>OX030949.1:121582265-122182265 GCA_943735915.1 Pherbina coryleti | reverse complement strand
TTTACAAGCAAAATATTTTCCAAAGTTTCTTCATGGAGCCTGTTCCGATTGTCAGATTGATACAAACAACAATGTACAAAAAACATGCGTCTCTGAAATGCAGCACATAAACGATGACAAGTAAATCCCGAAAGCCAAACGAATGAAAATAAAAGGCTTCCGAAAGCAAAACGAAGCAAAGCGCATAATTGTTGCTTTCGTAGTGCTGCGACAAATTAGAAAATCAAAATGAAAATCAAAGCACTACAATAATTTCTTATGCTTTCGTAGCACTACGCAGAAAAACAAATTCTTTTTAGTGCTGCTGCTTTTGCTTAGCCTTTCGAAGATTCAGAAAGCAAAGCAAAATGAGCAGCATACGCTTGTCTTGAAAAACTTTAGGTAGCACTACGCAGCAAAATTTTCGTTGCTTTTGCTGTTTTGCTGAAAGCAATTTAAACCCTGACCAGGAGTATTATTCAACAACACTAGAAATTTTTAAATATGAGAATTAAATTAATTATTTCTCATAATTTTATTAACTGAATATCAATTTAAGGGCTCATTGCAAAACATGATAAGTCACATGAATTCGAAAGTTCTATTTTACCCTGTAATATTGTATCTTGATCAGCATCGCCACCTGGGTAGAATTAGCCATGGCCATCATCAAGATTACAGCCGTAATTTCTTAGCTATCATGATGAAATTTGATAAAATAAGCTTATTATAAAAAAATTAAGATCAAGTTGAAAAATGAGCGAAGTCGAATAAAAACCACGCCTATCTCCCATACAAATTGACTATATCACAATGATAAAATCTCTAACAGTCCACCAACAACTGAAATCTTTTAGGGTCAATTGCAAAAAAAACGTACACAGGTTTTCATGTTTTGTTTTTAAAGTTTTTTAAATTTTTCCGTTAGAGTAGTCAAATTAAGTGATTAATTTGATGATGATCTCCATTAATGGAGAATTCAAAGTTGTTTTTAGGCCCCGCAAAAAATCATTTTTTCTATGGTTTTTATACGATTTTTGTATTGAACGTCACACAGCAGATATACGGGAAACATCACTAAAAAGTTGAAAAATGTTGTCAATTAAAGCTTACAGTGATGTTTGTTAAGTTATTTAATCAGTTAAATGGGCTTTTGCAAAAATCGCCATTTCAGTTACAGAAATAATAATTTTTTACCAAAAAATACCTACATATTTTACAATTTTAACGGGAAAAAATTAAAATTTTTCTCCAAATAGACATCAACATAAAGGTTTTTTTCAAAGTAGTAGACATGCAGCAATAATGAAAAACTGTTAAATAATAAGCAATTTCAGAAAAAGAAACAGAGTGTCGTTCCAATTCCAAAATAAAAGCCCAATTTTTTTTTTCTTTATTTTTTTACAAAAAATTAAAAAGTCAATAGCTAGTCGAATTTGTATTGAAAATTTATTAAGACTTCACGTTTGACAATATAACGTCAGAGCCCTTTAAAACCACATCTTCATTTTATATCATTGGAAAGGTATAACCTAACGTAATAAAATGAAAATTATAAAAAAGGTAAAAATTATAGCACGTGTTGCTGGCATGGTATTGAACTTGAGAATGAGTCAACTTATTGCAATATTTTCGAATGATAACTTTTATAACTTTTCGAATGATACTATATTACCGTTAATCGGTCTTCAGTTGATTGAGCTACGTTGTCTCCAAATAGACCCTATTTTGGCCGCGAACAATTATTCCAAAAATGTATAACTTCGAATTTGGTTTTCAAATCAATAAACCAATACAAGAAAAATATTTGAGAGAAATCGGAGATGGTTAGTGCAACTGATCACTTCAATGTGAAATGAGCGATATCAGTTAGTAAAAACAAAAAGCAAAAATCAGGTCAAAGTCATACATAGGTACCATTCTTTTTGCTTTCGTTTTTATTCTTAATTTCGTTCCTTATCTAGCTTTATTTTTACCCGATATCTTCGTGCTCTTTCAGCAGGTAACTTCAGCAGGTAAGCTATTTTACTCTTAAATATACAAAAACGAAATACAAAATTAATACTTCAGCCGGTGGTGTGACATATCTTAAAAGTGACGTTCAATACATTTTCCACTTTTTAGTTTTTTTTTCTTGGGAATTTTATTTTGCAAATATACGAAAAGAAAGAAATTAATCAAAACCTATGAAACAATGATTTTAAACTTGGATTTTTTTGATTTACTATTTTTGCTTTAATAAAACTCCGCGTGACGTTCAATACATTTTTACACGTACTTATCATGATGAACTGAGAAAACACAAAAAATTTACTTTAATATTATTTAATCGTCTTAATTTTTAGAATTTCGTGGGAACTAATCTCTGCACTTTCTTAATATAGCTTTCTTGTCATCTATACCACACCTAAAGTAAAACTAACAAACGTAAAAAAAAGTGACGTTCAATACAATGCGCGGGGACTAAATGTAAATCGAAAGCCAAATTCGCGATGACAATGTTTTGACAACAAAATAAAACATAAGAAATAAATGGTATCATTACAAAACAGTTATTATTTGTTATATTTTTGCATTGTTTTCAACTTTTTTTCACGTTTTTCATCAAAAAGTGTAACTGGGGACACATGTTTTTTTATTAAGCGAGTACGCGAGAGCAATATAACAAATATGCAAACAATTTTAGGATTCTGAAAAATATATTTTGTCAATAAATATTCTTCAGTGATCACTTTCTCATGTTTTATTTGTTTTTTTCTTTTTGTTTTTACTTAAAAACAGAGTTAAAGGAGCATTTTGTATGCAATTGACCCTTTAAGCAAAAAAGTACTCTTAATTAGAAATTAAGAAAAATCTGATGAAAACCAGGGCTACCTTCATATAAAGCAGTGTCGGCCAAAAAAATACATACACAGTTCTTTCAGTTTTGTAGTAGTGTGCGCCCAAGTGAGAGCAAAGAATCTCTCTTTGGCTTACACTGTGAAAATTTTACTTCGCAGGAGGCTTAAATAAATTTTTGCAGAATTGAAATGAATGCAGATATATGAAAGTGAATTGAAATTAATGAAATTTCTAACTAGGTAAATAATGTGCAATATTGTTTATTGTCTACGGGCCGCGTTATTAATAATAATTAATAATAACATTAATATTAATATTTTATTAATAATATCAATATGCATATATTTATTATTAATATCAATATTACATATTTATTTGGAAAGTAATCTTTTACTAATAACATTTTACCGACTCCTAATAATACTAATATTGTTTATATTGCATATTACTTCAAAATAAAAACACTGGTAGCGCACCCTACTTTCTTCTGACAAATTAAGTTTTCGCTTCCCCAAAATAATTTTTAGAGAAAAAATATTCTAATTCCCACATTTGGTTGAACATTTTTTTTACGTGTAAGCATTTAAAATTACGTAATAAATTGCGCACATACGTTATATAGAAGCGTGATGTCAACTAGCCAAAAGCGAAACATCGACTGAGCGCTCTTGCTACGAATAATCGGCAGCGTCGGTGTAAAAGCACGACAGCCAGTTTTATGTCGGTGTAAATATACGAAGTTTCACGAAGCACGCGTGGATAGGCGTCGGCCGACACTGATATAAAGTGACAATAACAAAATGGTGAAATCTTTTGAAAATTTCACAAAAATTAATCTAAAAACATGCAGTTTTTAACATAAGCTCTGATCTCAAATAAACACTTTTAGTTCAAAATTTTTCAAAATCAGATGACCACTTTCCATACAAAGTGATGTTATCAATGTAATAGTAAAACTAGTAAAATTAAAAAAATAGTAAAACCATCATAAATTCCACAAAAAATAATGCATTAACTTTACATTTTATGTATTAATATTTAAAACGTACAATGAGTTAGAAATTTATATAAATTGAATGAAATTTAGGTCTATCTCCCATAAAAACTGACGCCAACAAAATAAAATCCTCATAACCTTCAATATTATATATTAAACGCGACTGTGCGATATTTTAACTTCAGCCAAACGGAAGAAAGTAAATTCCTTGCTAGTTTTGTACAATTGTATTCTCATCATTTGCATCTGTCAATTTAAACCCTTACATGCTCAACGACAATCGCAATAGATTTACATTAAGCAGTATTTCCTGATATTTGCTGTTGTTATTCAAAATTTTAATTTTAAAAATAATATGTAGTTGTTTTATATGTATTATTTATATAACTAGCTGAAATAGACCCGATAGGCAATATTGAGATATTGCCCGATGTCCAATACCGATTGTGGAGATCTGGCAACCCTAGCGAATGAGGAGACAGTAAAAAGATGGGAAAAGAAATAAAGGAAGACGTTGGTTGTTGCTTGTAGTTCTGATATATATATTTTGTAATTTTTCAAGTAAGTGCTAATTAATGAAGAAACAATAAAATTCTGTTTTAAAGCTGTTGATTTGACTGGAACTATTTTATATCATTTTTGGAGGTTAATACATTGGCGACGAGTGACGTGAGCAGAAGGTGTACATTAAATTGTACAAAAGGCTGCAAAGGCAGTAGCTGAAATTACATTGAATTGTATTGTTTGACGTGAAAGAAACTGTGTACATTAAATTGTACGGAAAGCTACAAAGGCAATAACTGGAATTTCATTAAATTGTAATTGGTAAGACAGTTATTCTATGGAGTTTTACATGTCCTTAATGGCATTTAATTGCTTACTAGAAAGAAAACATTAACTTGTTGTGCATTCAATTGTACAAAGGCAATAACTGGAATTCATTGAATTGTAAATTGGAAGAAAACATAAAACTGTTGCGCATTAATTTTATGACAAGGATTGGCCATCATAGCAAACAAGGTTGAAAATGAGTGCACCAGGCATTACACCTTTTCTTTGCGATATTATCGATAAGGCGCTTCTTCGTTCGGAATGGGAAAAATGGTTCCGCGCATTTTCAATATACCTCGAGGCAGAAGAAATCGATGATGCGGTGAAGAGGAAAAATAAGTTATTGTACTTAGGCGGAACCCAGTTACAGGGAGTAGCGTACGATATTCCTGGAGCGCTGATAGAACCTACGAAGGAAAAAGATAAGGATGGAGTGGATGTCTTTCAGATTCTTGTGGGTAAATTGAACAAATATTTTTCGCCGGAAAGAAATTCGACGTTTGAGAGACATTTATTTCGGTCGTTGAAGCCCGAAGAAGGGGAATGTTTTAATAAATTTTTATTAAGGTTGCGAAACCAGGCTGCGAGGTGTCAATTTGGGGAAACCAAAGACGAGATATTGAACATTAACTTAAAAGACAAGCTTATAGATGTGTGGGCCCCAGATGACCTTAAAAAACGACTGCTAGAGAAAGAATACACACTCCCGGAGGCTGTTGAAATATGCCATGTTTATGAACAAATAAACAACCAGTCAGAAACAATGAAGCTGCCTCAGGTGTCCTTAGATGTTAATAGAGTTGAAAGTAGGAACTCAGATACTGGATGTGGAAGATGTGGTCAACGTGGACACCATGCGGATAGTGCAGGTTGTCCTGCTAGAAAAGCCTCATGTAACAAATGCGGTCTCATTGGCCATTTCGCTCGCAAATGCAAAACAAAAAGCATTAAACGTAAACAGATTGACTTTGGCGATAAAGGCATGAAAAAGCGGAAAATGGTTCATTCGAATATACAATTTGTTTCGGATGCAGTTAAGTCCGAGGATGTCGGCATGCAAGACAAGTGGACGGAGCAGAATTGTTTTCAAATTACTGACGGTTCAAAGCAGCATTCGAATGAGTTAATAAAATGTTACGTAGGTGGGCGGAAAATTTTAATGTTGATCGACTCTGGCTCGCAGTATAACCTGCTGAGTGAAAAAGATTGGGAGTATCTCCGCAAAGAAAATGCCACTTTATGGAACATCCGAACAAGATCGGAAAATCAGTTCCGGGGTTACGCTGGGAACGCTTTACTCAAGATTAAAGCTGTTTTCGAAGCTGTAATAGGTTTAGATGTGCAATCAAACTTGATTTCCTCATTCTATGTCATTGAGAATGGAGGACAATCTCTACTGGGCCGGGATACTGCTGTAAAGTTAAATGTCTTGAGACTAGGCCTTGAAATTAGCTGCATCCAAAATATACAGCCATTTCCGAAGATTAAAGGCATTAAAATTGCACTTTCAATTGACGAATCGGTGAAACCCGTCCAGCAACCATTGCGTAGGATACCATCTGCTTTAGAGGACAAGGTCGAAAAAAAGTTGAGCGAAGCGTTAGCGCAGGATATTATTGAGCCGGTAGTGGGGCCTAGCGTTTGGATATCTCCTGTAGTGGTGGTATTTAAAGGAAACGGTGATATTCGTTTATGCATAGACATGCGACGTGCGAATTTAGCTATATTGAGAGAAAATTATCCACTGCCAACATTCGATTCCTTTATGACAAAGTTGAAAGATGCCAAGTGTTTCTCTAGGCTAGATCTAAAAAATGCCTACCATCAGCTGGAGTTGGATGAAAGCAGCCGCGAAATAACTACTTTTATTACATCTAAAGGATTATACAGGTATAAGAGACTACTGTTTGGTGTTAATTCAGCCCCCGAAATTTTTCAAAAGTCTATGGAGAGTATTTTAGCTCCATGTAAAGGCGTGTTAAACTACCTGGACGATATTGTTGTGTTCGGATGCACAGAAGAAGAACATGATATGAACCTAAAAAACGTGCTGGAAGTTTTTAAGAAATTAAATGTAGTACTTAATGACGATAAATGCGTGTGGAAAGTGGAAAAATTAAAATTTTTGGGTCATATTCTGTCTACTAAGGGGATTAATCCAGACCCAAGTAAAGTTGAAACTATTTTGCAGTTTCGACCTCCATCCAACAAAGAAGAAGTAAGGAGTTTTTTAGGTTTGGTAACATACCTCGGGAAATTTATACCCGATCTTGCTGATTTAACGGAACCCCTCAGAGGGTTGATTAAAAAAGATGTAAAGTTTATTTGGAGTAAATGTCAAAGCGACGCGTTTCTAAAGTTAAAAGAGCAATTAGCGAAAATGCCAACTCTGTCATATTTTAATCTCAAGAATCGCACTCGGTTGATAGCTGACGCAAGCCCGGTAGCCTTAGGAGCTGTCTTACTTCAATTTGACAAGGATACTCCACATGTAATATCGTTCGCAAGCAAGAGTTTGTCTGATGTCGAACGAAGATATTCGCAGACTGAAAAAGAAAGCCTGGCCTTGGTATGGGGTGTCGAGCGGTTTTACTATTATTTGGCTGGTATTGTATTTGAACTGGTTACGGACCACAAACCTCTAGAGTCAATTTTCAAGCCCACATCGAAACCGCCTGCTCGTATTGAGCGATGGGTATTACGCCTTCAATCATTCAAATTTAAAATAATATATCAAGCCGGAAAGTTTAACATCGCCGATTCCTTGTCTAGGTTATGTAAAATTGAAAACTGTGCCTCTTTTGATAAACAGTGTGAGCAGAACATTTGTTCGATAATTGGAGAAACTGTTCCACGAGCGCTTACTATTCTGGAAATTGTTGAAAAAAATAATTTAGATCCCGAATTAATGGATGCAGTTAATAGCGTGAGGAACGATACATGGAAGCTGGATACGGCCAATAAGTTTTTTCCGTTTCGTTTCGAACTGTGCACTTTGGGAAATATTTTGTTACGGGGTACTAAAATCGTCATACCTTTTCTTTTAAGATCAAGGGTACTAGCACTAGCACATGAAGGCCATCCAGGCGAGACAGTGATGAAGCGTCGGGTACGTACAAAGGTATGGTGGCCGCTAATAGACAGAGATGTCGAGAAATTTGTTAAGAACTGCCGTGATTGCCTACTAGTGTCAAAACCAATGCAACCGGTACCGATGAACCGACGAGCGCTGCCGAGTGGTCCTTGGCTTTGTCTAGCGATGGATTTGTTGGGACCCTTACCTAACCATGACTTTGTATTTGTTGTGATTGATTATTACTCGAGATATCAAGAGGTCAAATTCTTGAAGAAGATTTCGTCGAATGCGATAATTGACTTCCTGGAAGAAATATTTTCGAGGTTGGGTTATCCGAAGTCTATAACTACGGATAATGGACGCCAATTTGTCAGTAACGAATTTCGGAGCTTTTGCGCAGTAAACAATATTGAAATTTTGACCTCCCCGCCTTATTGGCCGCAGGCGAATGGCGAGGTAGAAAATATGAATCGATCGATAGTTAAGCGTCTTCGAATAGCCCACGCAAATAAAACAAACTATAAGAAAGAAATTCAAAAATTTTTGTTGATGTACAATGTTACTCCTCATGGTACAACAGGGAAAGCCCCGTCAGAGCTGCTGTTCAATCGTTGCATTCGCGACAAAATTCCATCCGTCTATGATGTCGAAGAAAATATTTTAGAGTCGGAAGCGAGAGATATGGATATGGCAAACAAGGAAAAGGGAAAACAAAAGGCAGATAAGGATCGGAGGGCAAAAAGCTGTGATATAAAAGTTGGAGATAAGGTTCTTCTCCAAAATGTAATTTTTCCGAACAAATTAACAACAACTTTTGGGACAGAGGAGTTTGAAGTAATTGAACGGAAAGGGAATGATGTCACTGTACGAGGAGATGGCAAAGTTTACAGACGCAACATTAATCATCTGAGGAAATTGCCTACTATACCCGGACGAGACAATACAGAATCCTCGCCAAATCATACCGAGATACCACTTGATGACGCTGACAAACTTAATCAATTTAAAGATGTCCAAGAGCTGCCTAAGGAGCCGGAGGCCACTAATCCAAGGTTGACGCTGAAACTAAAAAACATCGGAGGGATGTGGAGATCTGGCAACCCTAGCGAATGAGGAGACAGTAAAAAGATGGGAAAAGAAATAAAGGAAGACGTTGGTTGTTGCTTGTAGTTCTGATATATATATTTTGTAATTTTTCAAGTAAGTGCTAATTAATGAAGAAACAATAAAATTCTGTTTTAAAGCTGTTGATTTGACTGGAACTATTTTATATCATTTTTGGAGGTTAATACACCGATCATATTTATTTCGAAAATGATTTCTGCTAGTATTTTCCCCTTCTCAATTTTGAAACTATAGCTTTCATTAGCTAATGTAACAATAATATAATTGCATTTTTATATGTATTATTTAAGTGCAATTTAAAGTATTTAAAATTTCTAATAAATCAAAAAAATGAGAGCACTGTGTTTGTCACATTTATTTTTTATATTTATATATATTATAATATATATATATTAGAATATATTTTTTTTTTTACTTTGTTTTAATAACTGGACTTTAGATATAAATAGAAGCACATTTATTGTGGTTGCAAATTAAAAAAATTAGGACGCCGTTTTACAAAATCAGTTTTGTAAGCTATTATTCAAAAGCCTTGTTGAGATACCAAAAGCTTCTGTCATAGGGCAAATTTTAAACAAACGACTTTATGAAAAAATGCACAAATTGAATTTATATAGTTTTTAAGATTTTTTTTTTTCAAGTACAACATAAAGATTTTTTGACAATATTTAACGATTAGAATAATTCATAATTTAGATGTACAAAAATTCTTTTTCACTTACTTTGTTAGTGGAGTGTTTGGCAATAGTCCACCACTGTTGTTGGGAAGTAGAGCGAGTAAATCTTTCCTGAAAGATAATAAATACAGATTTTCTTTAGTTATTCATTTTGCGAGTCATGTTTATTTGTTTGTATTGCGTGCTTCTACTACTCTTACTTCTTCTTGGCACTGAATGCGCAGACTGGCTCTGTGAACTTCCGCTTTTTCGTTGACTTTAAAATAAACGGAGTAGCGGCACCGGGGTGTTGCTGTAGTTGGCCCACATCCAGTGTGTTTGAAGTTGACTTATTTTCAGGAGTGCTTTCTAAATTTTCGGAACTACCTATGGCAGAGCCGACCATTTTTCGAAGTCCGTTAAACATATCTGTAACATAAGAAACAAAAGTTTTTGGTTGAATTACAACGTGTCGAGTTCAATGCATTACGAGTTAGCGAACCGCTGCGTCTTTTCTTTTTTTTCTTCTGAGTGACTTCTAGAGCTTCGAAGGAGCGCGACTTTGAGGGCGTGTTGGAAATGACTTCGTGGATGTGTAGTTTTTCAATTATGTAGCTGGGAATAGTCCCGATTGAGTTCGCATTCTCTATTAGAAGCTGAACCATCTTAACGTGATTATTAAAACGGTGACTGCTGATGTCCGAAAACGGCATAAGTCCAGGCGTAAATATGATGGCCAAGTTCTCCGCTGGCATCCTATTCAAATGCGAACTTAGTGCCACCGTGTGTAGGAACTGCATGAAGAACGATAGTGTATTTATGGTAATTGAAGGCAGTAGCAAGCAGGTCAGCATAATAGCTTTTATATGATTTTCTCCGATAAAAAGAGCTCGTAAGAGAGTTTCCTGCAAGGACGGGGGTATCAGTGGTTCCGGAAGCTCTCGAAAAAACGATTTCACGACATTAGCCACATCAATGACATGATGTGACTTTCCAAGCGGCAAACCAGCTTCGATATTTGACTATTGTTATCAAATAACAAGATTAGTTAAAAATAAATATTAGCATTTAAAAATTTGGCTAAAAATTGGAAGTAAAAAGATATCAAAAGTATCGATCAGAAATGCCAAGTTGAAACTTTCTTCATTACATGTGGATCATTACATTATTATATATTATGATCTACGGGTCGTAGATTTTTGAGGAGGGATGAGTTAAGGCAGCCGCTTCTACCGGCTAAGTTCAACAATACGACATACATACGTCAACATCTGTATTACTTTTGTCGCTTTCGCGCAGTCCGCGATGCATGCGCAACCAGCGTTAGGGTTTAAGTTGCTTGCTAAATTAGATTTAAGTTGGAGGGCTTTTCTAGGGATTTAGAAGTAAAACTTGTGTTTGTAGAAATGAGGATTAAAATCTTGTTAGAGTTGTACTAGTGCGTTTTAATTAAAAGCGGTAACTCGGAAATTGGCCGGTTGAGCTAATGCTAGCCAATTATGATCAAAGTTGTCAACAAACCATATTAATATTATGATCAAATCGACGAGTTAATAAAAAACACTACTTAACAAGGATCCTTCAAAGACTGTTCGATGTATGTTCGTCACCTTAATCCGAATCTCGAAACGAAATACGCTGCTATTCTGATTTCCATGGCTATTTTTGTTGAAAAATAGTGCGCAAAAGTATTATGGAAGCTTTTGGTTTCTTGAATATTGTATTCTTTTATATTAAAATATATTTTATAATAATAAAAAATAAAACAAAAAATAATTTTTGCTAAAAAAAATTTCAAAAATTGTTTAATAGCTAGGAATTACTTATATTTGGGTAGACAATTTAATTTACGATTTTAACATTAGTTTCAATTATAAAAGACACCTTTGAAAATATAAGGTTTGTTCGCTAGCACTCACACCTCATTTTGACACCTCATACTACGTACTATAAGATACATTACTCTGGTAATAATACTTAAAGGCCTAACCAAAATAGACGATTTGCTCCGTAACGAGTGAAGACGAAAATGTTCGCTTAAATGCATTTCAATGTTGTAACCCAAAATGAGCAAACGTAAACTTATCGAAACTAAACGAAACGGTTTGACGTTTCACAACATTTTTAGCCCTAACCAAAATAGACGAAACGAGACGACTGCAACTTGCCGAACGTTTGCATTCGTTACGTCTGTTTTGACATTTAACCCAAAATGAAACCAGTACCTCCAATCGTCTGAAAAAAGAAGAAGACTACTCTGCACAGCTGTTGTTGACGAGTTGAGACGCTAAAAAGGCATAACCAAAATAGACGATTTGCTCCGTAAAGCCCTAACCAAAATAGGGGATTTTGGGTACAAAGCAATTGCTGAAAATTGGGGATGGTACAATAGCAGTCAACAGGAATGCAGGAATGACAACACTACCAAACGATTATTGCAGTTTCACTCAATAAAAAGAAGAACTGATTCATAGCGTGTTCCCAAACATAGCACAAAACTGCAAAAATCATGCTTGGTTAAGCGAGCGAGCAATACTGGAGAACAAAGATGTCAATTATCTTAACGATTTTAAATGAAATACCAGGTACATTATTCACATTCAAATCAGGATGAGGTGGTGAAACACCCCACAGAATTTTTAAACGCACTTCATGTGCCAGGTTGAAAATACCACCTCATGTATTGCAGCTAAAAACTGGAGCGCCTATTATGCTTCGCAACATCAAAAAACCAAAAATTTGTAATGGCACCAGGCTTGCCTTAAAAAAATATTGAGAAATTTGATAGAAGCAACAATTTTTAATGGAAAATTCAAAAGTGAAGACGTTTTGATTCCTCGTATTCCAATAATTCCATCTGATGTGCTACTTGAATTTAAGCGTCTTCAATTTCCTGTTCGTCTTGCATTCGCCGTTACCATCAATAAGTCTGCACTATTTGTTTTCACGAGCGATGGTGAAAAAAAAAAACCAGGAATGTTGTTTATCTAAAAGCATTGTAATTAATGTTTTAGTTTTATACAAATTGTTCGAAAAAGCTTTTTTTATTTGCCTGGCGAAGCAGGCGGGGCTTCAGCTAGTTTGTTATATTTTCATCTTGATAAGCAATTTATTAATCAGTCAATTTAATTAACTACTGACTTCGCCTAAAATAGCAAGTACATGTTTTGTTGCTGTGTTTTTTTCAGTGAAAAGAAAAATATATAAATTGATAGTTTTCTACCCACCATAAGTTCGGTTTTATGGAATGTTGTAAAAATTGTTTGCAGAAGTTTTAAAATTTTTGCACCTGCTGTTGCTGAATTATGGAACTTATGGCACAATTATGTTGCTCGAATTTATGTTCTCGAAAGAGAATTTGTCACAACTCTTTTGAAGTTCATAGAATAAAATTTAACTAAGTTTAGAAAAAATTTGTGTGTGAACAGATCACGAACTAAGATTTTGAAGGATCGCTTATTTGAGTTAACCTAAAAAAGGACCTTGGTGGATACGTCTATGAGATAATTTCTACTGGAAACCATTGAAATAGTTTTTTAGTCCAAACTAAGCACCAAAGAATTGCATTTTCTCTGGTAGTAGTTCTTGATGGACATTCTCTTCCAGACTTCAAGAAACAAGTTGGACCGACATAAAGTACATCATCCAACCAATAATTCTTTTTTACAAACACATTTTATGGTGTAACAAAGCGCTTCTACAATGCATTGTTGCTCATATTATTAATATTTCTCTATTAATGTGCTTTCTCATTTACATTGCTAACCTGTATAAAATACAATGGGGCATGTTCAAGAATAAAACTGCTGTTTCGATGTTGTAGAATTATTTAAACAAAAAAAAAAAGCATTTGAAATGACTTTGACTGAGCTTCTTAAGATCAAATTGTGTTGTGCGTGCTATTAAATGTTTTTACAAATTTCCTCTGAGGTTTGCCACAGTCTGCAGAGAAGTGACGGTCGAACAAACAGATTAATTTTAATTGATTCGATCCTTGGACATCATTGTTCGTAAAATTGGTCCATGCATCTAAAGATCCATGCATTTTTTAACGCGTTCGGCTACGGCCGCCAACCTGATTAAATTATAAGGTAGGCCCAGTAAAAACACGCTCTCTATGACTTCAAATCAACAACAAAACAATAACAAAGGCGTAGGTATAATCAAGGTATATTCAACAAGGTAGTCTCGTCTCAGAGTGGTGGGTACAGTAGCTGTCAAACATAAGAAGAACGTAAAAAAAAACAAAAAAACAGTGAATAGAAAACTGTCAAATGTGTTAAAATTCATAGTTTTAATTTTTGTGCGTGCTGAATGTTTATTTTTAGTATTTATCGTGAAGGTAAAATAACAGCAAGGAAGGCACTGCTCCTGGCTGCAACCGGAGTGGATCGCAATTATTCCCCGGAGGATTTATAAAATCCGTTTTATAAAAATGCTTTTCGCAGACCCGCGCTGATTGGGACAATGTTGTGGAACAAGCAACGTTCCAGCGATTGCGTCTTGCTTCATTAAGGGGCAGACTAAAAGACGAGCCATTTTCTTTTTGAAAAGGCTTCTTACAAATTGCACAACTTCTGGGCATTAAATCGCTTAAATAATTTTCATCAACAACACAAGTCTAATTGAAAAATTTTATTTGTTTATCTTTTATTCGTTCAATAGCCGATTTTGACAGGTGCTGTACCCATCACAAGAGAGAATTTCAACTACTAACTCTACCATAGTTGAATAAATAAGGTTGTCTCGTGGCTGATCGTACTCTCTTTTCAGTACCCATAATTGTCAAAATCAATGAAAAGCAACAACAACAACTTCAACGGCTTTTCATGTTATTAATTTTCGTTTTCAGATTTTGTATGAGATGTCAACTTCGATTTGACATTTATGGGAACTCGCTCTCACCCATGCGACAACCTTATTTATTCAACCATGAACTCTACCATGATACAAAAAATAGAGGTAGATGCAGACATGACTGTGCTCTCTTTTAATACTGCCGTAACTGTCAAAATCCATATAAAAAAGGTTGTTTGTTTAAATTCCTGATACAATTATACAGGTAGCATTGACAAGTATAGATTTTCTCAGCAACAAGGAAACGACCATCTGTCAAAAACAGTTGTTCGTGCAACAAGAATTAAACGAATGTAAAAATAAATAAATTCCGCAAAATATGTGCGTTAAATACACAATTATAATAATGAAAGTTGTGAAAAAATTATGTGTGATATGTGTTTAACGTTTTCCAGCCGTGCGGTTTTAATTTTAATTGAAAACTTCTTCAATTTCGTCCACATGCATCTGCAGCTGCTGAGGTTGCTGCACTTAAACGTTTTCAACTTAAGTGCATGTGTTTTAATGTTTGCACTTAATAACATTAAGTTAACAAATTATTTTCGTTCTAGTAATAATAACTCACTATTGATTAAATAAAATAGGCAATATTTTGTAAGAAAATGTTTGGTTATTTGCAAGCGCTGAAACATAAACAATGGCGAAAACATAAGAAATAATCGAACGCTCTCTTTCTAGACATTTTTTTTTGACAGATGGTCGTTGCCCAAGCAACTGTCAATACTACCTTATATTATTATACCATGGTTTAAATTTAATTTCTATGAACTTTTTCATAGCTTTGAGATTTTATATGCGTTGTCAACTTCGTGTTGACATTCGCGGCAGTACGCTGTCATCTAGCGAGTCTACCTGTATTTATTGTATCATGAACTCTACCTTCCTTAATATACCTTGGGTATAATGTCAAAATACAAAACATAGCGATACAAATAAATTGTTTACTGAATAATCGAACTAAGTAGTCTAAAGAAAATTATATAAAATGTTAACTTTTATTTGCTTCGTTGAAAGCTAACATACTTTACTTGGCTACTTCTTAAACATGGCTAATTTTGTTAAATTTTTAGGGTTTTTGCTTACTTTTCTTACATTATTCCACATAAAATCTGGTTACTCAGTTGATTTATACGGTTAAAAGTAAATTATACATCCCTATGGATGAACGAATAAACGTTAATTGTTAAAAGTGACATTATACCTACGCCGATGTTTTGATTTACTTTGCTTTATCGTTTTTTTTTATCTCCGGATTGGTTCTAGCTTATAATTTTATAATGGCCGCCACTTTTATTTACTTTTGAGAAAAAGGAGAAAATATAACATGTTCCAATTTAAAATAATTTCGTTTGAAAAAACAAGTAAAATTTGTGTAACAGATTATTTTTCAAACCTTAGAAACGGCTAGTATTTTATAAAAAATAGAAGTGAACTGTCCAACGTCTATTTTATTAAAATAATATAAATTTCATTAGGCAATTCGTATTGTTTAAAAGATTTGAAAAACGTTGACCAACGGATTAACGTTTGTTTGATATGCATCGACCCATATGAACTATAGACATGATTTAACCTCCTGTTGTATTAACATTAAATTTGTGTTCAATGTTTCATGATTTGACCTAAATATAAGATTTAATGAAAAGCACATGCTTAATTCAATATTATGCCAATAAGATGCAGGTATGAGAAGATTATTATGAATTTAAAAATATGCTCCATGTGAAGAAATTAATTTTCCTATTATATAGAAATTTTAAATACTCGTTGTCATAGACAGGTTTAGATAATTATATTATATAAATTAAATAATACTAAATTCAGGTGATCGTGCCTTTCTTGCTTTCAATTTGCCTTTCATAAGTTAAAGAGCAATAACATTTAATAGAGTTGCGCATTAGCAATAAGATGACAGAAAGTATTTATTTTGTATGAAAGATTTTAGATCTTCAAGAATATTATGAAGTTTATAATTACCAAAGGAATAAAGTAACTATGTCTCTATATTTCATGCTACAAATTTAAAACTGCTTACTTATTTATTGGGTTAAACTACGAAGTTATAATTAAGTTCGTTTTTACTTTGGCTGTTGGTATATATGACTTGTGGGTATAGATTCTGTCAGAATTGTTGAAACCCTTGCATATAAAATTAATGAATTGAATTAACATCAATTGTGAAAGTCAACACTTACACGAATTTCTTTCTGTCGAATTGATGAGCCAGCCTTGCGGAATATTCCTTCAGTCTCAACTTGCTCAAGAATGCGATTGCAAGCTTCTGCAACGAATTTTGGAATCTGAACTACGCCACCGTTGGCTAGTATAACATCTGTCAATTCTAGCAGATACAGATGAGTGCGGAAGATTCGTTTTCGGCATGATTTTTCCTTAAATGTATAATAAAGAATAATACTTCCAAATTTTTTGTTTGCAGGAATGTTCAAAAGGCAGCTGCAGCTGCATTGAAACAGCTTACCTGAACGACCTTGCTTTTCTTATCCTTTCGATACTTCACTCCAATATCTTTGAGTTCGTTTATTATTAATGAAGATAACTCTTCTTTGTTGTTGATTTCACTTATTTGCATGTTTGAAAAACTTTTACTTGCTGATAGAAGTTGCAGCGATAAAGAACTAATATTGTAAACAATAAAATCTCATTAAATTCTAAAAATTAATTTTCGTTATTAAAGATAAAAATAATGGTAGCGCGAATTACGACGGTTTGAAACAAAATAATTCTAGAGTCTCGATCGATAATATCGAGAGTTGAATCGTTCAGATTCTTCGCAATTAAGGTGCTAGTACATCGTAGATCCAGGCACTTCATAGCTTAAACGCAACAAATAGCCTGCACACATTGGCGACGACAGACACAAAACAACTTCTTTAAATTTTTGTTATATGCTTTTCTTAAGCGCCTAGAATGCTGTAGAGACGAACATTTCGCAGCATATAGTTTTACATCCGAAATATTAGTGTAGAGCATGGTGTAATAATAATAAGGTGTTAGTGAGTTTGAGACTTCTCTCTCAAAATTATAATTTATTTCGTCCCGCTCCTGTCAAAAACAGCTGATGGTGAAATGGATTAAAAATAAATCAGCTAACGTGCAGTCGATCGGAACTCAATGCCATGTTTACTTCTTTTGATGGCTATTATCAGTTGAGGTATTGAACATTCTTTCATTCGATATTTTCTTGAAGTAGTCGATGTGAATGCAAGACAATTTGCATGCTGGCTAACAGCATCTTTATGTATCACGAAAAGAGTACTATCGTTCATGTGCGACGCAATAAGCAATACATTTTTTCATATCAAAAAATAATGTTGCTAGTTTCTTTCACGAACGAGAGTGCTCTTTTCGGAATACATAAAGATGCGGTAAATGTCGGTGGCACCTCCCAGCGCACGTTTTTGATAAAATGACAAAACCATTCAATGGCGAACTTGGCAAATGGGCGAAGACAACTGCAATAACTTTTTGTCAACACAACACGGCACAATTAATTGAATTAAATATTTATTTTAACTTTATTCGCACAATAACCTATAAAAATTATAACACATCATTATCTAGCAACTCAAAAAATAATACAATTTGACAACTATCAATACTTCCACTCTTTCGTTCGCAATTTTTTGACAGAAAGAAAGCTATTCATGGTGTTGTTAAAAACTCACTAACACATTATTATTATGTTACACCGTGCTACAATTGAGTATGGAAACAGATCTATTGGTACTCTTCGCATCAACACGCGTTCTTAGTGTGTCTGCAACAAAGTTGGGGGTCTTGCACTAAATGGTGAGTGCACTAAGCATTTCACTAGCACTAAATATGTTGAAAGAAATTATATTTTTCACTCATTTTTTACCAGCTTAGTGATAGTGAAATATCTCTTCACTATCACTTGAGATTTTAGTGATCGTGTTATTTTGTTGCACTACAACTAAATTTAGTGTTAATGACTAAAAGCCATATTTTGTAAAACGAACGCAGTCACTTGCGTTGAGATTTTCAGTCTGGCAATGCCTTTTTCATATGAAGTAAAACAAAGACTCTTTCTCACTCTGAATTTGTCTACTAAAATATATTGCCAGATAAGAAAACTCGAAGTGACGTGATTGCGTGCGTTTTACAAAATATGGCCATAAATCTGCACTACGCTCAAATAGTGAAAAATTTGAGCAGTCACTACATGAAAGCTGCAATTAGAAATGTTCCCACTCAACTTTCAAATATTACTGGTTTTGAAATTATTTAAGCCAGATTCGAATAAAAGAAAATTCTATAATAATAAAATATAATTTTCTAAATGGGCTAACAATTTTGAAATTTCAAATTTATATAAGTGCAATCATGGTTGAATAAATAAGGTTGTCGCATGGGTGAGATCGAGTTCCCATAAATGTCAAATCGAAGTTGACAGCTCATACAAAATCTTAAAGCGAAAATTGATAACATGAAAAAACGACGAAGTTGTTGTTGTTGCTTTTCATTGATTTTAACAATTATGGGTACTGAGAAGAGAGTACAATCAGCCACGAGACCATGGTATAATAATACAAGGTAGCATTGACAGTTGCTTGGGAAATCATATACTGTCAAAAAATATACTCAAAAAGAGAGCGCTCACAATCCGCCATTGAAAACACAAGCAATGTTGAAAACGTTGAAGTGAAAAAAAACAACAACCACAGCAGCTGCTGATGTATTTCCACAAAAAGCTGTTTTTGACAGTTTATGTTTTCCTGTTGAAGAGAAAATAAGCAGTTGTCAATGCTACCATGTATTATTATACCATGCACGAGACAACCTTATTTATTCAACCATGAGTGCATTTATTCAAAATAGACTGTTGAACTTTTCTTTCAATTGAGTGAAAACTTTCTGTGTTCCACTACCACTAGTGCGGGTATTTTGTTTGCACTATTAATTTTAGTGCAAATTTAGTGTACATATTATACCATGTACAGTACGACCTTGCTCAATGCAACTAATAGAAATGCGGGCAGTTGACATAGTTAGCGTCGAAAAAACGCAAATAAACTTCTAAATATAAAGCTTTATGTCTCTGAATTCTAAATATTATGAATTTATGTACTTTGTATTCCTTAAATATTTAATAATTAAAAATAAGTTTTAATAGACTTTTTCCTATATCGAAAATGCAATTTACTAGCACAGAAGAATTGAAAAAAATTAGATAAAAGTTTATGCAAGTCTACGCAAATGCAAGTTGCGATAATTATGCAGTATTTTTTTTTTTAAGTTGCGTTTACTAAGTTAACAATGTCATTTTTTGAGTGTTGCGATAATAGAGGGTTGATTTAAGAGGGGTCGTATTGTTTTTTATTGAGATGTCAAAATTCTGCTGTCAATTAAATGGACAGCGAAATTTTTACATTTCAACTCATCACATGGTTGTTGAGCTTGTTAGCTTTGAACAAATATTTCGCCTCTACATCGTACTATGGCCGTGTGCTATTCGGAAATTTTTCACTCGTAGTAGGAAAGGCGGCCGTGGAACAGTGGGTACAGTGCGTGACCCATACGCCAGAGAACCTTGGTTCAATTCCGTCTGACACAGAAAGATTTTTCAATTGAATTAATTTTTCTGTTCGGCCGTCACCTCTCTGCAGACAATGGCAAACCTCAGAGTGTAAATAAATGCCATGTAAAGCTTATTGAGAACATGCACATTAGCCGTTCGGAGTCGGCATAAAACTAGTAGGTCCAGTTCTCGATCAATTGTGTTCAAACATTTAACCCGCATCCATCGGAAATTTCTAGAAACGAAAAGTACGTTGTGCATCAATTTGATGCAGATACAAAAAGACAATATTATTCATTAGAATATTTTCAATTAATTAACTATTCTAGCGCGATAAGTATAAGACTATCTCTAACTGTAGAACTGCTCACTTGTTTATTTTGATATTTTAGGAAGGTAGCCAAAATTCTGACTTTAAATACGCATATTTGTTTTCAATATATGAATGTGTTTCAAGAATTTGCATCAATTTGATGCAAATAATGGATGCGGGTTAAAAGCACGCACAACACAATTTGGTCATAAGCAGTTCGGTCAAAGTACTTTCAAGGTAGGCATCAATTCCATGAACCTCGACCCCATTGCCATGGGGCAACGTGGAATAAGGCCTATACGGCAGGTGTCTGCGTTACTCAAAATGGAATTTCCTTCTGTCCCTATCTACTAGATGTCGTTATGCTCTAAAATATACCCTGTAAGCAACGCCGTAGATAGGTATTTCATAAGGGGGGAGGGGATAACTGAAGCAAAATAAAATTATATATTACATTATATTTAACTTAATATCTGCTAACAAAAATAAGCAGTTAATAATACACAATTTGCAATTATCTTCACACTTAATATTGCAAAATTAAATATCTTGGAATATTTGCGTTTTTATTTAATCTGGTAAAATATTCTGGATTGCTAATGGAGGGGTTTGAACCCCCAGAATTCCCCCATATCTACGGAGTTGCCTATAAGTTGGTTAAATTGTAACAAATTTAATGATTCTTATATATTTATTTCCTACAACTGAACAGGGGGCTTTAAGGGAGGGCCGGAGAAGGTTAATATGCATAATCAACCGCCGTAATTTTTGCAAAAGGAACATTTTTTCCTTGAGGATCTATCCCCTCCGGATACTCCTTACGTATGCTCCCACACAAAAATGTAAAAGGGGTATATTAATTTTGTCACTCCGTTTGTAATGCCCATAAGGAGGCTTAGTAGATTAGAAAATTATACATATTCTTGATATGCATCGAGTCGATTTAGCCATGTCCGTCTGTCTGTCCGTATGTACCTTATAAGTATTTAGTTAAAAAGAACAAATTGAGTACTATCGAGTTGCTTAATACTTAAAACAGTCCGAACTCTTCTTACACACGATCTTTAATTATGTTGTTGGTACATGGTGTTGGTTTTTTTGTTTTTTTAATTCACAAATGACCAAAAGTGCCTTGACAAGTGCGTTTTCTAAGTGACAGAAAAAAAAAAATAATAATGAAATCTAATAAAACTTACTGGTGTGAAGATAAACGTGTGTTTTTTTAGTTTACTTTGTTATTTTAAAGTTTTAATAAAAGAAAAGCCATTAAATTATCAAATCTACACTAAGGGAAATAACGCAAATTAGCATTATCCACGCCTGAGTATAAATTTTATTTGAATATTTACGTGGATAAATCAAATGCTTTCCTTACAAGTCGTTTTTTTCCCGTATTTGGATTTTATTTATACCACACACGTACACACATATTCCACACAAGCAAGCAGCAACAGCATCGCACACGTACACACATATTCCGACAAGCAGCAACAGCATCGTACTCTGTTCCTGCAGTTTATTTCTTGCAGTTGCAGGTTTCTTATAGTTCTCATTTAGTTAATGTTACAAGAGTAATATAGCCTGGTTTTTTGGCAAATATGATTTGTGAGTGCGATGGTGAGTGCGATGCATGATTAAATTATGTAGGGTGGAATGACAACTCGGTATTTTCTCAAGAATGTCTTGAACCGGTTGTCATTTACCTGCATAATTTCCTTCTTATTCTATATTTTTTTTTCTTTTTATAGTTTATACTATTTTTGACATTTGATGGCATAATAATGCACCAACTGTCAAAAATAGCATAAATAAGAGAACGAAAAAAGTAAAAAATAAAATAAAAAATACCACCAAATGGCATTTGATTGACGCAGCTTGTGGGAAATATTCAAATAAATTGTTTTTCAATTTCAATATTTTTATATAAATTTTCCTTAAATGCGATAGTTTTATTTTCAAATAGTAAATATTTGAAAGATATTTAAATATATTTGTGCATAATTTTAATATATTTTTTATAAATTTTATTTTAAATATTTTAATATTTTATTTAATTAAGAAAGTATTTAAATAAATTTTAAATATTTACGTAGTCGATTTAAGTAAATGCGTTATTGGTGCAAAAATGACTCGCTTTTTGGATAAATTAAAAAAGTTTTTGCATAAATTTAATATTTTTTTCCCTTAGTGTAGAACGAATAAACAGATCATTGGGGCCGATGATTGCTAAACTAGTTAACCCAGAAAAAAATATCTGTTGGGACTCAGCTCTGGAAACAGTCGAACATACCCTCAACAACACAGTACATAGAGCAGCAAAAAAACATCCAAGTATTGCTTTTCGGAGTTCAGCAAAGAGGAAACACGGTTGATTTACTAAAGGAAAATTTAGTGGAAGTTGAAGAGGTGACGGTTAATAGGAATCTTAAGGAGATAAGTAACAAAGCTTTTAATAACTAAGAGAGATTGCAAGAGTACAATAAACAAAGACGCTGGACCGAACAACACCGTGTTTTATTTCGTTTAGCTGCTTACACACGGAAACTATACATGTGAAAAGTATGCGGTTAAAATTTGGAGATAATTGGACAAAGTAATTTTGTGTAACGATGGTAACCAGGTATAAAAATGTAAAAAAATTCAAAGTAAAGTTTCATACATAAAAAATGTTAAAAATTAGTAAAAGAAATTTCTTGTAAAAAATTTTTTGAGTGTATTTATACCCAAACAAATTTTTCCATTATCTCTTACCGTTTTCCTGCAAAAAATTTTTAAATTTTCACTCGAATCCGAGCGCGCCAAGTAGCAACATGCCTTAAATTTTAAAACAAAATTGTGAACATAACGATTTTTTCGCATATTTTTCTTAGGATATTGGTTTCTTATATAAATAAAATTGAAACAAAAACCAACACAGAATTTTGAGAGTAAATGTTATCAAAAATATTCGGAATGAAAGCGTTAATCATGATGATATGGATTATGATAAACCCAACACAGAGACTCAAAAGATTGTTAAAGTTGAATTTATTTTTTACTAATGTCGTCGATTCACACTTGTAGCATTTATGCATCTTACGACTTCACCTGAGAAGTTAAAAAAGTAATATCTACGAAGAAATTGTCGTATTGAGGATTTTGCGGGTTAAGCGTCAGATCATTTAAATTAATTCAACCGAGGTCGTTTTTTAAAACATCGTTCCGTAATCATTTCAGTATAAATTTTTAGAACCAAATATTTATGAAGTACTCACAAAATGTTAAGTTTTTTCGAGAAATTTAAAATTTTAAAATTATCAAATGAACAAAAAACCTAAAGGCAAATATAACGGTGCGCAACGCAAGGGTTCGTAGAGTTATATATGGAATGGAACCCAGCGTTACGTTACGTTGCATTACGATTCCTTAACAACCCACACGTATTGCCAGAGGCGATCTTAGGGGGGGAGGGGAGGGCGGTCCGCCCCGAGTGACACCATTTTAGGGGTGACACCATCCGAGTATTTTTTTTTTATTTTGATAGAAATGAAATCGTTGAAATAATTACATTGTATACTCAATTGGTGCTCAATGCCTTTTAAATTCCACAAATTACTATACTTTCCTCTGCTTTCTTTTGATCTGGGCTGATGTCTAAAAAGAAACTGACGCAACACAAATTGATCTGCAAAAAAGGACTGACTCTTGAAAAAGTTTTCATTTAAAGAAATGGTCTTGTCCAATTTCCGCAGGATGAACTAAGCAATATACACTAGAGCCCCGAGTTGCGTCGATACAATATTTTGAATGTACAGTACATATTAAACAAAAATTAAATTGTTTTTCTCGTAAATTATATTACCCGAAGAGACTGTGTTTTTGCTTTTTTTTTATGAAGAATATTGAAGTTTGTTATATTTTTAAAACGTTTTTATTAGCTTTACTTCATTTGTCTGTCCCGTACAAATCTTGGAATCCATTTTTAACCAACTTCCCGATGAGCTAGAGTTTTGAAACTTAAAATGTAACACAGAACTGGATGACAACACAATCGTCTGTCCGTTTGCTTGTTTGGCAAAAATGCGAATTTATTTGGTACATAACAGTCCGTTCAAAAAGTCCATAGGATGACACATAGATGGCGTTATTAGATTTTTTCTGTAGGGGATGTTTATTTCCACTGACATTAAAATATTATGTATCTTTTTATTTAAATAAACTATTATAATTAAAATTATTTTCAAGAAACAAAGTTCAGCGAGAAGCGCATGTTAATATAAAGAACAATGAAAAGCAACTGACACTGCATATTATATATATCGATACAAAGTAATGTGAATGCAATGAATACAAAAGAGGTGACTATACCAACAAAGTCTACTATAAAATACGAATGAGATGAAAAGGAATAAGGATAAACCCTACAGTACTCCCCCCTAGACTTCGAGGTATTTAGAATCTAAATTTTAGATACAAATTACAGTTAAATAAAAATTTAACATTCTTGTATAAAATATAAGTTAATTTTTTTAAAAAAATTCATTTTTGTTAGTATTACTTAAAATTTTGGATATGAAAAATAAAAAATGTTAATTTAATTTCAAAGTTATAGTCTTTTTCTTTGTTGTTCTAGAATAAGTTTTTAAAGGCTTTAAAATAGATATAGGAGAATTGTTATCCACAATTTGTCTGCTTGAAGACGGTGGCGAACGAATTGCATAATCGTGATCACAAGATGTGGTATGAGAAGTCTTTTGCTGATTGCTACAACTGAGCGCAGAATGTTGTTGTTGTGTAGATGTTGCTGACATGTCATCAAAAGAGGACGACTTTTCGGTTTGTGACGAACTCGATTGATCATCATTGAAGTTATGTGTAAGCAAATCGGATGGTGTTTGATCCAGCCAAACGCGTTCTAAATGTGCAGGTTTTAATCTTTCGATTGTAACATTTTTGATTGTATCGTGATATTTAATTTGAAATAATCGATCGGATAGACGTGCAACTATTTCAAAAAGTCCTTCATACGGTCGATCCAGAGATTGTACAGTCTCTTTGCGAAGAAAAACATGTGTGCAAGTAGCTATATTTTTGAAACAGAATGGTTTTTTCTTATAATTGTACGCTGTTGGCACTGGCCTGAGTTCGCGCATGTGCTTGCGGAACTGTTGTAGAAACATATCACGATCTGGTGTAAAGTCATCATATCGCACCCTAAATACAAAAGGGGCACAACTCAAAAATTTTCAAAATCTACTTTTTCCCATAAACTGATTCACATTACACATCTCTAACTACTATAAAAATTTCCGTCTCATCACTATCTTCTTTAACTGGAAAAATGCCGTTATGTCTATTTTTATGTCAAGTGTCTTGCTTCTGCACGATCAACTAAAGAGAATTATTTTTAGTTGCGTTTACGTGCTCAAGAACGACTGATTACTTTTGTTACACATAAAGAGTTTTTTTTCGAGTTCTGCCTCTATCACTGTAAAAAGTGATAAATTTCGTGATATATTATTTTGGTATATTATTTGATTTCTACTTTGTGCTACTTTGATATGTGTTAATGAAATGAATAAAGCTTTATTTTAAAATAGAAACATTTAAATAAAAACATACATTTCATCACTCCTGTGAATTTTCTTATTATTCTTATTCTTCTATTCAGTCGACGGTTAGGAAACTTACAAAAGTAAAACATTTTATCAGTTGAAAAGGCACAACTTGAGATAATATCACTAGTTAATCGAAAAAATTTCAGTTAAAGAGTTATAAATCAAAATTTTGTTTTATTTTCGCAAACATAATATAATATTGAAAAAAATATAGCAGAACCTTCTTCAATATTGTATTTTTTCATAATGGAACAATATTTTCTTTAAGTCTTGCAACCATTTTTACATAAACGGTTTTTTGCCTCTACTGAATAATTGAGAATTTTGAGTTGTGCCCCTTTTGTATTTAGGGTGCGATATGTAAAAAATTCGCCTGGTACTCTGAGTGTTGTGCCGTAGAGATATTCTGCTGGTGATGCAGTCAAACCTTCTCGGATGCAAGTGCGTAGACCCAGAAGCACGGTTGGTAACGTGTCAACCCAATGAAATTTAGTTTTTTTATCTTACTTTTTCTTGTTATAGTTTGAACTATTTTTAACATTTGATGGGATAATAATGCACCAACTGTCAAAAATAGCATAAATTAGAGAACGAAAAAAATAAAAAATAAAATAAAATATACCACCAAATCGCATTTGATTGATGCAGCATAAATCTGTAATTTTTGCTGCGCCAAAAGGACGATGAAATTTTGACAGCCCGAAATTTTGACGTTTTATTCTTCGGTACTATATTAGCGCAAGAATTTAATTTAATTTGCAAAATTGTTAATATATACTGCAAATTAACAGTATTTTACGCAAATATTTTCCATTTCTGGTTGCTATGCTGTCGGAACCACAAAATTTTAAACTTTTTTACGACTTACAAATGTTTTTGACATTCTCGGAGGTAAGTAGGGTGGTTGGTAGTGATCAGGTGTCGGTATTTATATCACAATTTGAGCCTTTGGTGTGCCTAAAGTACTGATCGTACAATGTTGATGTTAGCACTTGTTGGTCTGCTTTATCCTCACTGGGAGAAAAATTCATGTTTGAACTCTCTAACTTATATAAACTTTACACAATTACATGAAATATAAAGCCAACATTTCATGTTTTTGTTTGCTTAAGTTTGCTACTTATTTATCGACGGTTTCCGGTTTTTTCGACGATGAAGACAGCGCCATCTAGCGTGAAGACATAAATCTTATAACTAAAAAACAAAAAAGCATACTTTTGGGGGCATGTTGTTTTTAACAGAATCGCGTAGCCCAGTAATTCTGAGTAATTTTGAGGAGCATGCTTTTTTAACAGAATCTGTTATTGAAATGTCAAAATTCCGCAGCCAATTAAATATCTGGCCATATTATCGATAGTGAAATTTTGACATTTCGACTCTTCACATGGGTTGTTGAACTTGGTAGCAGTGAACAAATTTTGTTTGCTTGTTTAAGTTTTCTATCTATTTATCGACAGTTTCCGTTTTTATCGACAAAACCATTGTTGTGTATGAGGCTTTTGTTGTCTTGAGTTGTTGACTTTTCCTAGACTATTTAAATTAAGAAAAAGAAATGATGTTTTAATTTTTTGATTTTAAGCAGCACGGCTGTTGTTCTTTATTTTTTGACTGTTCGCAGAGAAGTGAGTTTAAAGTTGTTTAACAAGAATGCACATAGCTGCACACTTTAGTAACTGTTCATTTATATAGCTTACAAAGATATAAATAGAATAAAAAGAGTATAAGTTTTAACGGACCTTAAATTTATGTACATTGGATTGAGTATAGAAAATGAGTAAATTTTAAATAAGTAATAAAGTAGGTATGTGAGAAATGAAAGCAGTTAAGTTGGTTTTGTGCACAGTGGTTAGAGTATATCTAAATAACGCTAACATTCTCCCCCACAAAGAACGACAGTTCTTAACCCGTATCATGGTGTGATGTCTTCATCTGACCCGTTGGAGGTAGGTTGGTTTGGTCGCCAAGTTGACCTAGCTGTGCCTCTGCTCACAGCTATCGGCTGGTCAGATTCATGATTTAAACCTTGTGTTACATCGTTCATCGGTAAAAATGCAATCTTAGATACTGGTCGCTTAACGCTCTTGCCATTGCAAGTTAAAGTGACCACTCTTACACACCCATCTGGTCCAGGGTGCGTTTGTTGTACACGTGCTAGTGGCCAATGTCCTGGTGGACAGCGCTCATCGACTATAAGTACTAAATCCCCCACTTGAGCATTTCTGTGCATCTTTAACCACTTCGGTCTGGCTTGAAGGCGGCAAAGATACTCGTTCGCCCAGCGCCTCCAATACTGTTGCTTTAACTTCTCAACTACTTTCCATCGTTTGAGGCGATCTATGTTGCAATCGAGCAGATCTTCTTCTGGTACACATAGCGTCGGCTCACCAATGAGGAAATGGGATGGAGTGAGTGCAGTGCAATCTGATGGGTCAGTAGAGAGTGGACAAAGTGGCCTCGAATTAAGACAGCCTTCTATTTGTGCCAACAGTGTGCTTAGCTCTTCGAAAGTTAAAATCCGATTTTGCATGATGCGCCGAAGGTGATGCTTCGTTGATTTCACGCCTGCCTCCCAAAGGCCACCGAAGTTTGGCGAAGCTGGTGGTATGAAGTGCCACTGCGTACCACTATTTGCTAGAATTTCGATAATTTCTTGTGGTAGTGATGATTGACTGCGGTTATTAAGCACCTGAAGTTCTTTGCTGGCTCCAATGAAATTTGTGCCACAGTCTGAGTACAAATCAGTACATATGCCGCGCCGTGATGTAAAGCGTCTAAAGGCAGCGATGAAAGATTCCGTTGAAAGGCTCGTCACGGCTTCAAGGTGCAAAGCTTTTGTCACCATGCATATGAAAAGGCAAATATACCCCTTTGTTGTAACTGTGTTGCGCGCAGTAGACTGTTTGATTGTGATCGGTCCAGCATAGTCAACACCACTGTGCTTGAACGCTCGCGCTGGCTGCACTCGAACATTTGGCAGGTTACCCATGAGCTGCTGCGATACAGTTGCGTTGTATTTAAAACAAACGATACAACGCTTCTGAACACTCTTCGCCAAGTTGCGTCCTGAGAGAATCCAGTACTCCCGAGCGACATACGACTGCATTAACTGCAAGCCACCGTGCAGTGTTTTCACATGAGCATCTGCAAAAATAAGAAGTGATAGTGGATTTTTCTTTTTAAGTAGAATTGGGTGCTTTCGAGAAAAGCCAAAATTTGAATTTTGTATACGCCCACCAACTCTTAAGACACCTGCGTTATCTAGAAATGGACAAAGATTAGAAATTTTGCTACTAGTATGAATGTTGTTTTGCTGTTGTAGTTCAGCTATCTCTTGCTGAAAGTCGATTTGTTGAGATATTTTAATTAGCCGTTGAAGAGCATGGTTTATCTCACGCGTTTGAAGAAATCCAGTTGTTTTAGCGTTGGTGGTTTGTTGTTGTCGCAGTCGTTGCGATGCATTGTGGTAAAATCTAAAGATATATGCTATTATGCGCACTATTTTGTTCAGAGAGGAATATTTTGTTAAGATTTCTGGATACTCGGTAGTTTGAGTTGTTGTGGTATGTATGTCTATTTTGGATTGTCGTAGATCAACGCTGGTACTGAAATTAATTTTTGGCTGTTCCGGCCATGTCTCCGAAGGCTGACCCAACCACGTTGGTCCTGTCCACCATAAGTGATGGTTCAGAAGTTCTTCTGAGGAGATGCCGCGCGACGCGCAGTCTGCGGGGTTTTCGTGCGTAGATATGTAGCGCCACTGATCTGCACTTGAGCGGCGTTGTATTTCTGATACTCGATTGCCGACGTAGACCGACCACTTTGATGACTGACCACGTATCCACGAAAGTACTGTTGTACTATCAGTCCAATAAATAGTTTGAATTATTTCTCGATCCAGCTGAGAACGAATTTTGTCAATTAGCTTTACGAGTAAAGTAGCTCCACACAGCTCAAGCCTCGGTACTGTCACAGTTTTGAGAGGAGCGACCTTTGTTTTTGATTGGAGTAATGTTACTTGTCCTCTGCCCATATTATCAACTACTTTCACGTACGCTGCTGCTGCGTATGCCGACTGAGACGCGTCGCAAAAACCATGTATTTCAAGGCAGCTCAACTTGTTTGCTCCAATCCAGCGTGGAATTTTTATGTTCTCCAATATTTTAAGATTATGGCGATAACTTACCCATTTACTGCCTAAATCTTCAGGTAATGCGTCCTGCCAATCTAGTCCCAGTAGCCACAAATTTTGAAACATAATTTTCGCTTGTATTGTTGTAGGTGCTAACCAACCTAATGGATCGTACAACTTTGCAGCGTCGGATAAAAGGCTGCTTTTTGTGATAGCTCGTTCTTTGTCGTAATTAATTTTAAATGAAAATGTATCACTCACAGTATCCCATTCAAGACCAAGTGCCTTTACAACATTTTTATCACTTATCTTAAATACATTGGAGATTTCGCGATACTCTTCCGGTATAGCATTTAGTAAATCCATGGAGTTTGATGTCCACTTTCTTAGATTAAAGCCACCCGCATACAATAATTTACTAAGTTGTTCTTGCAAGCATAGAGCTTCGACATAAGTATCAGCACCAGAAATGACGTCATCCACATACGTGTCGGCTTGCAAAACTTTACAAGCTTCAGGGTAATTGGCTTCTTCCTCGCCAGCAAGTTGCTGTAACACTCGAATAGACAGGTATGGAGCTGAAGTAGTTCCGTACGTTACAGTACATAATTTATAGATAGAAATATCATCGGTCACCGAGTCACGCCATAATATCTGCTGGTATTTCTGGTGTTCTTCAATCACACGAATTTGACGAAACATTTTTTCCAAGTCTGAGCGAAATCCGATTTGGAAGCGTCGCCAGCGTGTTATTATTGTTGGAAGTTCGGTTTGAAGGGCTGGGCCCGCCGAGAGTTCATCGTTAAGAGACTGTTGAGGGGGCCGCTTGCTACTTCCATCAAATACGACTCGTAACTTCGTCGTGGTACTACTTTCGCGTATTACACCGTGATGTGGCAGAAAATTACAATGCTTTGTTAAGTCGTGAGGATATGAGCCAATTTTTTGCATATGACCCAATTGTTCATATTCTGTCATAAAGTTCCGGTAAGCTTCACGTAGAGCTGGTTTCCTTTCGAATTTCGACTCAATTTGTTTTAGCCGCCGCAGAGCGCTATAGTCAGTATGACTGAATGTAGGCATAGGTAAATTACTTAATGCTGATAAAAATGGTAATGCAACAGTGTACCGCCCAGATTTATCGCGAGTACAAGTACTTTTAAAATACTCTTCACATGCAGTTTCTTCTTTTGTCAGTTGTTTTTTCTCGCAAAGCTCTTCTTGTTCCCAAAAAGAACGAAGTTGGTCATCGAGAGAACACAAATTCACATTTAAGGTTATATCATATGCGATTTCCGATGTTGGGCCTGACACGATCCACCCGAAGTGTGTAAGTTGTAAAAATATGCCTTTATCAAATTTCTTATGATTTGGTAATACGATGTCTCCATACACATCTCCGCCAAGCAGCAAATCAATGTTTCCACTCTCATTAAAATATGGATCAGCAAGGGCGTATTGCGTTAGATTAGGGAGTGCACTTTTGTCGACATGCACCGGCTGGTAAGCTGTAAGCGACGGTAGAACTAATGCACCGCACTGCAGTTGAAAGTCACTTTCATTTGATGATAAAAGAGACAAATTGACATATTTGCGAATAGTGCAAGATGCTTTTCCTCCTACACCATTTATTACAGCAAGCGTATTTAATTTCTGCAGCTGTAGCGTTTGCACTGCGTCTTCGGTAATGAGTGAAGCTTGCGCACCTTGGTCGAGTAGCGCTCTTAAGCAATATTTACCATTTGGAGTTGTTACAATAACACGTATTGTAGCGAGTAAGACTTGTGGCATCGCTAGAGTATTGAAATTACAAGCTAAATTCGCTCCTGCGGTGCTCGTGGCAGGCGTCGAAGTATTGGGTAATGTTACCACAGCAGAAGCATTCTCTGTTGGAGTAGTGCACTCGGTGTGAGCGTTTAACGATTGATTTGAAAACTCGTTGTGGACGATAGTGTGATGTTGCTTTTGGCAGATTTGGCAGCGAGCATTTAAGCGACAATTATTGGCGAAATGGCCAATGTTAAGGCAGTTATGACAAATCTTCTTTGATTTCAACAAATCGCGTTTAGCAGCAGAAGACAATGAGGCGAATTTGAAACATTTATAGAGTAAATGGCGCTTATCGCAGCAAGGGCAATTTGAATCAGCAGCAATGGCAGTAGTAATATGTACATTTCGACGAAAAGCATTTCGTGAAGTATTAGTAAAAGGCTTGGGTTTTGATTCCATTGAAAATGAATAGTTTTTACCATGAATGGTCTCAAGTGTACGAAAAGTAGTTTCGAGAAATTCAAAGAGATTTTTAATTTTTGGGATTTCAATCGATGCCTTAAGCGATTGTTCCCACTCCTTCCTAGTTTGAGCGTCGAGCTTATTGACAGTCATATAGATCAGAATAGCATCCCAGCTATCTGTGTTTATGTCAAGTGTACGCAAAAGAGCAAGGCAATTGCGAGTGGTATCTAAAATTTGTTGAATGCACTCGGCAGTGCCATTCGAAGGTACAATCGAAAAAAGCTTACATAAAACTGTATCGACAATTTTTCGCTTATTATGATACCTTAGATTTAAAGCGTTCCAAGCAAGCTCATAGCTTGCGTCAGAAGCCGGGTACTCATTAACGATGTCAAGTGGTGTATCTTTGCATGAACCTTTTAGGTAGTAGTATTTTTGGACTTTAGTGAGATCATTATTATTGTGAATAACCGAAGTGAACATGTCTTTATACGATATCCAAGCAAGATAATCACCAGAAAATGTCGGAATATCGATCTTAGGTAAACGAACGGTTGAAAATAGGCTTTCATTGCGGCTGTGTGACGGAGCTGCAAAGGTGCTCGAGTGAAATTCTAGCGAAGTTGGACCGTTTGATTCCATGAGCAAGTCAAGCAAGTTGCCCTTGAATGTAAAATATTTATCGCGAAACGTATAATACACCTTTTCTGTCAAATAAGGCACATCAATAGCATTAATAGAGTTATCCCGAATAAAGTCAAATAGCTGGGTATGATTTTCTTTAAATTCAGTAAAGCATACTTCTATTTCATCCAAGAGACTCTGAACTAAACCGCGTGTTTTTTCAGATCTGGGCTTGCTATCAAAGTTCAGCGCCATGCGCTCAAGTTCACTTAACATGATTCTTTGATCTTCAATTCGGTGATTAATTTTTTCCATTTTATTTTAATGAACAAAAAATGCATACATACGTTACAAATCCAAATTTATCAATACTGTTGTCCGTTGTTAAAGCGGAGTTTTTTTTATTTTTTTACCAAATGTCTAAATCAAGTTCCTTTACGCAGCACTTGTCTAAAGATGTTGCGCAATCGATGTCCAAAATTACAGCCAAGTCGGCGATTATCTAAGTTAAAAGCGCTTTAAACAATTGTAATAATTTAAGTTTGGGAAACTTCCCGGGTTCCGGCACCAAATGTTGTGTATGAGGCTTTTGTTGTCTTGAGTTGTTGACTTTTCCTAGACTATTTAAATTAAGAAAAAGAAATGATGTTTTAATTTTTTGATTTTAAGCAGCACGGCTGTTGTTCTTTATTTTTTGACTGTTCGCAGAGAAGTGAGTTTAAAGTTGTTTAACAAGAATGCACATAGCTGCACACTTTAGTAACTGTTCATTTATATAGCTTACAAAGATATAAATAGAATAAAAAGAGTATAAGTTTTAACGGACCTTAAATTTATGTACATTGGATTGAGTATAGAAAATGAGTAAATTTTAAATAAGTAATAAAGTAGGTATGTGAGAAATGAAAGCAGTTAAGTTGGTTTTGTGCACAGTGGTTAGAGTATATCTAAATAACGCTAACAACCATAAAATTTGTATGGGAGCCCCCCTAAGGAGTGGTCGGAAAACATAGGTGTCAAAGCTAAAAATGTTCCTTTTGAAAAAGTAATGGGGTTTCGTCATACATATTAACCGGAAAGGGTTAATTTAAAGGGCATATGCTCAGGTGTATGGAAAAAATACACAAAAACCATAAAATTTGTGTGGGAGCCCCTCTAAGGAGTGGTCGGAGGGAATAGGTGTCAAACGCAAAAATGTTCCTTTTGAAAAGTAATGGGGGTCGGTGATACATATTAACCCTTTTCGGCACTCTTTTCAATGTCATATGCTCAGGTGTATGGAATAAATATACAAAAACCATAAAATTTGTATGGGAGCCCCTCTAAGGAGTGGTCGGAGGGAATAGGTGTCAAACGCAAAAATGTTCCTTTTGCAAAAGTAATGGGGGTCGGTGATACATATTAGCCATTTCCGGCACTCTTTTAAAGGTCATATGCTCAGGTGTATGGAATAAATATACAAAACCATAAAATTTGTATGGGAGGCCCCCTAAGGAGTGGTCGGAGGAAATAGGTGTCATAGGCAAAAATGTTCCTTTTGCAAAAGTAATGGGGGTCGGTCATACATATTAACCCTCTCCGGCACTCTTTTAAAGGTCATATGTTCAGGTGCATGAAATAAATATTTTGCTAAATATTTTTTAAAAAAGATGTCATCAAAAGCGAATTGAATAATTCTACGTCTTGTGTTGCGACATAGTCGAAACGACTGTGTCTTTTTTTTCTATTTTTGCTTATGTCGAAAATTCTCTTGCCGATTGTCAAAATTTATACTAGCCCCTGGGGTTTAATGAATTTTTGATAGCCATATTCATTTCGCAAGTGCCAAATATTTTCATTCAGACTGTCAACATATCATCATCCGAGTGAAAAGCGTTCGAATAGTATACAGTCTAAGTAGAAAATTAAAAAATTCCGCTACCTTTAAGCTGTCAAAAACTCAAACCATTTTGACGTGACGAAGTTACGTTGTACTGCTCTAGTTTCCAAAAAAGTTGAAAAATGAATTTTTTAAAAATTCATCTGCGTTTCATTGAATTGTTACTCGCTGGGTATAAGAGCTATGATTAAAAAAATAGTATGACCATAAAAGTTAATTCTTTGACTATATTAAAAAAAAAAAAAAAATTCAATACGGCATAGGGACGTAGTGGGAGCTGCGTAAGCTACGCAACTGAAAATTTGTTACATGGAATTATTACTCACTGAGTATTAGTGCTAGGATTAAAAATACGCTACTTTAATAAAGGCCTACTGGAAGCCCTCACAACAAAATTAGCCAAAAAATTTCTGACATCATGGGGACGCTGAGAGAGCCGCTCAAAGATCGATAACGCAACATTCATGCAGCGGCGTTGCATTGAATTTTTACTCAATGAGTGTATAACCTACGATAAAAGTTTAAAAAGGAAAATAAAGTTTTTATACATGGCTTTACGACAAAAATAAAAAAAAAATTCCGGCGTCGTTAGGTCGTGAATATAGCAGCTTATGTAACAGAAATGTAATATTGTTGCATGGAATTATTACTCACTCAGGAGGAGCGCTAGAGAAAAGCGCCAACTCCAAATCCAACAGCAACTCCAACACCAACACCAACACCAACACCAACACCAACACCAACACCAACATCAACACCAACACCAACACCAACACCAACATCAACACCAACACCAACATCAACACCAACACCAACACCAACACCAACACCAACACCAACACCAACACCAACACCAACACCAACACCAACACCAACACCAACACCAACACCAACACTAACACCAACACCAACACCAACACCAACACCAACACCAACACCAACATCAATACCAACACCAACACCAACATCAACATCAATATCAACATCAACATCAACATCAACATCAATATCAACATCAACATAAACATCAACATCAACATCAACATCAACATCAACATCATCATCAATATCAACATCAACATAACCATTAATATCAACATCAATATCAACATCAACATAACCATTAACATCAACATCAACATCAACGTCAACATCAACATCAACATCAACATCAACATCAACATCAACATCAACATCAACATCAACATCAACATCAACATCAACATCAACATCAACATCAACATCAACATCAACATCAACATCAACATCAACATCAACATCAACATCAACATCAACATCAACATCAACATCAACATCAACATCAACATCAACATCAACATCAACATCAACGTCAACATCATCAACATCAACATCAACATCAACATCAACATCAACATCAACATCAACATCAACATCAACATCAACATCAACATCAACATCAACATCAACATCAACATCAACATCAACATCAACATCAACATCAACATCAACATCAACATCAACATCAACATCAATATCAACATCAACATCAACATCAACATCAACATCAACATCAACATCAACATCAACATCAACATCAACACCAACATCAACATTAACATCAACATCAACATCAATATTAACATCATCATCAACATCAACATCAACATCAACATCAACATCAACATCAACATCAACATCAACATCAACATCAACATCAACATCAACATCAACATCAACATCAACATCAACATCAACATCAACATCAACATCAACATCAACATCAACATCATCAACATCAACATCAACATCAACATCAACATCAACATCAACATCAACATCAACATCAACATCAACATCAACATCAACATCAACATCAACATCAACATCAACATCAACATCAACATCAACATCAACATCAACATCAACATCAACATCAACACCAACATCAACATCAACATCAACATCAATATTAACATCAACATCAACATCAACATCAACATCAACATCAACATCAACATCAACATCAACATCAACATCAACATCAACATCAACATCAACATCAACATCAACATCAACATCAACATCAACATCAACATCAACATCAACATCAACATCAACATCAACATCAACATCATCAACATCAACATCAACATCAACATCAACATCAACATCAACATCAACATCAACATCAACATCAACATCAACATCAACATCAACATCAACATCAACATCAACATCAACATCAACATCAACATCAACATCAACATCAACATCAACATCAACATCAACATCAACATCAACATCAACATCAACATCAACATCAACATCAACATCAACATCAACATCAACATCAACATCAACATCAACATCAACATCAACATCAACATCAACATCAACATCAACATCAACATCAACATCAACATCAACATCAACATCAACATCAACATCAACATCATCAACATCAACATCAACATCAACATCAACATCAACATCAACATCAACATCAACATCAACATCAACATCAACATCAACATCAACATCAACATCAACATCAACATCAACATCAACATCAACATCAACATCAACATCAACATCAACATCAACATCAACATCAACATCAACATCAACATCAACATCAACATCAACATCAACATCAACATCAACATCAACATCAACATCAACATCAACATCATCAACATCAACATCAACATCAACATCAACATCAACATCAACATCAACATCAACATCAACATCAACATCAACATCAACATCAACATCAACATCAACATCAACATCAACATCAACATCAACATCAACATCAACATCAACATCAACACCAACATCAACATCAACATCAACATCAACATCAATATTAACATCAACATCAACATCAACATCAACATCAACATCAACATCAACATCAACATCAACATCAACATCAACATCAACATCAACATCAACATCAACATCAACATCAACATCAACATCAACATCAACATCAACATCAACATCAACATCAACATCAACATCAACATCAACATCAACATCAACATCAACATCAACATCAACATCAACATCAACATCAACATCAACATCAACATCAACATCATCAACATCAACATCAACATCAACATCAACATCAACATCAACATCAACATCAACATCAACATCAACATCAACATCAACATCAACATCAACATCAACATCAATATTAACATCAACATCAACATCAACATCAACATCAACATCAACATCAACATCAACATCAACATCAACATCAACATCAACATCAACATCAACATCAACATCAACATCAACATCAACATCAACATCAACATCAACATCAACATCAACACCAACATCAACATCAACATCAACATCAATATTAACATCAACATCAACATCAACATCAACATCAACATCAACATCAACATCACATCAACATCAACATCAACATCAACATCAACATCAACATCAACATCAACATCAACACCAACATCAACATCAACATCAACATCAATATTAACATCAACATCAACATCAACATCAACATCAACATCAACATCAACATCAACATCAACATCAACATCAACATCAACATCAACATCAACATCAACATCAACATCAACATCAACATCAACATCAACATCAACATCAACATCAACATCAACATCAACATCAACATCAACATCAACATCAACATCAACATCAACATCAACATCATCAACATCAACATCAACATCAACATCAACATCAACATCAACATCAACATCAACATCAACATCAACATCAACATCAACATCAACATCAACATCAACATCAACATCACATCAACATCAACATCAACATCAACATCATCAACATCAACATCAACATCAACATCAACATCAACATCAACATCAACATCAACATCAACATCAACATCAACATCAACATCAACATCAACATCAACATCAACATCAACACCAACATCAACATCAACATCAACATCAACATCAACATCAACATCAACATCAACATCAACATCAACATCAACATCAACATCAACATCAACATCAACATCAACATCAACACCAACATCAACATCAACATCAACATCAATATTAACATCAACATCAACATCAACATCAACATCAACATCAACATCAACATCAACATCAACATCAACATCAACATCAACATCAACATCAACATCAACATCAACATCAACATCAACATCAACATCAACATCAACATCAATATTAACATCAACATCAACATCAACATCAACATCAACATCAACATCAACATCAACATCAACATCAACATTTACATCAACATCAACATCAACATCAACATCAACATCAACATCAACATCAACATCAACATCAACATCAACATCAACATCAACATCACATCAACATCAACATCTCAACACAACATCAACACCAACATCAACACCAACATCAACACAACATCAACATCAACATCAACATCAACATAACATCAACATCAACATCAACATCAACATCAACATCACATCAACATCAACATCAACATCAACATCAACATCAACATCAACATCAACATCAACATCAACATCAACATCAACATCAACATCAACATCAACATCAACATCAACATCAACATCAACATCAACATCAACATCAACATCAACATCAACATCAACATCAACATCAACATCAACATCAACATCAACATCAACATCAACATCAACATCAACATCAACATCAACATCAACATCAACATCAACATCAACATCAACATCAACATCAACATCAACATCAACATCACACCATCAACATCAACATCAACATCAACATCAACATCAACATCAACATCAACATCAACATCAACATCAACAACAACATCAACATCAACATCAACATCAACATCAACATCAACATCAACATCAACATCAACATCACATCAACATCAACATCAACATCAACATCAACATCAACATCAACATCAACATCAACATCAACATCAACATCAACATCAACATCAACATCAACATCATCATCAACATCAAATCAACACAACATCATCAACAACATCAACATCAACATCAACATCAACATCAACATCAACATCAACATCAACATCAACATCAACATCAACATCAACATCAACATCAACATCAACATCAACATCAACATCAACACCAACATCAACATCAACATCAACATCAATATTAACATCAACATCAACATCAACATCAACATCAACATCAACATCAACATCAACATCAACATCAACATCAACACCAACATCAACATCAACATCAACATCAATATTAACATCAACATCAACTTCAACATCAACATCAACATCAACATCAACATCAACATCAACATCAACATCAACATCAACATCAACATCAACATCAACATCAACATCAACATCAACATCACATCAACATCAACACAACATCAACATCACATCAACATCAACATCAACATCAACATCAACATCAACATCACATCAACATCAATATTAACATCAACATCAACATCAACATCAACATCAACATCAACATCAACATCAACATCAACATCAACATCAACATCAACATCAACATCAACATCAACATCAACATCAACATCAACATCAACATCAACATCAACATCAACATCAACATCAACATCAACATCAACATCAACATCAACATCAACATCAACATCAACACCAACATCAACATCAACATCAACATCAATATTAACATCAACATCAACATCAACATCAACATCAACATCAACATCAACATCAACATCAACATCAACATCAACATCAACATCAACATCAACATCAACATCAACATCAACATCAACATCAACATCAACATCAACATCATCAACATCAACATCAACATCAACATCAACATCAACATCAACATCAACATCAACATCAACATAAACATCAACATCAAATCAACATCAACATCAACATCAACATCAACACCAACATCAACATCAACATCAACATCAATATTAACATCAACATCAACATCAACATCAACATCAACATCAACATCAACATCAACATCAACATCAATATTAACATCAACATCAACATCAACATCAACATCAACATCAAACATCAACATCAACATTAACATCAACATCAACATCAACATCAACATCAACATCAACATCAACATCAACATCAACATCAACATCAACATCAACATCAACATCAACATCAACATCAACATCAACATCAACATCAACATCAACATCAACATCAACATCAACATCAATATCAACATCAACATCAACATCAACATCAACATCAACATCAACATCAACATCAACATCAACATCAACATCATCAACATCAACATCAACATCAACATCAACATCAACATCAACATCAACATCAACATCAACATCAACATCACATCAACATCAACATCAACATCAACATCAACATCAACATCAACATCAACATCAACATCAACATCAACATCAACAACATCAACATCAACATCAACATCAACATCAACATTAACATCAACATCAACATCAACATCAACATCAACATCAACATCAACATCAACATCAACATCAACATCAACATCAACATCAACATCAACATCAACATCAACATCAACACCAACATCAACATCAACATCAACATCAACATCAACATCAACATCAACATCAACATCAACATCAACATCAACATCATCAACATCAACATCAACATCAACATCAACATCAACATTAACATCAACATCAACATCAACATCAACATCAACATCAACATCAACATCAACATCAACATCAACATCAACATCAACATCAACATCAACATCAACATCAACATCAACATCAACACCAACATCAACATCAACATCAACATCAATATTAACATCAACATCAACATCAACATCAACATCAACATCAACATCAACATCAACATCAACATCAACATCAACATCAACATCAACATCAACTCAACATCAACATCAACATCAACATCAATATTAACATCAACATCAACATCAACATCAACATCAACATCAACATCAACATCAACATCAACATCAACATCAACATCACATCAACATCAACATCAACATCAACATCAACATCAACATCAACATCAACATCAACATCAACATCATCAACATCAACATCAACATCAACATCAACATCAACATTAACATCAACATCAACATCAACATCAACATCAACATCAACATCAACATCAACATCAACATCAACATCAACATCAACATCAACATCAACATCAACATCAACATCAACACCAACATCAACATCAACATCAACATCAATATTAACATCAACATCAACATCAACATCAACATCAACATCAACATCAACATCAACATCAACATCAACATCAACATCAACATCAACATCAACATCAACATCAACATCAACATCAACATCAACATCAACATCAACATCAACATCAACATCAACATCAACATCAACATCAACATCAACATCAACATCAACATCAACATCAATATTAACATCAACATCAACATCAACATCAACATCAACATCAACATCAACATCAACATCAACATCAATATTAACATCAACATCAACATCAACATCAACATCAACATCAACATCAACATCAACATCAACATCAACATCAACATCAACATCAACATCAACATCAACATCAACATCAACATCAACATCAACATCAACATCAACATCAACATCAACATCAACATCAACATCAACATCAACATCAACATCAATATTAACATCAACATCAACATCAACATCAACATCAACATCAACATCAACATCAACATCAACATCAACATCAACATCAACATCAACATCAACATCAACATCAACATCAACATCAACATCAACATCAACATCAACATCATCAACATCAACATCAACATCAACATCAACATCAACATTAACATCAACATCAACATCAACATCAACATCAACATCAACATCAACATCAACATCAACATCAACATCAACATCAACATCAACATCAACATCAACATCAACATCAACATCAACACCAACATCAACATCAACATCAACATCAATATTAACATCAACATCAACATCAACATCAACATCAACATCAACATCAACATCAACATCAACATCAACATCAACATCAACATCAACATCAACATCAACATCAACATCAACATCAACATCAACATCAACATCAACATCAACATCAATATCAACACCAAAATCACCATCAACATAACCATTAACATCAACATCAACATCAACATCAACATCAACATCAACATCAACATCAACATCAACATCAACATCAACATCAACATCAACATCAACATCAACATCAACATCAACATCAACATCAACATCAACATCAACATCAACATCAACATCAACATCAACATCAACATCAACATCATCAACATCAACATCAACATCAACATCAACATCAACATCAACATCAACATCAACATCAACATCAACATCAACATCAACATCAACATCAACATCAACATCAACATCAACATCAACACCAACATCAACATCAACATCATCATCAATATTAACATCAACATCAACATCAACATCAACATCAACATCAACATTAACAACAACAGCAAGAAACTTCTTCACGTCAAAACCTACGTGTGTGTCCACGGCACAGCCACCTCTTTTTTTTTTTATGGAAAGTTTCTTTCCGCTTCTACAGCATACTAGGCTTTAGAGCCGGAACAGAATCAAAAATCGTTGCGATTGACGACATCGCAAAGCAATAGAATGCATGAAAATATATGAACACGTCCAGAATGAACAGGTCGGCAGCCGCAACGATCTATTCTATTCTATTTTTTCTCTTGTGACTGACGATTTCCTCTCTGCTATTAATGTTGCCATATTTTTGCTAGAAATGGGATATGTTCAAAGCAATTTCCTTAGTTTTTATTATGTTTTTACGTTTCTTTCCGTGTTTTGTATTCACACAATTGAAGAGACCAATACATTGCAATGAAATAGAAAAAATAAATAAAAAAAACTAAATAAAAGCAGCCCAGAATCGTCAGTCGCAATCGTTTCATTCTGTACGTGTTCCCTGTGATTGACGACCAGAGAGGATTGTCGGTCGCAACGATTTTTGATTCTGTTCGTGCTCTTATGCAGAAAAATTTTATGGCAACCCAGCAACGATATACTGCTATCGCCTGTAAACAGTGTTGCCAGATTTTTTTTTAAAAAACTGCTAAATCTGAAAAAAAACTGCATTTTGGACACAAAAGAAGTAATTCAGGTAATTTTAATTAATGTATTTTTATATATCGCCAATTTCACAATGAAGTGTTATGTCAGTTGCACTGACCATCTCCGATTTGGCTAAAATTTTTTTCTTGGATTGGTTTATTGATTAGAAAACCAAATCTAAAGTTATAAATTTATAGAATAACTTTAGGTGTCCAAAATGGGGTCTATTTTGAGGCAACATAGTTCAGTCAATTTAAATCCGATTTTCGTAAATAGGATATCACTGAATTGGTTACTACGTCTTCTTTAAAGCAAAAATATAAAAATATTTAAAATGCCAGCGACAGGTGCCTTAACTTTTTTTTATTTTCATTATTTTAATTTTTTAAGTTCCGTTACCCTTCCAACAATGAAAATGATTATATGCTCTTGAAGGGTTCAGAAATTATACCATAAAACGTGTATCTTTAACGAATTTTCAATACAAATTTTTTTTTTTGATTTTTTACAAAACAAAAATATAAAAGGTCGAGAGCTAGTTGAATTTATATTAAAATTCATTAAAGCTGCTGCTGAAGTAAAAAGCAGGGCTGCTTTTAAAACTGCTGCAGAACTTTAAAGCATGGCTGCTTTAAAAAAGTAATGGAACGATAATGAATGCTTTGGTAAAGAGAATTTATGAAAACTACATTAGATTTTATATTCCCATAAAAACTGAATTTTACCTTAACAAACTGCATAAATAATGGAAAAACTGTATATTTGTTTTTTGACTGCCAAACTGCTCAGAGTAAAAAAACTGCCATTTGCAGGCAAAACTGCCATTCAGGCAACACTGCCTGTAAATATCTATTTCAAATTTGAAGGTCGACTTACTTGAAAGACTCATTTTATTTATATTAAAGGGTTTGAATTTTTGTATTATTTTTTCTTGTCACCGCCGCGTTCAAAAATCAAAATCAAATCCCTGATGATATGTTGTGGTTTCCGATGTGTTCGGATTAAAAAGCGATAAACAACCGGCAACATATGTCAACGCATAAACAGCATGTAAAATGCAAACATATTCAACACATAACTAGAATTCATACGTTTTATATGAACGAATAGAACTGAAAAATAACGTTTAAGACAAATTCAATATCCAACCGTTATTGGAAATAATTTTTAATTCACACAATAACTTACATACAATGAATAATTTTGCATACTCAAAATAAACACTTTATTGCCAGGTTAAAGCCATCATTTGTGAAAATCTTTGACAAACTACTGGTTTTAATCATTTTACAAAAGTAAAAACACAGATACGTTATTCATGCAATCGGCAATATGTTCAACATACAATATTAATGAATAGGTGCTATTCTGCGCTATTCGACCTTGAATTTCGTCTTGTCATAGTTCCACTATGGTTTAACCCTAGATTCGCCATTCTATAGCACTTCAAATACAATTTTGCTGACTACATCCCAGTCGGAAGTATCTGTTTGCTTTATTGTAGATATTCTTTGTTGTTATGATGTTTCAAATATTATTCTTGTGCGAACAGGAAATTTTTATCCGCCTTATGTTGATGTAAAATATTTTGCGATAAGAACAACATTTCCCACATATGTCGTTCCCATATATTACAAAAGCTGCTTATTACAAACACACAAACGTTGAGTCTAACAAACGACATGGAAAGGGTTCAGTATCAAAATATTTGCCATGTTTTTCGCTTTGTTTTTGATTACTCCCCAATAGATTTCCATGACTTATTTAATAAACTGTTAACAATAGAAACCTTTCCTCTTCCATGAAGAGACTTTGCTATGTTTGTATGTAATATGTTTTTTATTGACCATGTCAAAGCTGCTTCAGAAATAAAATTTCCATTATCAATAAAAAAAAATAGTGTAATATCTCGAAGAACTTAAAAAGTTCGAAAAAATAAATAACTTTACATAAAATTAAATAGCGTTTCCTCTATCACGTGTCAGAAATACAGTATCAATTTAAAATATTTGTTTTTAATATGTAAAAATTTATGTTTGTTTATTTTAACAAACAATGTCAACTAAATATTTGACACAAGTAGAACGAAAATGTGGTCCTTTGGGTTTAGTTTAAGAGTTATAACAATCTTTAAAGTGAACATAAAATAAAATATATTAAAAAATATTAATGTATGGGGCATTTCATGTGATGCGGACAACGAAAAAAAAGTAAGGTTCTGAAATTCGTTCATATTGGGCCTATTTGTACTTCTAGGGGATATGAACGTGTTCACATAATTTTTTTTTTATTTTAGGTTTAGCTGTATAGATATGGGATTCTATATAATTCACCAGATTGACGGAAGGGTTTTTTTTGAAATTTTATTTTCATATTGAAGATAATTATAATAATATAAAGAATTTAATTTTTTTAAAGGAAATTTACCGCTCTTTTTGATTTTCTAATCAGTTCTCATATTTTAATTTTTTTTTTCAGTTTTAAACCGGAAGTAAGTATTTAAAATATTTTTTTAACAACTTCGACCATTTTAATTTAATTTTTTTAACGGCAAAATAAAGTTTAACATTTATAAATTTTACCATAAAAATTTCAGAATGGGATCTAAATTACTTTAAGAGACAAATCAATTAGAGTACGTACATGTCGCTCTGAGTGTGATACCTGTCGCTTCTTAAAGCCTATCGGTGATATAAAAACTTACTAAAACGTTTTAAAATGTTGGTTATATTTAAATAATATTAAATATGTATTATTGTCTTGCCTATTTGTGTCAATACAAGGTTTTTTAAACCCAACCCGTTTATATTTTTCAATTTAACTTCCAGTATAACGAACTTTTGGTTTACAAAATCATATTGACATTTATTAAATGTATTTAAAAATATTTAAAATAATTTTCGTTCGTTTTTAAATATAGTTAAAGACCCGTGCAGACTGAGAAAAGATATTTTCAAGGTATTTATTTTATTTTACTATAATTTAAAATAGCTTTTTTGATTTTTTCTTTTGTTTGTATGAATGTGTGTTTGTGTGTATCTATACTATTATATAAAAGAAGACTCACGTATGTTCGGCTGCGAAAAGCTTGAGAATGGCAGGCGCTGTTTCAAAAATTCTTTTTCTCTAGGATAGCTATGGTGCCCAGTTGGGACATGGGATATATAAATTTAATAGCCATTGTTTAAATAATTAATTAAAATCCAAAGAGAATAACCATACAATTTCTTTATTCTTATTCTCAGAGAGAAAAAATTTTCTCATTAAAGCTCTGTGCATCTCAAAAAAAGGTTGTGCCCAAAGCTAATAAGGAAGAACATATGTATATGTAATACTTCTGTATTCCAACTCTGAAATCGAAGAGAGACAGCCATAACAACATAAGATGTTGCTGTTTGGGTTAGTATATTTGAATATATGAAAATTACTACACAAAAAATAAAAATTCAACCCGTCACAGGGGCGGTTGTTATGAAAACGTTTTCCCCAAACATATAAGAAAGCAAATCATATTTGTTTTTCCTAAATCACAGGTTCGCACCATTATAAAACAATTATAAGAACGCCTGAAATATGATTAAATTTAAACAAACAAAATTTTAATCAAAAAATTCAAACAACAAAAATTTCAAATAAAAATTATTGACAATGGAAGCACCGCTCCTGAGTTTTTTTTTTTTTAATTTAATTTCCTCTATATATTTTCTCGCTCATATAACAATATATCAGCACTCTAATGTTGACGAATATATGAGATAGAACAATATGTCAAAATCGCTGTGAGACAAAAGCTCTATTTTCAAACTCTTCTTGAGCAACATATATAAAAGTCAACAACCCAGCGGGAAAATGAGAATTGATTCAAAAAAAAAAAATCGTAAATGGAATAGATTCTTTTGCTTACATTTTAGAACGTATTCCAAAGAATATATAAATTAAAGCAAAACATATGAATTGGAATATATCAATCAAAAGTTTATATCAACCAATATATCAACGAATATATCAACCAAACAAATTTTGGCATAAGTGAGAAAAGCAACAGTCTGTTTTGATTTGTTTTCTCATTTCCGAAAATGAATACTTTTTATTTAAAAGAATGCATTTAAAAAGTGAATAAAAGAATCGATTTCTGTAGCTATTCATATGGAAGCGAGAAAAGAATGTACTACTATTTGTAGGACGTCAGCGTCCCACCGGCAAAATGAAAATGGATTCTAGAAACAAAAATCGTAAATAGAATGAATTCTATTGCTAACATTTTAGAATGTATTCCAAAGAATATATACATTTATAGCAAAACCTATAAATTGGAATCTCTCAAGCAAAAGTTTACTGATTCGTTTTTATTCCAGCCATAATCGATTACGACCCATATAATTATTTCTAATATATAAAATGTTTTTAGATTCCTTGCTTGCTTTTTTGATAAGTGAAAAACGAACTGATTCTAAAACAAATTCTGGTATAAGTGAGAAAATCATCAGTCTGTTTTGATTTGTTTTCTTATTTCCCAAGGTTAATACATTTTATTTAAAATAATCATATATGTAATACTTCTATATTGGCAGTACACTGTACTGTGAATGTACCCGAAATTGTGGCGTCCGTGGCGTAGTTGGTTAAAAGTCCGTGGCCTCTTTGTCAACGAACCTGGATACCCGGGTTCGAATCCCAGCAGAAACAAAAAATTATTTGAATTAAAATTATTTTTCTGTACGGCCGCCACCTCTCTGCAGACAATGGCAAACCTCAGAGAGCAATCAAAATGCCATGTAAAGCTAATTGAGAATAAGAACATTCCGTTCATCACCGTTCGGAGTCGGCGTTAAACATGTAGGTCCGGTTCTCGGTCAATTGTGTACAAACTTAATAACACGCACAACACAATTGATCATAAGAAGCTAGGTCAAAGTCCTTTCAATGGCTACAATGACCAGTTATTTATTTATTTTTGGTTTTTTTTTATGTACTCGAAATTTAATTTTATAACAAAAAAACTCAGGAGCGGTGCTTTCATTGTCAAAAATTTCATTTAAAATTTCAGTTGTTTCAATTTTTATGATTTAAATTTTGTTTGCTTGAATTTTTTCTTTTTAAATTTTTATCATATTTCACGCGTTGGTCTTATAATTGTTTTATAATGGTGCGTACCTATGATTTATGCAAAACAAATATGTATGCTTTGTTTTGTTTTATGTTTGGGTAGACATTTTTCTTAACAAGCGCCCCGTTGACGTATAGTAGTAGTATATTCAAATATACTAATACAAACAACAAAATCTTATGTAGGCTATCTCTCTTTGATTTCGTAGTTAAAACTCATTAAAAATTTAGTTTGCTGCCAATATTGAAGTATTACATACATGGTTTAATAAATAAGGTTGTTGCATGGGTGAGAGCGAGTTCCAATAAATGTCTAATCGAAGATGACAACTCATACAAAATCTGAATGCGTAAATTGATAACATGCAAAGCCGATGAAGTTGTTGTTGTAGCTTTTCATTGATTTTGACAATTATGTGTACTGAGAAGAGAGTACGATCAGCCACGAGACAACCTAATTTATTCAACCATGATTACATACATGAAAAGAGTCTATTTAAAAAGTGAAAAAAAAACGATTCTGTAGCGATTCCACTTGAAGCGAGAAAATAATGTGCTATTCTTTGTAGGACATCAGCATGTTAAAAATAATCAATTCTAGAATCTATACTGGAGAAGAGAATTGATTCTTTTTTATATAAAATTGCATTTTTTTCCCGATGGGGTGTTAAAAATAATCAATTCTAGAATCTAGGGCTGTTCATGTTCGGTTTTTTCGAAGCTTCGAAGTATTCGAATATTCGAAGCTTCGAAGCAAACTTCGGAACTTCGAAGTTTTTGAGGTGAAGCTTCGAATGTTACTATTCGAATAGGAAAAACTTCGAAGAATTCAATTCTTCGAGTATTCGAATGATACCCAGTTTGAAATACATATTGTGTTACTACATATTTATTTATTTTAATTTGTGAAAAATTTTTTATTGCTTTCTAAATGGGTAATTCATAGATGCAGAAAAAATGCTACTACTTGTATCAGTCAGTTTTCAATGCGACATTGAACGCGTTTTATAAACGTAAGCTCTCTGAAATGTTCTTAACCCATTTTGGTCCAGAAGGGTATTTTTCTACCCTTATACTAAAATACGGTTTCTATAAAACGCTTTACTACACGCAAGATAAAATAAAAAGAAAAAATAAAAGCTCCATTCTGAGACTCAGTTTCCTTCTGCTTCCAAAGCTATTCGATCTTAAAAATTTAGCTTGTATGAGCGGAGCCTCTTAAAATGCCCGTCCCAGAAGGTATTCAAAGAAAAATGCCATTTAAAAAAAATGATCGGATATTTATTTCATAATAAAGAGGAAGGTATGCCGTTAATAATGAAAAACAACATCAGTCAAATGGCCACCACGACCACGCTTACAGGACAATATCCTTTTCATGAAATTTTCCATAACCAAATCGCCAAATGAGGTCTTCAATCGATGCTGGGCTGTTGGCGTATACCTTATCGTTCACGTGGCCCCAAAGGAAGAAGTCGCAAGGTGTTAAATCATAAGATCTCGGTGGCCAATTGCGATCACCCCTTCGAGAGATAACACTTTCCGGAAACTTTTCCCGTAAAAGATCAATGGTTTTGTTGCTTGTGTGGTACGTAGCGCCATTTTTGCAGTGAATTTTTATAATTTCAATGCGTTGTTGAAGCGTGTATCGTTCCATTTTTAGTAATGGCGTAGTTTCTACTTGTCAAATATCAAAGAATAAAAGCTTTAGAAGTGAGCGATTCACAATAGCGGGCGATTCACAATAACACCTCTTATTGGAAAACCCTGTCGTAGAAGGACATCACTCAATAGTAATTCCATACTTAGTTTCGTTGTTATGCGACATTTGTAATAATGCCGAATTTGGCTTTCACTTGAAAAATTAAATAAATATTCAGTGCTACGGTTATAAAGCCAAAAATTACTTTCTGTAAATAAAACATTGCTTTTGATTTTTTATCATTACAATAATGTTATAAAGGCAATATGGTCTTGAACCTTTGACCTTACAGCATCCCACCGTAAACTTACCTTTCTTCATGCTGGCGTTTTCTTTGTAGTTCTTCTGGAAAACTTGAATGCATCTTTAGATGCGCACGAAGTGAACTCGTGGATCCATGCGACTGCAATACTCGCTCCCATACATTGCAAATCACTCATTGAGTATCAGAACTTTTAGTATAATAGCTCCACACCCAGAAACTCATGTTTTTTTCTTATATCAAAGTGTATCACACAGCCACAAAAAATGTATGAAATATTTTTGAGTAAAAACTTCGAAGCTTCGAATTTTTTTACTGCCTATTATGTTGAACGAATAGTCAAGCTTCGAAGCTTCGTAAAACCGAAGTTTTTTTCCTCTTCGAAGTTTTGAAACGGAGCTTCGAACTTCGAAGTTTCGAATACTTCGAAGTTCAAAAACTTCGAATAAGAATCATAGCCCTACTAGAATCTATATTGGAGAAGAGAATTGATTCTTTTTTCCCGGTGGGAAGGTCCACAAAAAAAAAAAGACAGCAACATGTATTGAGTGCGGTACCAATGCTGCCACCTTTTTGAATGTAAAAATACTGCCACTTTTATAAAAGCATCGACAAAAATTCCGTGGCGATGTTTTGTTGAAATGTTTTGATGAAATTTATCAGCTTAAACGAAAGATATATTTTATTTTAAAATAACAATTCTCTAAGGCCGTCATATATTTTTCTTACCTCTGAGCTGATATTTTTACGTATAAACGAGATTTTTATATATAGGGTATTTACAGATCCCTTCTAAAGTTGATATATAGTAACTTTAAAACGATACTTCAATCAAATTGTGAGAACCCCGACACGTAGTTCATTCTAAAATTGGCACGCCTTTTGAAAAGAGAAGCTTTCTTTAATTTATTGATTTTTCAATAAAATAAAAATAACAAGAGAAGCTTTCTTTGATTTATTGATTTTTCAATAAAATAAAAATACCTTTCAGAAATGCCAGTTTGCTACGAAAAACAAACATGTTGGAAAGCAAGGCAATTTTACCAGTTTGTGTTATCTCTTTTTTACATGCAAAACAAAATCAAAAATAGTTACCACATGGCAAAATGTTTTAGAGTTAACAGACGGCGTAGTTAACACACCAGATAAAACAAAACTGTGAGTACCCCAATAGTCACAGCGCTAGGAAAAGTGAACCAATGCATGAAAAAAAATGATCAGGAAGATACAGAAAGTTTATTACTTTAGTTATTTTTTATTACATTAGTTAGCTGGTTACTTTATTCGGATGGAACTACTAAGTCGCTCCAACACAAATATACAATTTTACCGAAATTCAAACGGCTGTATTCATAAAAAAATATGAGCCTCTTACAAAGCCTTCATAAGAAAAAAATTGAAAAAAAATTTAAAAACATTTTTCATGTTGAACGTTTCAACAGCTTTCAAAAGCTCTTTTAAATGCTTGATAAATAAGAGAATTTTAAAAATGGTTGAAACCTTCAATAAAGCCTCGATAAAGCATTTTAAAAATTTGTTTGTTCTCATCTAAGCACAAAAAATATTGTCAAAACGTATCAAATTATTTCAAAATGTATCAAAAACAAACAAAATGTCAAAAAGTGTTTGAAAATGTTTGTTTATAAATTAGAGGATTTTTAAATATGGTTGAAATTTAATTTTTTTTTTAAGGTTTATAACACACCTCTCATAAAGCACACCTAAATAAAAACAAGAAAATTTGTCAAAGATTTCAAAATATTTATAAAAAAAAAAAATAATAATATGACAATTATTTCAGTGCAGATGGCTTAGAAAAACTATTGATTTTTAAATATCAAAATCTTGACGAAATTGCGACTAATAAATAACAAGTCACTGAATTTATCTAATACACAAACCATTATTTCCACTCTTCCCACTTCAATATGAATACTGTTAAATTTTAAGATTTAAAGTTTTTAATGATATTTAATATTTTTATCGCCGGCGAAGCAGCGGGTATTTGCTAGTAATTTATAAAAAGAGTGCATGATTATCTTGTGTTTGTGTTTTAAAAATTGTTTTATATTCGTTTTTCTTGAATGCTTGTTCAGTTATGAACAGAGCAACATGCTTAATGTTTTTTTAAGGTACTATTACCGTCTAGAAATTTCAAAAAATGAATTTTTGTTTTTTTAAATTTTTAGATTCTTTATACCTTCAATAATAACTGTCTAAAATATTAAATAAAAATTCGAAGCCAGTGCCGAGATGTAACGACTCAATTGAAGCGCGCTCTCGGCTCGCAGGTGTAAAACAAACTTTACACGCATTTTTCTGGACTTTAGGTTTTTTTAACTGGCGGACAGTTAATCTCCGGATCTACTAGGCCGTTAGCAGTGTTTTTTTGAGCAGAAAATTTGAGCGCCCTATATTAAATGTACAATTAATAGATAATAAAAATAAACAAATTTTTTCGTAATCTTCAAGAACTGTTTATTACTGTAAAAAGTTTGATAACCATATATAATAAAGAAAGTGAAAAAAATTGTTGAATATATTTTATTTTTTAGCATTCTAGACGGTAATAGTACCTTAATTAGATATGAATCTTTTATATAATTTTTTAATTTCTCTTGATTAGCCTTAGTTTTTTTCGAATGTGTAACATTCAGTCTATAGAGGGTCGGTAGAATAATTTTAATAGTAGAATAAATTTTTTATAATGAGCTTACTTGGTGGTAAGCGAAAAGAATTCTTAAAGGAAACACACGCGCCTACACGGCTTTAACCAGGCATTAGGTAATAGGTCGTTTTCCACTTTTTTCAATTGGGTTGAATATATTTTTATACTTTTTCGGCTTCCATCGTTCCTATTGTTAAGCTCCCACTTAGCAATGGGAAAATCCTATCCTAATATCCAAGATTTTATTCATTAAACCTCATTCTCTTTTTTAGATGAGCTAGGTTTTTGTTTATATTTATTCAAACAATTCTTTTATTTCAGATAGTAAATTATCTGTTTAATTTTTATTTTTATTCATTATTATTATTTATTATACATTGTTTACTATTAATAGTATATTATTTATTATTTCTCGTAAGTTTCTTCTTTATTTATTTTTAATCGCTACTTATTTTTTATCCTACAGTTATTTATTAAAAATTATTTTGTGTATTACTTATGTCTATTTTTGGTATTTTTTATTTTATTATCTATTTTTTATTTATTATATATTTTATAACAATTATATATAAGAACAGATTAGATTTTGATAAGTAAAAATAATTGACAGTAGCTAGACTTGGGATGAGAATGATTTAATTCTCATTTCAAGTAAACTAATACTCGGTGAGAGTGAGTTATTTTTGCTCTCACTTTGAGTGTAGTTAGATAAGGACTCAGCACCGTTGCCAGATTGGGCGATTTATCGCCAATTGGGCGCTTTTTTCTTGTTTTTGCGCTTAAATTTTTAGGAAATCGCCTGGCGATTTTTTGGGCGATTTTTGTAAAAACAACCTTTTTTCATAAACTCATCTAAAAATAAAAATAAATAACTGGCCATTTCAGCCCTTGAAAGGACTTTGACCTAGCTTCTTATGATCAATTGTGTTGTGCGTGTTATTAAGTTTGTACACAATTGACCGAGAAATGGACCTACATGCTTAACGCCGACTCCGAACGGCGATGAACGGAATGTTCTTATTCTCAAGAAGCTTTACATGGCATTTTTTTACTCTCTGAGGTTTGCCATTTGCTGCAGAGAGGTGGCGGCCGTACAGAAAAATAATTTTAATTCAAATAATTTTCTGTCGCTGCTGGGGCTCGAACCTGGGTATCCAAAGTTCGTTGACATAGCGGCCACGCACTTTAACCAACTACGCCACGGACGCCAAATAAACTCATCTAACGTGTTTAAAATTTCTATTAAAGAAAATAACAATTGTTTTAAGTGTTTGGAACACTCTGTTAACAATGCGACTGAACACAGCTCACAAGCCCTTATCGATAATTTATTTATATCGAAATACTTATTTTTTTGAGACCGTTTCTTCAAAACATCAACTCACTTAATTCATATTTTCAACGAGAAAAAGTTGACTTTTTTCAAGCTTACGTTGAAATCACAACATATATTCAAAGACTTGTTTCAAAAATTATAAAAGAAGACATTGCCAAAAATTTCAATTTTGATAATTTAGCTACATTCAGCTTAAATAAAATTTTAGCGGATAAAAGCAATTATAAAATAATTAATGACCTTACATTTCATTATCAGTTCCATGAAGAAATTCACAAATTAAGTGATGCCAGAATTTCATTATAGTTTTAACCAAGGAAATGTTAAAACGATTACCTAGTCTGTTAGAAATTTTTGAAAATGCTTTTATTTTATGTCCTGAAAGATGTTTAAACTATTTAAGACCTTCTTTCCGTGAACTCCCTCTTCATTATCTATCTCTTGAAGAGCGACGTGCAGAAGAAATCAAATACGAATCTTTGTTGACATTTCCATGGAGCAATGTTTTCAAAAACAAAGTGCCATCTGAAACTGAAGAATTTTGGTAATCGGCATACAAAATTAAGACAGCCGTAGGCGGAAAAATGTTTGACAATATTTGTAAGTTGGCATTCATCTTGTATAAACTAAATCAATGTATGAACTAAACAATACTTCGAGAATTGGCGAAACGGAGGAAGAGTCTAATATGGCTGAAGGAACTACGTTTGTTGCAAAAAGTTTTTTTTTAAAGTTGCATATTGAAAAATTCTAAAAAGTTATAGTCTCTAAAAAAATGTTCTTTAACGATCAAAATTCTCGTATAAAATGAAGTAGCTTTTTTATAATTTTTTATAGATCTCAAAAATATGAAAATAAGAATATCTAATACTATTAACAGATCTCAATATTATTTGAAAAAAAAATGTATATAATTTGTTTTGTTTTTTCTAATATAATAAATTTCTTAGAAAAAATGGCGATTTTTTTTCATTGGGCGATTTTGGGCGATCTTTTTTTTAAATCTCGCGCTTTTCTCAAAAAAGTTCTGGCAACACTGGGACTCAGACATCGTTAGACTCAGACGACTAGACAACGGACTCAGACAGGACTTAGCGGTTTTTTTGAAACCGACACGTCTCTAGCTCCCTTTGGCAAGGTACGTTGACACTTTGTTTAAAATTATCAATATTGTTTTTAACAAAGGTTGCGGGCCGCCTCGCAACTTTAGGTAGAAACAAAGTTTTGATACACTTTGCCATTCACACATCAAAGAACTTCGTGTTGATTTCTCAAATAATATTAAGACTCCACATATACAAAAAAACAATAGTTGCACAACAGACGATAATTAGAGAACAAAATCGGTTGTTGATCGTTACTCAGGGCTCAGGGCTCAGTTACTCAGGGCAAACGTAAGGGAGCGTGTTGTAGCGCTACTCAAATTTGCTATATGAACAATGCACATAAGTAGTTAATGAAATCTTAACAAAAAGTGACAAAACTCAGATAAAACTAAGTTTCGTACCACCTAATATCAAGTTTAAATTATACATTTAACAATGCAGTTTGGCTATATAGTTTGGTAACTGTTTCTGGTGTTTACACTGCCAGTAGCGTAGTTAACTTTGTCATTATTTGACGTTAATTTTTCGTTGATTCACATAATTTTGAGTCATATTGAAAATTTAATTTTCATGCAAAAAAAAAAAAAAAAAAAATTAAAAATATTACAATATGTGTGACAAAAGCCTTGTAGGAGTTTTTGTTCATCATTAGCAGGAAGTGTATTCTAAACTGGTGTTTTCTTTGACCGAATCATGAAAAGAAAAGGAATTTGTTTTCAAATATTTTTTTGCTATTTTATGTGACATTTCCTTGTCATTTTTTTAATTTCCTTTTGTTCTAGATGAAAACACAGTGTTGCATAGCAAAATGAGATGGTTTAGGTCGCAGTTTTAAATTAACTGCTTTGCGAGATAGTTAAGATTTTGTATGGGAAACTATGCAGTTAAATATCCAGTTTCAAAGTTAACTGTGTAGTTTCGAGGTAATGTAAACATTAGGGCGGGTCGATTTAAAAATCGCTCAATGCTCTGTGAAAATCGTATTCTAGGGATCAAAATAAGAAACTTTGCCGAAGGAACCATACCTCTAAAACGAATTCTGATGTCCCCCTGGAACCCCCTGTGGGGTTCCCCATACAAACATTTCAAAAAATCACAATTTTTGGCCTTTACATGAAAAAATCAGCGAAATGGCTATGTTTTTCTTTATTTTTATTTATTTATTTATAATATTTATTATTTATTTATAACAATATCTATTTTTTCTCTTTTGAAATTTATTTAGTCAGAACATATGTAAATGAAAAAATTAATTTAAGTTAGTTATAGAAAAGAAACTAAAAAAATCATTGTTTGAAGTCTTTTTTACTTTCAAGTCTGGGCAATTTCGCACGGCTCTCTAATGTCGTCACCATAACAGCCTCTACATTTACCGGTAGAACCCGTTTGGAAACGCTAGCTAGCAATTGAACATGTTGTTCCGTTCCTTGTATGTGTGATGGAATTTTTGGATCCTTAAACGGTGGATCATCTTTATTTAAATATTCTTTCAATGTATCGTACGGAATGCTTCGCGTGAATGGTGGTTCAAATACGTTATTTATGTCATTCATATTGATCATTTCCGTGTAACTTGTGCAATTAAACTTTATATCTGGTTTTTTATAAGCTCTAAGTTGCGTTGGGTCGTCAACATCTGTTCGATAGCGTAGAATTATGTTGATAGTCGCGCTTTTCTTTGCTATCATCAAACAACATTGAAAACAAGATATTTTCCGAATGCGCATAATATGAATTATCTGTAATTACTTGATTGACAATTTTGCGTAAACGAGGTTCTAGAAATCGTGACCAACTAATGAAGTTGAAAAATAATGCACTGCCGTCCACGACAGAGCTGTAATACTTGACATTGAAGTTCATTGGCACATAAAATTTAATTATAAATTCAACCAGAATTCTTAAATTTGCATCTGGATTTTCCGTTGTCACATATAATCGTAATAATCTAGCTGCCTTGGTGAGCCACCGAGAATGTACAATTTTCCCTGGTTTGATGTTAGCCAGATCCACCGAAACCACGCCGCTAGAAATTGCATGGGCCATGTCGTATAAGTACTTCGAATCGGTGGAAAATTCAATTTTTTTCTGGAGCGGGGGCATATTTTGCAACTCAATTTTCTGGAAGCCGTCCACCACCTGAAAATATATAATAATAAAATAATTAAAAATGGTTGACAATTATAATAAATGAGTGATAGCAATAACTTACCGGAAGAGTTTCACAAGTTTTGATTTGACGGCTCAGTTTTCCGGTTGCCAATCTTGGTCCAGTGCTGGTTGATTTATCCAAAGCTTCAAACAAATGCCGAAACGGAAGTTCGTTGAAGTGTAGAAGGCAAACGAACCAATGCAATGGTCTTTTTAACAGCAATTCGAATCGTCGTATAATTCCACCGTGTGGGCCAGTGTTTGTTGGCTCACCGTCAGTGCATATTCCAATTAATGCTTCCAGTGATATATGTATTCTTATCGTTGAAAAAATCATTTAATTTGGTTGTTTTGTATTCAGCGGTTTCATGTTCCAGTCTTACGTAACCAATCAATTCAGAATTGGGTTCTCTCAAAATAACAAGATGAGGTTTTTTTACCATCCTAGTATGATACTTCTCATCAACTTTAGCTGTCGTTAAAGTATCATCTTTTCTGCCATCGAATGAAAACGCTAACAAATTGGTATGATCTAACCGTTGCACTTCTTGTCTGCATTTCTCTTTTTCTCTGCGAACTTTCGATTTATCCATGATGAGAGGTTTGCCATGCTTATCTTTCATTTTAAAATCTTGGAAAAGAGCGGTTCCCAATGCCGATGCTACTCTATCAGGCACACCAAATCTGTCACATACCAAGGCAAAGTTAAAACAATCGTATCTCTCTGCGTACTGTGAACTTGTGCTTCTATCCATATCTTCTTGAACCGGTGGCGGTGCGTATGTTGAATCATCGGGATCTTGGTATGTTGGCATTGATGACATAGACGTTGCTCCTTGTTCTTCAGTTTCCATCACAACTGCATCCATTGTTAGTCTTCTCTGATTATGTTGATCGTGCATGAACTCTGAGGCGTTCGGGAACCCAGCCGCATGCACATGGAGCTGCCTTCAAATCGCATTTACATGTTCCAATGTAAAAAATTGTTTCCAGAGATTTTACATTCTCTGTAAATTGTTGGGTTTTGTTTCTTCTCTTGATTTGCTCTTGATACTTGTCAAGCAATTTATTCAATTTATTAAATACACTTTTTTTTAGCATTATTAAAAATAAATAATGATTAAATAATTGAATAATTTATGGTTGAAAAAATTTCTAAAGAGAAAAAAACTCCAAAAAGAAAAAAACATAGGCATTTCGCTGATTTTTTCATGTAAAGTGCCAAAAATGGCGATTTTTTTAAATGTTTGTATGGGGAACCCCACAGGGGGGTTCCAGGGGGTGTGCCACTGGCATGGGTGGGTTGGGCCTCCAAAGTTAGTGGGGGTCGGTCATACATTTGGACTCGATTGGAGCACTCTTAATGGGTCAAAGTGGGATTTTTCAAAATTTGCCCCTACCCAAAAGTTCGACCCAAATTGGGGGACATCAGAATTCGTTTTAGAGGTATGGTTCCTTCGGCAAAGTTTCTTATTTTGATCCCTAGAATACGATTTTCACAGAGCAATGGGCGATTTTTTGCCTCCCCACAAATCGACCCTGCCTAGTAAACATACTATAAGATATCAGAGTTTAAAACTTTGTAACACATAAACAAAAATGTAACATATACCCATAGGAAATAAAAATATATAAAATTTTTCAGTTGAGGGGGAGGGGGGTAAGTGCCCCCTGCACCCCCCTGTGAATGCCCTTGAATATTGTCACTCCGTTTGTAACGCCCATTAGGAGGCGTGGTAGGTAAAGAAAAGTATATATGTATATTCTTGATCGCTTCACATAAAAAATATTGTATTAATACTTTTTAACCCTAGATTGGAAAACATATTTTTAACTCTTTAGTGGTAAACTTCGCTTGTGAGGTGACTTATATAGAACCATTAAAAGAACAAAAATTTATTAAAACAAAAACATATTTATAACATTTTTGGTTACAAAAATAGACAAAAAATAATTAATTTTTTAAATATCTTAAACCTATTACAGGCATATTTGTAGATCGCATATTTTAATCAATATCGCAAAAAAAAAAATTGCTTCGCCTCACAGGCGATGTTAACCATTCCAGGGTTCCTGTTGTATTTGTCTGTACCATTTATATGCACTTGCATATTCTTTATCAATGTCCCTTTCAATTTTAGAGACATTTTTTTCGAAATAAAGATTTTCCTATGTTAAATGATTGATTTTTTAAAACAATCCCTTTTCTTTACATCTACTATTCTAGCAGGAAATAACATGAAGCCAATTTTTACATGTTTCTTTAAAAAAAAAAAATTGGCTGTCTTAGCACCTGGTGTTTAGCTGTACAACTACGTACTTCCTATTTTTCATTTCCAGTGAATAGTTAACAATTGGATTTTTTATTTTAGGGTTAGTATGACAAATTTTCGGCCGGTTCCCTTCTTTTGCTGGTCTGACATTTTCATATGAAATAGATAACTCCATAATCTATTTTTATAAGTACCCACAATGAAAACATTTGGAAAACACTCTATAATATAATACAGCAACCGATCTCAAGTATACAACATTTGCCGACTTTTTCTGTTTTTATAAAAGTATGCTTCACTGGAATATATAACTTTAAAATGTTGCCGTTAATTTTATAGCAAAAACACTCAAATATTTTAAAATCTTTATATTTTTATGGTACAATAAATTTTTGTATGAGAAATCATCATGAATGAGAAATAACGGTCTACCATAATCTTCTTTATAGTGACTCTACCTAGCCCTGTGCCAAATTTCCGTTCCCAAGTATCAATATTAACCGATATATAGTATCGGTTCATCGAATTCTGATGTCCCCCAATTTGGGTCGAACTTTTGGGTAGGCGCAAATTTTGAAAAATCCCACTTTGACCCATTTAGAGTGCTCCAATCGAGTCCAAATGTGTGACCGACCCCCACTAACTTTGGAGGCCCGACCCACCCATGCCAAAGGCACACCCCCTGGAACCCCCCTGTGGGGTTCCCCATACAAACATTTCAAAAAATCGCCATTTTTGGCACTTTACATAAAAAAATCAGCGAAATGCCTATTTTTTTTCACTTTTGTAATGATTCCACCTGCCCATCTACCTGCATACCAAATATTAGTACCCTAGTGTCAATATTCACAGAGATAAAGTATTTTTCTAATATTGCCACACTCCTTTGTTGAATAACGCCCACTTTTTTGACCGTAATTTGCAGTAATTGTTCCTACCCCTGTACAAAATTTCATTACCCTAGTGTCAATATTATTCGAGATAAAGTATTTTCAAAGTTTTTTCCGAGGGTCCGCCCCGGGTGACACCATTTTAGGGATGATACCATTGTAGGGGTGACACCGTCCGGGTATTTTTTTTTTTTTATTTTGATAGAAATAAAATCGATGAAATAATTAAATTGTATACTCAATTGGTGCTCAATGCCTTTTAAATTCCACAAATGACTATACTTTCCTCTGCTTTCTTTTGAAAAGAAACTGACGCAACACAAATTTACCTGCAAAAAAAGGATTGACTCTTGAAAAAGTTTTGATTTAAAGAAATGGTCTTGTCTAATTTCCGCAGGATGAACGAAGCAATATACACTAGAGCCCCGAGTTGCGTCGAAACAATATTTTGAATGTACAGTACATTATATTTAACAAAAATGAAATTGTTTTTCTCGTATATTATATGAACCGAAGAGACTGTGTTTTTGCTTCTTTTTTATGAAATTTGAAGAATATTGAAGTTTGTTAGATTTTTAAAACGTTTTTATTAGCTTAAATTCATTTGTCTGTCCCGTACAAATCTTTGAATCCATTTTTAACCAACTTCCCGATGAGCTAGATTTTTGAAACTTTAAATCTAGATCAGAACTGGATAACAACACATTATTAACTTTCATGTCTGTACGTTTATTTGTTTGGCTAAAATGCGAATTTATTTGATACATACATACATACACATTAAAAATCAAACAAAAAAAGATACAGTAGTTTCGACTATGTCGTAACACAAGACGTAGAATTAGTCAATTCGCTTTTGATGACATCTTTTTTAAAAACTATTTAGCAAAATATTTATTCCATACACCTGAGCATATGACATTTAAAAGAGTGCCGGAGAGGGTTAATATGTATGACTGACCCCCATTACTTTTGCAAAAGGAACATTTTTGCGTTTGACACCTATTCCCTCCGATCACTCCTTAGGGGGGCTTCCTTACAAATATTATGGTTTTTGTATATTTATTCCATACACCTGAGCATATGACCTTTAAGAGAGTGCCGGAAAGGGTTCATAGGTAGGACTGACCCCCATTATTTTTGCAAAAGGAACATTTTTGCCTTGGACACCTATTCTCTCCGATCACTCCTTAGGGGGCTCCCATACAAATTTTATGGTTTTTGTGCCAGAAAGGGTTAATATGTATCACTGACCCTCATTACTTTTGCAAAAGGAGCATTTTTTCCTTTGACACCTATTGCCTCCGACCACTCCTTAGGGGGCCCCCATACAAATTTTATGGGTTTTGTTTATTTATTCCATACACCTGAGCATATGACCTTTCAAAGAGTGCCGGAAAGGGTTAATATGTATCACCGACCCCCATTATTTTTCCAAAAGGAACATTTTTGCCTTTGACACCTATTCCCTCCGACCACTCCTTAGGGGGGCTCCCATACAAATTTTATTGTGTTTGTGCCGGAAAGGGTTAAGATGTATCACCGACCCCCATTACTTTTGCAAAAGGAACATTTTTGCCTTTAACACCTATTTCCTCCGACCACTCCTGAGGGCGGCTCCCATACAAATTTTATGGTTTTTGTTTATTTATTCCATACACCTGAGCATATGACCTTTAAGAGAGTGCCGGCGAGGGTTAATATGTATGACTGACCCCCATTACTTTTGCAAAAGGAATATTTTTGCCTTTGACACCTATTCCCTCCGACCACTCCTTACGGGGGCTCCCATACAAATTTTATTGTGTTTGTGCCGGAAAGGGTTAAGATGTATCACCGACCCCCATTACTTTTGCAAAAGGAACATTTTTGCCTTTAACACCTATTTCCTCCGACCACTCCTGAGGGCGGCTCCCATACAAATTTTATGGTTTTTGTTTATTTATTCCATACACCTGAGCATATGACCTTTAAGAGAGTGCCGGAGAGGGTTAATATGTATGACTGACCCCCATTACTTTTGCAAAAGGAATATTTTTGCTTTTGACACCTATTCCCTCAGACCATTCCTTAGGGGGGCTCCCATACAAATTTTATGGTTTTGTCGATAAAACCGGAAACTGTCGATAAATAGGTAGCAAGTTTAAGCAAACAAAAACATCAAATGTTGGCTTTATATTTCATGGAATTGTGTAAAATTTATATAAGTTAGAGAGTTCTAACATGAATTTTTGTAGCATTGAGGATCAAGCAGACCAACAAGTGCTAACATCAACATTGTACGATCAGTACTTTAGGCCCACCAAAGGCTTAAAAAGTAATGTGAATACCGACACCTGATCACTATCAACCACCCTACTTACCTCCGAGAATGACGTATTCTACGTCAAAAAAAATCAAAGAACATTAAAATTTCTGACATTTCTGACCGACATTTTAAAATTTAAAAAATTCACAACTGAAGTGAATATATTACCTCATTTAGAAAATATTTAGGTGTGAGTTCTGTAGCTCAGAGCGTAAAGCAAGCCTTGGCAATGTTGACTAATTTTTTTTTATGAAACAAATTCAAATTTTAACTCACCACAGAAGGTGTACAAAATTGCAAAAAGTAGTTTGATTTATTGCTATTTCTATGATATCTTTAAATTGGTTCTGTAGCTCAAAGCACACGGTGGTTACATTATAATCGTGAGGTTGAGAGTTCGAGCCTCGGCAATATCAATGAATTTCTTCAGTTTATTTTTTTAATATTTATTGAACCATTTCTGTTCTTAAAACAAATTTTTGTACTGATAAAAACATAAAACCTTCAAGATCTATTGTCAAATTTTACACAATACTAAAAACCATAAAATAATAATTTAAATAAAGAAACATTTTTAATATACCACGTTTTTAAAACGAACTAAAAAGTATAGAATGTGGCGTCCGTGGCGTAGTTGGTTAAAGTGCGTGGCCGCTATGTCAACGAACCTGGAGACCCAGGTTCGAACCCCAGCAGCGACAGAAAATTATTTGAATTAAAATGATTTTTCTGTACGGCCGCCACCTCTCTGCAGACAATGGCAAACCTCAGAGAGTAATCAAAATGCCATGTAAAGCTTCTTGAGAATAAGAACATTTCGTTCATGGCCGTTCGGAGTCGGCGTTAAGCATGTAGGTCCATTTCTCAGTCAATTGTGTACAAACTTAATACACGCACAACACAATTGACCCTAAGAAGCTAGGTCAAAGTCCTTTCAAGGGCTAAAATGGCCAGTAATTAATTTTTTTATTTTTAAAAAGTATAGAATAATTTCTGCTAGAGTGGGGCTTTTAAATCTCATAGAAAAGTGAGGCGTATGCTTTATTAGGAGTTAAGAAAGCCTTTGTCCACTAACATATTAAAATTTGTAATTGCTATCAAAGAATTTCTCATTAATTCATCAAAGATAGACATAGATAGGAAAATTTTTAACAAAAAATCTTGTTAGCCTTGATAACTTCGATAACATTAAAATTGAAGAATTTTGAAACCCAAGTAAAACTTATTGGACTGAACGCAATAGATGTCTGCAAACTTGAATCTGCCATCCATGCAAGGACTTCTATCCTGACAGTCAAGGGACCTGAGTTAAGAAAAGGACTAGAATTGTTAAAACACTCCTTACTATTCTCTGTAGCATGTGGGGCTTTTGTAGGGGTGACACTACTGGTTTCCGCCCCGGGTGTCTCCAAGCCTAAGAACGCCACTGAAAAAAATTGATTAAATATTTCAATATCAAGAAATTCGATCATGTTTAATGTTATCAATAAACAATCGTAGGCAAGAAGAAACATGCAACTGGACACAATACATACCCCACTTCATGGCGATAGCAATTCAACTGTTGAAACACTGCTGCAGTTGCAACTGACACAGTAGCCAAAGAATATGCGGGCGCACATTCATGTTAAATATGCAAAACGGAACGAAGCTGGTTTCCTGGTAATGGGCTATATGCACTATAATTTGCATTTTTGCATTTACCCAATATCCTAACTTGGCAACAGAACAAACACACATCATACACATATATACATTTGAGTATGTACAAGGCTGTGGGAATTTTAATGAGATTACAAATTATGCATTTGGGATTCAATCCGTCACAGGGTATGTGCGTGTGCTTGTTGCTTTCGTTGCTCAGCAACTACTTACGCATTTCCTCAATTTTAACAGAAATTGCATTTCATGTTGTTATTCTTCTCTCAGTCCGATTCACCAAACAAGAAGTCATTTTCTTTTTAAAGAATTCTAGCCAAACTGTATTAAACCATAAAATAAGTAAAAGTGGCGTTATTTTACTGATGTATGAAGAAATTTCTATGTACTAAAAGCGTTTTCTTTTCTTTGAGGAACATTCAGACCTCTTAGGATACAGAATTTTTTACAATTTGACCCGGCAGAATGATAACCTGAGGCTGGAACTGGAACTGGAAATTTTCATCGCAAATTAATTTAAGCGATTATTGTGATTCTTTTATGTATAAGGTGATTTTTTAGAGCTGTAGAACTTTGAGATTACATATTTTCAAACTGAAACTGGCTTTACATAAAGAAAATTGTATGCCATTGATGGTTAAATATGATTTCAGCCATGTAGACGCCGCACAATAATGCGAAAGGGCATGCTAGATGGAAAAAAATTCGAAATTGAATTTTTACATTCTGAGCATATCCACAGTTGGAAAATATCCACTGAACTCAGATATACAAAAAATATAAAAATTTTTGAATATTGACCCAAAAAGCGATATTTGTAAAATTTTTGTTCATGAATTTTCTAGTTATACCAGGGACAGAAAATAACGATTATTTCAAAAAATTAAATAACAAAAAATCAACATGTTCCAAATGCCGGAGTACATTTTGGATACCTTCAATATGCTGCTAAATGAATGTTCTATAAGAAATGGTGTTTATTTTTTGCGTTTTACCAATAAAAATTTAATTTAGTTATTATTTACTGATTTTTATTTTATTCATAAAAAATAAAAGTTATTTTTTGATTTTTATTTTTCTGTTCAAGAATAAGATTTATTTTTAATTTTTATTATTTTGCTCATTACTTTAGCAAAAGCAACATTTTTCGCTTGGGGACCTATTCCCTCCGACTACTCCTTATGGGGGCTCTCTTACAAATTTTATGATATTTATATATTTATCCTACCTTAAAAGAATAAAACTGGAGAAATGATTTTTATTTTTGAGCGTAAAAAGTAAAAAATTGAGAAATAACTTATTTCTGAGCGAAAAAATAAAAATTGTTTCTCAATTTTTGAAAGTAAAAAAGTGAAAAACAAAAATTGAGAAATAATTTTTATTCTTGACGGAATAAATAAAAATTGAGAAAAAATTATTTCCATACATTTTACTGCAAATATATTTTTTTTTGTGACACTTTTTAATGACTTGAGTCATTTTTGAACCAATAACGCATTTGCATAAATCGAGTCCGTAATTATTGAAAACTAGCTTTTTCCCGGCGCGCGTTGCTGCACCCAGCAATTATATCGCAACATAATAATTATATTCGAAACTTTTCTTAGACCCATAGTTTAACACCACTGTCATTTTCCACTGCCCGTTACAGTTTCCCAGTAGCAGGAGATCACCAAATTGAAACTCCATTTTGAGTTTGGATGTAAATACTGCTACTTTTACTTTCAAAGCTATTCGATAATACAAATTTTAATGAATGGGCGGAGCCACACCCCTTATATAATGCCCATCCCATTTTTCTAGTAGATGGACATTGCCCAGTTTTAGTACAGTTTCCGACAGTGAGCATACAAACTAAATTACCAAAATGTAGCCAAATCGACGAAAACCGTAAGAAATATATCATTTTTATTGATTTATGGGCGGTAAAAGGGAGTGTGACAGGAATTCAAACCATCTCGTACTTGAAAAAAATGTACTGCCAAAATTTCAGCTCTATCGGCTCAGTAATTTTGAAGTTTCCAGGCATCACACAGACAGCGTTTTGTTTTTTGCATATATAGATTATTGGCTATAACTTTTAATTGGTAAGAGATATTAAGATCATTTTTTCTGAAAAAATTATTTTTTAACCTGTATACTTTTTTAAAAATATAAAAACACAATACTGGAAAAAAAATGTTGTTCGAAAAAATCAAGGGGCAGGTCTTGTTTTTCTGATCACAAAAATGGTTTTTAACTTTTGCGTAAAATTGAAATAACTTTTTTTTTTTTTTTTTTCTTTTGTAATTCTTAAAAAACATATTTTTAAGAATTATATTGTGAGCTTAATGCCAAATAATTCATGAAGCAACAGGTTGCTACAACAAAGTTCTTTGCAGAACTTAAACCAAGCTGACTAGACCATGGTTTCGTCGGACGCTACTCCGACTCATCAGTAGCCTCAGTGGTTCTAGCAGTCCACTAACTTTGACAAGCTAATAGGCGCAAGATCAATAAAACCAAAGAGGAATTATAGAAGCGCTATACTTTGTCAAAGCAATGTTTTTCTACTCTTTTGCTAGTCGCAAAATTTCAAAAAGTTGACTGCATTGATTCTGCAAAGATTTTGTTGTTGCGCTTTTTTGTTTACTTCTTTATCACGTATCAATCTAGGTTCCAACATTTTGTTGGTATTAAACCATAGAAGGCTTGAAGAAGGTTTTTTTTTTTTGAAAGCAGATGTTTATTATATGCGCAGACATATAATATTACATCATGTTTTCGTAGGTCGTGCTCGCACCAGTTTACATGAGTTATAAAGTTGTGGCATATTTTAATAAGTTTATTTCTTTTGTAATTCTTAAAAAACATATTTTTAAGAATTATATTGTGAGCTTAATGCCAAATAATTCATGAAGCAACAGGTTGCTACAACAATAATAAGCAAATAACTTTTGCTTATAAATGTTATAGCTTTTCAATAGAGTGTAAAATTTGCAAATTTGAGTTTAAATTATTTTTACAACAAAAACAAATTTTTAGCCTTATTTTGAGGAAAACTCCAAAATTTCAGACATTTTTTGAAAAAAATATTTAAAATATATATACTCAACTAACGGTATTTTTGCAATAAGGTTTTCATAGTACTTTGATGAAGCTTTAAGAGAAAAAAAAACTTTAACAAAATATATAAAAAAGCAGCGGAGATATTTGAATCGAAAGTCACAAAATTAAATTTCTGATTCTGTTTTTCTCATTTTTGAGCACGATGTTGCATTAAATATATCGTTGCAGTAAAATTTTTCATAGTTTTCAAGATATGTTCATGTTTTTGATGTCAAAATATCGGAAATTTTTTTAATTTTACTAAATTTAAGAAATATTTTATATTTTGTAAATATTTGCATATGTAACCTAAGAAAAGAACTAAAAAATATGCGATTTTGTAAAAAATTTGTACTACAGCACCATCTGGTGTCCAAGGTGGTTCAAAGAAAATACTGTCAAAAACTCATCGTACCTGAAAACTACTATATACCAATTTTCATTCTAATCGCATGAGCGATTTGTGAGTTTTAGGTGGTTTTGCAAAAAATTTGTACTACAGCGCCCACTGGTGTTCAAGATAGGTAAAAAAAGATAGCAGCAAAACACTCAACGTACATGAAAACCACTGTACTTTTCATTCTAATCGCATAAGCGGTTTGTGAGTTTTATGCAGTTTTGTAAAAAATTTGTACTACAGCGCTCTCTGGTGTTCAAGGTGGATCAAAATTGATAGCCCACAAACACGCACCGTACCAAAAAACTTCTATAAACAAATTTTCATGCTAATCGGATGAGTAGTTTAGGAGTCTATTGCATAGTTACAAACATAAGCTCCTTTTTTATATATATAGATAGATAGATATAGATTAACCTAAACTAGGAACCAAGTAAAATGTGTGCTGAATGTTAAATCCGTACAGCCGTTAAGATTTGTATTGTAGGCAAATAAACAGAAAATAATTTTTATTAATATAGATAGATATAGCTGATATACGCCGGGGTAAGAAATGTAAAATTTAAATGTTCACAGAAAATGATTTTTATTAATAGACTAGCTGGTACCCGACGCGTTGCTGTCGTAGCGGAAATAATTTCTATCTCTATCTGAATCTCAAACTCAGTCTCAATCTCAATCTCAATCTCAACCTCAACCTCAATTTCAATCTCTATCTCTATCTCTATTTCTATCTCTATCTCTATCTCTATCTCTATCTCTATCTCTATCTCTATCTCTATCTCTATCTCTATCTCTATCTCTATCTCTATCTCTATCTCTATCTCTATCTCTATCTCTATCTCTATCTCTATCTCTATCTCTATCTCTATCTCTATCTCTATCTCTATCTCTATCTCTATCTCTATCTCTATCTCTATTTCTATCTCTATCTCTATCTCTATCTCTATCTCTATCTCTATCTCTATCTCTATCTCTTTCTCTATCTCTTTCTCTATCTCTATCTCTATCTCTATCTCTATCTCTATCTCTATCTCTATCTCTATCTCTATCTCTATCTCTATCTCTATCTCTATCTCTATCTCTATCTCTATCTCTATCTCTATCTCTATCTCTATCTCTATCTCTATCTCTATCTCTATCTCTATCTCTATCTCTATCTCTATCTCTATCTCTATCTCTATCTCTATCTCTATCTCTATCTCTATTTCTATCTCTATCTCTATCTCTATCTCTATCTCTATCTCTATCTCTATCTCTATCTCTATCTCTATCTCTATCTCTATCTCTATCTCTATCTCTATCTCTATCTCTATCTCTATCTCTATCTCTATCTCTATCTCTATCTCTATCTCTATCTCTATCTCTATCTCTATCTCTATCTCTATCTCTATCTCTATCTCTATCTCTATCTCTATCTCTATCTCTATCTCTATCTCTATCTCTATCTCTATCTCTATCTCTATCTCTGTCTCTATCTCTATCTCTATCTCTATCTCTATCTCTATCTCTATCTCTATCTCTATCTCTATCTCTATCTCTATCTCTATCTCTATCTCTATCTCTATCTCTATCTCTATCTCTATCTCTATCTCTATCTCTATCTCTATCTCTATCTCTATCTCTATCTCTATCTCTATCTCTATCTCTATCTCTATCTCTATCTCTATCTCTATCTCTATCTCTATCTCTATCTCTATCTCTATCTCTATCTCTATCTCTATCTCTATCTCTATTTCTATCTCTATCTCTATCTCTATCTCTATCTCTATCTCTATCTCTATCTCTATCTCTATCTCTATCTCTATCTCTATCTCTATCTCTATCTCTATCTCTATCTCTATCTCTATCTCTATCTCTATATCTATGTCTATCTCTATCTCTATCTCTATCTCTATCTCTATCTCTATCTCTATCTCTATCTCTATCTCTATCTCTATCTCTATCTCTATCTCTATCTCTATCTCTATCACTATCTCTATCTCTATCTCTATCAGTATCTCTAACTGGAAAGACTCGTGGAAATTGATAACCAAATTTCGAGGCTGTGCTACTTACAATTCCAAAGTTATTCGATATCGCAAGTTTGGCTTGTATGGGCGGAGCCACACCTCCTTGTTCAATGACGTCTCAGTTTTCTAGTAGAAGAATATCACCCAATATTAATTCCATACTGAATTTCGTTGTTAAACGACATTTAGTTCCAAAGCTATCTGATATCAAAAATTTAAAGTGTATGGGCGGAGCCACACCCCTTTTTTCAAAACCCATCCCAGTTTTATAGTAGATATATCACCAAGTGGCAACTCCATACGGAATTTCATTATTATACGGCATTTAGTTCCAAAGCTATTCGATATCATAAATTTTAATTGTATGGGCGGTGCCACACCCCTTTGGCCTATACTGGCTCAATTTTGCAAGTCGAAAGACACGACTAAATAGAACGTTCTAACCGAGTTTCATTAATGTGTGACTTATAGCTTGAAAGTTATACTGAATATTTGGCTGAAAAATTGCCACGCCCCACATTCAACGCCCATAAAATTTTACGTGTGGAACGGCTCTTGTAAATTGAGATAGAACACCGAATTCCGATACTATGCGACCTATAACTTCAGAGCTATTCGCTACCGTAGATTTGGGTTGTATGGGAGGTGCCACGCCCCCTTATTTTAGGGGGATGAAAAATAGATGTTGTTCGATTCTCACCCCTGACTAATATCCTCGCTAAGGATCACGAAAATCGGTCGAGCCGTTTCGGAGGAGTTCGATCACGCACCCCGTGACAGAAGAATTTTATATATTAGATAATCATTTGAAAAACAGCTTGATTTGTGTCTAAGAAAAAAATAATAAGCTGCTGTCATTGCCATTTCACTGTTGACATTTCATATTATAGCAATTTCTATTCGGAATTGTGGCGTCCGTGGCGTAGTTGGTTTAAGTGCGTGGCCGCTATGTCAACGAACTTTGGAGACCCAGGTTCGAACCCCAGCAGCGACAGAAAATTATTTGAATTAAAATGATTTTTCTGTACGGCCGCCACCTCTCTGCAGACAATGGCAAGCCTCAGAGAGTAATCAAAATGCCATGTAAAGCTTCTTGAGAATAAGAACATTTCGTTCATGGCCGTTCGGAGTTGGCGTTAAGCATGTAGGTCTATTTCTCAGTCAATTGTGTACAAACTTAATACACGCACAACACAATTGACCCTAAGAAGCTAGGTCAAAGTCCTTTCAAGGGCTGAAATGGCCAGTTATTTATTTTTTTATTTTTATTCGGAAATTATTGTAGTATATTTGAACTTAAAAAAATATGTTTTCGATAGCTTAGTCGGCTCAATCGTGAGTCTTGAAGCCATGAGGTCTTAGAATCGATTCCTGCAATGAGCGAACAATTTTTTAAAAATATTTTTTTTTATTTTAGGAAATATGCAAAAAAATCAACTTTACCAAAAAGTGCTGAAGATAAACTTTTCCGTTTGCAAAAAATACTGTTTTAAAAATTGAGGATTAAGAAATTTTTATTCGTTTATAATTTAGCGAATTATGACTATCAAATGCTAGAATATATTAAGTTTTTGCCATAAAGTGTATGGAAATATGCACTAATTTTTCCATCCATAAAAGGTGATGAAGAGAAATCTCAGAATTTATTACGATTGCAGAAGAAATCTCAGAATTTATTACGATTGCAGACGGGCCGAGAAAATATATTTATTGCAATAACTTTTCATCGAAAAGAGATATTGGTATAATTTTTCCACATAAACTATTCTTTGAGCTTAACTATTCTATAATAAGAATAAAAACAACTTTTGAAAAAAATTAATTTCTTTACAAAATCACTGGGGGTAGGTCATGTTTTTTGATGACAGAAACAGTTAATAAATTTTTTTGTAAAATTGGAAGCATTTTTGCTATTAAACGCTATGTCATGTAAAAGGTAGTCAAAAATGTAATTTTGAGTTTTTATTAGTTTAACAACAAAAACAACTTTTGTGTCATTTTTTGAGTAAAACGTCAATATTTTGGACCTTTTTTGAAAGAAATATTAAAAATATATCCGCTAAGATAACGGTATCCTTTAAATTGTTTTCATTAAGTGCTTCAATTGAGTTTATCAACGAAACATATATATTTTTTTTTTATTTTAGGGAAAATTCAACAAAACCAACTTTACCAAAAAGTAATGAAGATCAAAATCTCTTTCAGTTGCAAAAGTTACGGTTTTAAAACTAAAAATGAAGAAATTTTTATTCTTTCAGAAGATGGTATGGAGTGGCAACTCCATACTGAATTTTATTATTATACAGCATTTAGTTCCAAAGCTATTCGATATCATAAATTTGAATTGTATGGGCGGTGCCACACCCCTTTGACCTATTCTTGGTTAATTTTCAAAGGGGTATTCTTGGTTAATTTTCAAGTCAAAAGCCACGACTAAATAGTTCGTTCTAACCGTTCATTAATGTGGGACTTATAGCTTAAAAGTTATACTGAAAATTTGGGCTGCTGAAAAAGTGCCACGCCCTACGTCCAATGCCCATAAAATTTTACCAGTAGAACGGCAAGTAAATATTAAGATCGAATGCCGAATTCCGTTGCTGTGCGACCTATAATTCCAAAGCTATTCGATATAGAAGATTTAATTTGTATGGTAGGTGCCACACCCCCGGAGTTTTTCCGATATTTTAATAGTTATTCTGCTATTCGGGATGAACACAAATCCAACAAATAAAAGATCATTAAAATCGGTCCAGCCGTTCTTGAGTTATAAATGGTGTAACAAACCCGACTTTCTTTTATATATATAGATTTATGTAAATACTTTTTTAATTAAATATTGCACGCGCATTGTTAATTGTATGTTAAATAATTAATATTTAAATAAAATATTAAAGAATTTAAACAGAATTAATAAATAATATATTAAAATTATGCACGAATTTGTTAAATATCTTTTAAATATTTACTATTTGAAAATAAAACTATCGCATTTAAAGAAAATTCATATAAAAATATTGAAATTAAAAAACAACATATTTAAATTAAATATCTTATTAAGGGCTTGTTATAGTTCTCGTTTGGTTTTTGTAATGAAAATTATACAGCCTAGATGTTTAGCATTCACGAAGCATCTTGGCTAAACATCTAGGCTATATAATTTTCGTTGCAAAAAACAACCGAGAACTATAACAAACCTGCGTCCCTGGGAGTATTCTGCGACAAGAATCTTAATTCTAAAAAATTCATTGATAAACTGCAGCAACAGAGTGCGATGTTGTTGCTGTTTGTCGGTTTTTTCAGCTTTTTGGAATAAGTCAGAAGCTTCACTGTGTGGAATAAATAAAATGTAAATACGGAAAAAACGAGCTGTAAGGAAAATATTTGATTTATCCATGTAAATATTTCCCTTAGTGTATAAACATTTGAGATATTTAAACATATCATTGATGTGATAGATTTAGGATTACATTTAAATAAATGGTTCTTTATTATCTTTAAAAACTGAACTTAAGATTAAGATACTTTTCCACAAATTAAGATACAATAATTTCCTAATAGAATTTGCAATAAAATGTAATGATTACACGGTCATCTGAATTTGTATTACATCAGTCTATTATGTTTTTCTAAGACACAAGCCAACCGGGTGTTGCATATCCTTTGGAAAAAAGGCTTTGGGAAAATTTGGACCCGATAGGTGGAGCTGTAGGGTGCGGTGGGGTTTAGCGTTTCGCTTTTTTTTTGAGGCTCACAGCACCCCGATAAATTATAATTTCTGAATGGTTTTTGGCTTAATTTGCCAGAATGGATATTTCTCTCAATTTCTATGCGCTCGGTTTTGAACATTTTCGATTTCGGCAAAAAATTATGGGGATACTTCGAAAATGTTCGTTTTTCGATTTTTGAAAAATGGTGGTGTGAAGCGTTTCACCAAAAGAATCTTTCCGTTTTCATGTATAAACATCAACATAAATCGGTTAAATGACATCGGGTAGGCTCCTATGTAAGTCAGCAAAAAACTAAAATACTGAATAAAAGTCATCGAATCCAAATTTATTATTCATTGCTAATATTGAGGTCAGAGTCGCTAAATTGAAAAATTCCAAAAAAAAAAAAAACAATAAAAACGCATTAACCCATTAATGACAACGCGATGAAATTTTTTTACGCATTTTTCGAAAATTCCTCAAAAATCCACCGACAATGTAAAACTTTTGATTTCGACAGTGTGAGAAAGCTAAAAGTATGCTCAAAAAGCACTGAAGCTGATGCCAAAAGCTCTTTTGTTTACATTTTTCGTGCCAGTTTTCTTCAGAATGATGAGCCCATCGAGTTCTGGTGGTGAGCATTAATGGGTTGAACACACACAAAACCACTAAATACGCATTAAAACGGATTTTGTGGGATGAAACGTTTCATTTTGAAAACACGTCCTCACAACCACTCGATAGATATTTCACAAACACTTCATACTGTTTAAGAACAACAGAAAACTAACACGACTGATATATTTACCTTGAATTTGTGTTGAGTAGTTGACATAAAACACGATAAATTCGATCAAAAAAAGTTTTGGACAAAAATTTTTACTACTGTTTTTGAAGAGCAACAGAATGCACATTAAAACGTTTCGCTGTATGATGAAAAACTGTGGGGCAATGAAAGCAACACGTGACGGTGTGACACTTGGTTATATGTAAGCACGCTGTCAAAATTTCACAGATGAAACGCTTCACCCACACAAACGCTTCACCCCACCGCACCCTATAAATACTGAGATATGGCCAAATCCTGCGTGTCGGACGTCACATTCGGACGTATTTTTTTTCGGTTTATATGCTGAAAATGCTTTGTTTAGGAAAAAAGAACTAGTGCAACATAATTATTAAGGGGCTGCTATTTATAAATATCAGAAAAAACTACAATATAAGTGTAAGTACATGAACAGTGGTTTTGATATTCAGCGTTCGGACGTTGTAAAATAGAAGTAGTTTTGATATTAATTGCAAAACCTGCTATTTGCAGCGAACTGATTCCATACAAGACATTGTATTTGAAAAATAATATAAAATAAACCAATTACCTTTTGCCTTTTAAAAAATTGTGATGCCTCTACTTTGCCTCCGTGTTAAGCCGAATTAGATCAGCACCTCTTAAGGGGGGAAATATACCCAGAGGCCGAAAAAAATGTCATGTTTGTTCATTTTTTTAAGGAAACCTAAGGGATATTTTTAAATGAGGATTTTTATACTTTAAAATTTACACATTCTAGAGTATGTTTAGTTTTTTTTTATTAAAAAAAAAATTAATATTAACCCTTTCACGACGGTAAAATTTCCCGTGGTTCCATTTTAAAATAAATTCGATACTCTTCTTCTATGACCTCAAATTAGCTGATATCAATCATCCCGATGAACTCGGATCAATATCTTAGACGTGGGAGGCTGGCCAACATACTTGCCCATCGTCGTCTGTGGAAGTTTTTGGTTTAAAATATATATAATAAAAATTTAACGAAACAAGTTTTTTAATGTATTTTATTCATAAAATATGTAGTTGTGAAAATGATTTTGAGTATTATTGTTAGTATATTTGATTATGATACGTTCCAAAGCAGTTACGTGTTGTTGTGAAGCATAAAAAAACCATACATTGCTGGCAATAAACGTTTGTTCGCTTATACATTTTTTGATCAGAACATTGAACGCATCGTTTCCAATTTTCACGTTTTCCCATAGTATGTGCCGTTTTTGGTTTGGTGACTTTGTGGATTCTCTTTAAAACTGATTCTGTCTGCTTACGCAAACGAGAACTAAAATCGTTTATCATTTCAGTAGCCAGAGCAGATCGAAACTCTATTGTAGATACGTTCTTTGCTTTGTCATTGGTAAGCATAATGTTATTGTATACAATATAGGCATTGTGAATGCATATTTCAAACAAATCAAAAAATAACCGAAGATAAAAGCGACATTTGCTTTTTCGGCCATACTCACAATAAACTTTTTTCTGATCCATTAGGTCTACACCGCCCATTCCTTTATTGTAGTGCTGGATCATTGATGGGTATTGTACACTAACTTTATCGGCTTGACCGAAAATGCGGCATTTCACAGGAACGGTTACAGTTGGATCTAGAAAATTCGATGCAACAAAAACTGCACGACTATCCATCCATTTCACTACAGAAATGCCGTTGGAAGTGAAATGTGAGATATCACCTCGTTTCATCATTCTATCAGTTGGAAAGTTTTTGGGCATGTGTTTTCTATTGCTTCGAATCGTTCCACAAGCCATGATATCATTTTTTAGCAATATACATAGCAAATTTATGGAAGTAAAGAAGTTGTCGAAGTACACTTCTATGCCTTTGCTTGACAAAGATCCAAAGCAACTCCTTCTCCAAGACCGTGCTCGACCTGTGTTTTTTTTTTCCTGTGTAAAGTTGTATGTGATACAGAAACCCAGTTTCAGAATCGTTCAAATACCACATCTTAAAGCCCCATGATGTTGGTTTATCCTTCATATACTGTTTCATGGCATTTCTACCTTTAAATTTTACCATATGCTCATCAACGGACACTTTTTTCCATAATGAAATGCTTGCGGCATCACTTCGTTAATGTGATCAATAACAGGCCTTATCTTGTAACCTCGATCAGAAGTATCTGCATTCCCGTTATCGCAAAAATGTATATTCCTGACAATTTCCTAGAATCGTTCTCTCAGCATAACGTTTGATATGTGTGGCTGTTGAAATGTAGGATCTGTTGACCAATACAAGCGCAAAGTAGGCACTCTAACAAGACTCATTCGTATAATGATACCCAAAAACGCCTTAATCTCTTGCACCGAAGATGTAAAGTTTAGTCCTTTTTGCTGAGCATAAACCTCAGACTGTGTGACTATCAAATTGCATAACTCTAAAAACACACCGACAATTCAGTACCATATATTACTAATAAGGATTGTCACTTTCATTATAGCATACCATCAAAGTTGCCTACAGCATCAAAAAGTTCGTAAATAGTTGGCATTTCATCATCAATGTGGACTTTTGGCTTCAGCACTTTCGAATGCTCATACGGACAATCCGATTGAACACCAGTAAACCTTGGCTGGCTGTATGTTTTGGTTGTACGAAATTTCATAGCACATTCCTTTGGTAACTGCAGCTCTGGCTTTTCAGCGGACTGAGTCCGTTTTTCTGTTGCAACCGATGAGCTTGACTGACATTCTTCTTGTCGTTTGGTACGTTTTAACGGCATTACTGTAGTTTTGCCCCACCTTCAATTATAACTTCGATATTTCCACTATAATAACTCGGCTTGGTCTTGTTCTAAGAATGCTGTATCTTCGTCATTCAATTGTAAATGATTTTCGTCGTCGTCGCTTTCATCACATAACAAAATTTGTTCTATCTCATCTGCACGTAAACAAAACATCCGATCACGATGAGAACTGTACGGATTATTCATGATAATTTCGAAAAAATACAACTAACGAAAGATATAAGAGCGCACGAAAAGTAAACTGATCACGTCGATTGACAATGAAGAACTAACAACATTTTCTTTGAAATTGATATAATTTTTATCTTCCATTAATATTGCATATATTTACAGCAATTCAACGTTGCAAAACATGTTTGTGTATGCATAACGGTAAACACAATTTAACATTGCAAAACATGTATTTGCATGCATAAAGCTAATACATAAAGACGATAGGCAAATATACGTGCCCTAGGCAAATTGTTCATGTGTGCTTAAATGGAAAATCAAAAAAATTCTTGCCTATGCGCGATCGAAAGGTAAGATTTTGATAATCAATAGTCATTAATAGAAATCCGACACTGACTTTCTTTCGTCATTATATAGCAAAAGGATTGAAATCCACATTTTGACCAACTTAGGGCTTGCATGGGGTCAGGTGGGGGTAGATAATGAATTGGCATTCAGGTAGCTTTTGTTGCCCAGACCTTTGTCTATAACTTTTACTTTAACAGATATACGCTATATGTCACCTATTTATTTTTAAAAAACAAAATATCGCTGGCAAACATACTTGCTTCCCGTCGTGAAAGGGTTAAGGTAGATACAGCATTTTTTGTAGAGCGCTCTGAAAATGCGGTGACCAAGATTGCACCTCCTAAATTCAACTGAAACAAAAAAATGAAATATATTATTAAACTAGATACTAAAAACTCGTACATGTCATAGCCGATTTTGAAAATGTTGATTTTTCACAAAATAGCGGACTTCCGAACGTAAATTAACGATTTTCACCAAAAATTCGTCATTATTTTGCCTATAAAAAATAAACGAAGCTGCGAAAAAAAAAATCCTATGACAGGTACGAGATTATCATGAATAAAATTAGCCTGCAAAAAAATCAAAACGATCGGTTCACTGAGCTTCGAGAAATCTTGGTCACCGACTTTGAAAACATGGTTTCGAGAAAAACGCGTTTGAAAATAAGGGCCAGCACTGCGCGCTCTAGAAGGCGGTTCACTCACTAGGCTATAAATTTGTTATTTTTTGAGATATCGACTTGAAATTTTCACCACATATTCTTGAGACTTAAGTAAAGTACAATAACCTCATTCTGCACAATGCATTCCTATTAGAAAAAGCAACAACAGAACAACAACACTTGCATTTAAACTAACATCATATTTACCTGCTTTTGTTATTAGTGTTACTTACTTTTTGCCCTTAGTAATTTTTATTAAAATAACATTTTTATAACATAAGAATTAAATAATAATCAAATAATTATTGTCACAGATTTATAAATAAATGTTCAGCTATTTTGGAGGAAGAGCGTGATAAAGGACAGGGGGGAAGGAGGGGTTGATTGAAAAGAATCTATATTTTCATACAAACTTATTTGCATTACACGAAAATAATAAAGAATGGTGTAATAGCTGTATTAATGCACACCAAAATACATAAAACTACATAAACTAAGGGGTTGCAGCCGAAAACTCCTTGAGGGGAAAGTTGCCTAAAGTTTCCAAACCTAAAATTGTTCAAAATATCAAGTTATTATAATAAACTTTAGAAAATTTTCAAAAGTAAATACAAGGACATGCAAGGAAGGATGAAATTTCAGCTGAAATATGGCAAAAATTACCTTTTTTGGTTATTCGAGCGTATCCTCAAACAAAAACATAATAATAATGGATAATATAATTTTTGGTGTACTAAGAAGTGTATGAGCATACATTGGCGTTTATAAAAAGTGGTCTGCCGTTTCTGTTGCTTAGCAGTTATGACATTAATTCCGTCAGATTTAATTCCGTCTAAATAGGCCAAACAGTCCACTGTGGAGCGTTTCAATATTAGAAAAACACTGTATTTCAGTTAATATTGACACTAGGGTACTGAAATATACAGTAAAAATACTGGGGTAGGCACAGTTACTAAAAATTACGGTCAAAAAAGTGGGCGTTATTCAACAAAGGGGTGTGGCAATATTATAAAAATACTATATCGCAGTTATATTGATACTAGGGTACTAATATTTGGTATGCAGGTAGGTAGAATCATTACAAAAGTGGGCGGGATTGTACGTAGGGTGTGGCACTGTAAGAAAAGTACTATATATTGGTTGATATTGATACTTGGGAACTGAAATTTGGCACAGGGCTAGGTAGAATCATTATAAAGTACGGTAAATACAGTGGGCGGGAGTAGAGAAAGGGAGTGGCGCTTTAATAAAAATTTTAAAGAGACAGAAATGGAAAACACCCAACAAACTTTCAGAAATTAATAAAACAAATTTTTTAAGAACAAAGTGTAATGTTTGAAATTTTACTCAAGAATATAGAGCAAGAGCCCACGACGGCCAGACCTTCGTTATTTTATAAAAGCTGAAAGTTTTTCTGTGCATGTCCTCTATACAGGTAAAAACGACTAGCGACTATAGAGTTTGGGTTGTGGTTACTTGTGCCGGTAACAGGTAGTTAAGGTGTATAAAATGGTACCTTAATTTCGTTAAAGTATAAAGCTTAATTTTTTATACATATGTTCTTTGGGATAACTTGAAAAATCTCGTCATCCACAGCCGGACACTTATGACAGTTGCTACCCCCTGACCCCTAAACTTTAATAAATTATAAGTATACTTTCGTTATCGTATAAAAGCTAAATTTTATATATGTTACTTGGGGACCTATAAAAAATTGTTACCTCAATAGCCAGACAGTTTTAATGGTTTTAACATCTTGCCAGACACATTGAAAGTCCACTGTAAGTGCGAGAGCGAGTGCTTAGTCGATTACGATCTCTTAAGATATCCAATAAAAAAATAATTTTATTACGTTCATAGCCATGTTACATGAAGTAAAAAATGTTATTTAAATATTATAAAATACAAAAAAATATTATTGCATATAAAAAAACATAATATTTAATCCTTTTTATAAATTTCATCATTGTCGTCGATATTTTCATTTTCTTCGTCACTACTCCTCCAGCCAATGCATGATCGTCGTCAATATCGCCTTCTACGTCAGTTTCTGAAAGAAATAAGCAAGTTTATACAATTATGAATAATTAAAAAATTATGTATAATAGTTTGTCATAATAATTACATACCTGATTGAGTTTTGAGCGAATCACTAACATAACTTGGTAGTTGATCCCCTTCAAACCATCTGAACTGTTATTTGTCATCTTTCAATACCTAGCCGTTATTGTCTGGTTGATATGTGGTTGGATTTTTCAGATGAACATTATTCCAAATGGTACCTATATAATTTGCTCGCAGAAATTGCTGCAATAGCTCGCTTTTGCAAGGTGGTAAATTGCTAGCGTCAAAATTTCGCAAATTCTTTCGGTCAAAAGCTTCGTTTACATCGGAGACGAGTGTCGATGAAAATTTGAAGTCTAGCGGCATCAACATCAATTACATTAGGGACATTGTAAACATTGCATATAAATCTCTGAATAATATTAAAGATGTATTGTTGATGATTTAAATTTTCAATTAATTCGCTGTTTCCGAAGTTCTTGAAAGCTTCCTGGTACTCTGGATATTTTTTTAATGTCTTGTATGGTTTTAATTTTCCTTTTCTGAAAAACACAGGATTAAAATCAAAACCTGTTATGGCATGAAATCCAGGTAAACTCTGACAAATTAGCTGTCCCAACTCTGAATGTATTTTGGTTAGGTCCACATATTTCAAACTATTGCCAGTACCCGTAAGCATCCGAACAGCCGAATCACGTTTAAGGTGATGCATGTTACCAAGCATTATAACCGCAATATCGGTATCAGCACTTCTTATTACTTTTTCTGCTGGATAGTTAATGTTACATGCATGGTATACTATTTTCATATCTGCTTCCTCGTGTGCTGGGCATGATAACTCTTCATCAACTCTATATTCTAGACTATATTCTAATGTTTTACAGAAGAGCCAGATGCGGTCTAGAGCTCGGAAGAGAAAAGCCAAGCTCAGCATGGCTGGAGGAGGATCGAGCAATGTAGCAGTTCTGAGCGATTTTGAGCAGCTGGCACTGCAAACGTTTGGAGCAGCTGCAGTAGATGGTATAGAAGAAGTCGCCACGTTGGGACTGCTGACAAATCCTAATTTTGTAGAACAGGTAAGATCTTTGAGCACATGTTAATGTTATCGAAAAGCAATTATATTTAAAATTAGGAATCTAATCATCGACCAGCTCTTCAAGAAATAAATGAAACAAATGAAATTTCTTCGGTTGCAACCACATTACGCTGTCCTCGTCAGCAGATATCACCGCGTCAAAAGAAGATATCTCTGAAAGAAATGTATGCGGACGTTATGCGTAACAGTGAAAGACGAGATTCGCGAGATGAAGAGATGCTGCAACTGCTGAAAGATAACGTAGACGCCATCAAGAAATTTATCGAATCGATTAATTTATTAAAAAATAAACTTCCTTAATAAACTGTTCAAATAATAAATTTCAATTATATGAATTAAAAACTTCCGTTTTTGTTTTAATTTTATTTTCATTACTTTTTAAATGATAGTTATAATAAATGGCTTATGAACAAAATTCTTTGGTCACAAGGAATAACAGCATAACTCAAAATATCGTAAATACGGGATGTTTTATTTTCCTTACCGGGATTATTTTGTTTCCTGGAAGTTAATGGCACAATCGAACATGGAACTTGTAGATACATGAATGTCCTTTAATTTTGCACAAATACCAGATCGTTTCTTTACCGGGAACAGACAAGTTAAGGAAAATAAAACATGCAATATTTACGTTATTTTTAGTTATGCTGTTATTCCTTGTGACGACAGCATTAATCAAGATAAGTTGAGTAAGTAACGAAGTTAAATGGATAGACCAGAGACAATATGGATAGATAGAGTGGAGAAAAGAAGGATTTATAAAAATGAGATAAGATGGAAAGAGATTAGATGAGCTGGATAGAAAGAAATATGATGGATAAATAAAGCTAAATTTTAATTGGATAGATAGAGATGAGATAAAATTAATAATAAGAGATAAACAATAAAGTTTTCATAAAGCTGAATTATATGAAGTTATAAATACATATAAATTATGTAAGTAAAGATAATTTTTTAAAAAGAAGAAACATGTCTATTTCGAATTCTTTCGCCTTCTCTAAGATTTTGAGTACTTATGATAGCTCCAGCATCGATAAGTTCAGGGTCTACAGAGACTTCTTGGCGGTAGTTTTCTTCTAATTCAGTTTGAACGCCACTTATCATCATAATATTGTGCAAAATAGCACAAGCATATATAATATTCGCTGCTCGTTCATGCTTATAATATAGAACGCGGTGTTTTGATAAGCACCTGAACCGTGACTTTAAAACACCAAAAGCCCTTTCAATGGTGTTGCGGCTCTTGGCATGGAGTTTATTATATTTTACCTCCTTTGTTCCAATCGGTTAGAAGCCATGGTTTCAGTGGGTAGCCCTGTACACCGAGAAGCCATGAGTCATTTTGGGTAGTGTAAGATCTCATCAGTTCAATTCTAACGAATGAAGTGGTCCATATGCCTGAATCATGGCATGCACCAGGAAATTTGGCATTTATTGAAGTAAATAAAAGTTGATGATCGCATGCCTACCAAAAAGGATTTCTTATTTTAAAGTATATCAAAAATTAAAATTAAAATACATACCGCTTCTACATTTATGCTATAGTATCCCTTCCTATTCATATACATATTGAGGGGTCTACTAGGATCATTTGCTGACAGCGATACGATTGCTACATGTGTGCAATCAATAGCCCCAATTGTGCTCTTTATTCCAAAGCTTCTGTGAAATCTAAAAAAAAAAAACAAAAAACTTAATCCAGTTATTAATTCAAATATGATTTACATCTACATTACCCAGTTTTAACTGCACATAATTTCTCTGGTGTTTGTGGAAATTTAATAACACCACCCCTTTTGCTTGTATTATAAGCGCAGCCACTTTATTTAAGGTTCTTAAAACCGAGGATTGACTCATGGGCAGGACCCAGTTGTTACCGACGCATTGTTGGTAGGAGCCATGACCAAAGAAATTCAATGCTGCAAGAACCCGAATTTGCAATGGCAGACTAGTGTCCTGGTTATCGTAAGGGTGCAAATCTTCGATTAGTTTTCGGCATAGCGATATTGTTAATCTGAAGTTTTTTGTGAAAACTTCTTCACTGCATGAGAACGGATCGCTGCAGTCTCGAAGGTGCCTTAAGCTGCATCGCCTCTCAATCATCTGCTTTTTTTAAGTTCAGCCATTTCATGAAGGATCACCAACAACATATTTTCCATTTTTTTTCAAACGGTTTTTTACACTTTTCACTACATAATTTCTTTTAAAATTAATTGTCAACACCTCTTTTGCTATTGACAATTTTTTTAAGAAGAAAAATATCTTCGAAACTTTCAGAGATAGCACACTTTTAAGATGGAACTTTTAACCACTATATCTTCTAAATCAAAAGAGAACTTCACTTTTTCTTTTCTATATTTATTCTTCTTTATTTTTATTTTCCTTCTTTAGTTTTTATTGTTTTATTAATATGTATTAAATATTATTATACAATTATAGCCATTTATTTGATTTGGCGAGCAAAATATGAGCGAACAAACTAGCAGCAGCTGGATATCTACATACAAAATTCACTGTCAACATCTCTTTTGCTATTGACAACTATGTCAAGATAAGAGCTTTTAGAATTGAACGAGAATAGGAAATATTGACAACTGTCAATATATTTACTATTGTAAATATGTTGAATTTTGTCAACTCACCGGAATAGGTCTGTAAATCTACTGTACGTTTATTGTAGGATAACACGTGGGTTATAGGTTATGAAAATACGACGTGTAAACTTAGTTTCATATATACACTCATCGCAAAAAAAACCTATGCAGTGCATATCACTTACTTATCTTCCCAAAAATTTAGTTCCACTCGATTGCAAGTAAAGTATATATTTGGGATAGCCAAGTAACTTTATTAATTTCATTTTTGTAGCTCTATTTAAGTAATTAACATAATATTAAATTAAAATAATTGTTATTTGCAAACGCTTCAACAGTTGTCATAGTAATAGTTCAGTTGTGAGAAACGCGTCATTTAGTTGAAGACAATGAATTTCGTTTGTCACATGGTATAATAATACAAGGTAGTATTGACATTTGCTTGGGAAACCAGCATCTGTCAACAAAAAAAAGTCAAGAAAGAGAGCGTTCAATAATGCTTATGTTTTCGCCATTGTTTATATTTCAGAGCTTGCAAATAACCACACATTTGAAAACAAAATATTGCATATTTTATTTTATTAATAGTGAGTTATTATTACTAGAACGAAGATAATTTGTAAACTTAATGTTATTAAGTGCAAATATAAAAAAATGGTTGAAAACGTTTAAGTGCAGCAACCTCAGCAGCTGCAGATGCATGTGGAAGAAGTTTTCAATTAAAATTAAAACACCACGGCTGGAAAACATTAAACACATATCACACATAATTTTTTCACAACTTTCATTATTATAATTGTTTATTTAACGTACATATTTTGCGAAATTTATTTATTTTTACATTCGTTTAATTTTTGTTGCACGAACAACTGTTTTTGACAGATGGTGGTTTCCTTGTTGCTGAGAAAATCTATACTTGTCAATGCTACCTGTATAATTGTATCATGGTTTGTCATATACGCGAAAGATTTTTAAATTGCAGCTATTGAAAAATTTTTTTTCCCAACTGAAAACTTCCTTTGTTTTCCCCTACGTTGCATACACACAACGCTTATAATTCAGAGTTACTTTATGGACAAACTGTTCCTTATAAGCAAATTAGTAATTTGCTTAATACGCGGACGGAGATAGCAACAGAGGTATATATATATATGTATATATAAGATATATTTTTAAGTTGGCAACTGAATATTCGTTTGTGGCAAATACAACTCGCAAACGAAGTGTAGTTGGCTAATTTTTCAGTTGCGGTGAACGAAAAATTTCTATGCGTGCAGCAATTCTCAGTGGGGTTGAGATCTGGGCTGTTACCCGGCCATGAAAGAGACTCAATGCCCAAAGAATTATTTTGTTGTATTACCTGAAAGTGTTCATAATGAATCAAATATTAAAAAATATTGAAATTTTTGTTGACATTTCAGTGTATTCCTTACCGTTTTGGCTCTATGGCAAGGCACCAAGTCATCCTGAAAGTACACATTTGGGTATGTTCCGATAGTTGCTCAATTGTCGGAATAACACCATCTTTAAAAATCTCTCTGTATTGTGCACCATTTACGGTTCCCTGCAGAATAATTAAACACCCAACACCGAACTTGGTTATGGACACCCACACCATTAAATAGGGTGAATGTTTTACAGTGGGCAAAATACAATTATTTGAAAATCGCTCCCCTTTTCTACGACGAACTGTGGCATTTCCATCGGGTCCAAATAAATTAAATTTGGATTCGTCGGAAAATATAACATTGTGAGTATAACCACGTTTTGTATGTTTTTGCCCACTATAGGTGCTGTTTCCTCATTCTTGAATTCAGCAACGGCTTTTTGACAAGGCAACGTGCTCGTAATCCCATGTTATTCAAAATATTGTACGGTCACTAATTTTTATTCCAGTTGCTTCATGAAATGCTGCATTTACGCTTCCAGCATGTTGGAATCGATCAACGACACATATTCTTTTTATTTGACGTTCGTGACGTTTTGTAAACTTTTTCCGATCTAATGTCTTAAATATCGAATAATTTTTAATAACATTACTTACACTCCAATCACTTATTCCCATTTGTTGTGAAATTTGCCGTTTAGAAACGTTATTTTTAAACAAAGCAAGGATTTGTTTTCAATAGACAAAGTAATCGTAAATTATACTCACTATAATAATGTGATTAAAACTGCCGATAGGAACACGTGTTGAGTTAAAATTTTAGACGAGCAACAGTAAAATAGTGTGTGCATGAAAAACCGAAAACAGAGTTGCCATATCACGTTTTGGAGGAAATGATTTCAGTTCATAAGCGAAATATTACAAAATTTTCCAGTGCGTGGATTTTTTTTCGATGAGTGTATATATGAACAATTTTTGTCTCTAATGTCCATAAATAAAAAAATTGACAAGATATTTTCCAAACAATTTTTTGACTAAAAAAGTTCCACGTCTACATGTGAGTAGAAAAATTGATTTTTTTTTCGTGTTGGCTTTTTTGTAATCTATTCCCACGTAAGAATGTATACGTGTCCACGGGGATAACATAAGTATACTTTCTCTTTCGAATGAACGAATACAATAATATTCGTGTACACGTTAGATGTTCGGCCTGTAGAAGACCGGTTTGCGAGAACATTGGTTCTAGACTAAGAGCCAGCGCAAAAAAATTCTTTGAATTTAAAAAAGCTGTTTTTCTGGCAATTGGTTATCGTAGTTGTGTACACAGACATACTGCGCTCAGTCAAGCCAACTGTAGAACAGGCGGGTCATATATATATTAGCGTGGCCGTTATTTTTTTTTTTTTTATTTCTTATACTCTCCCCAAATCGGTTCAGTTTTATGTAAAAAAAAATACAAAAAATTTTCAAAGCGATAAGTTGTGTTTAAGGGGTGTCGCCCGCCCCTCAAAGTTGGCCTTCAAGCCCATTTATTCAAATGTAGTTTGTTTGTATATGAGTATCTTTTTAAAAAAACATTTTACAAGAATATGATGTATGGCAATATTTTAGCTCTTTTAGTCAACAACATTAGCCTCAAAGAAAGTTTTTTGCTAAAATTAATATTTTAGAAAATAACCAACAAAATACCAAAAATTATATGTACCAAAATTAAATTTGTATGGAAATTATTTGTTCTAAGCATGTGCGGTAAAAGCTTATGTCTATTAAATTATTTCATACATAGCTATACTACGTATAGTCAAAAGAAAACTAAACAAAAACAAAATTATTGAGTTATATTAAAAAATTTATAACTCTTGACTTACAGTAGATTTCTTAGAGTTCGAAAACCGGCGACGATAGTCGCTAACAACCTGCGGTACAAATTGTTTTTGCTCTTCATTTCTTGTAAAGAGCTTATTATACTCCTCCATCAACTTCACTCCTCTTTCGGCGGTATCATTGAAGACTCTTAATTTTTTTAATGTTTTTACCGCTGTCATATAGCAATCCTGCGCAGGCCATTCGGACGGAGTTAATGTCATGAAAGACGTATCAATTTGAAATCTATCGAAAAAATTTCTTGTTTGAGAAGAAACAAACTGCTCAAGCCCACCACTAATGAATTTTGAAACTGTTTGTTTTCCCATTGTGGCGCGGTTAAAGTTAATTTGTTTTGTTGCAATTTTCTTTTGTTGCATCTACGACATTGTTGTCAAAAAACGCAAATGCAATAGCCTCCCCATTTAAATACCATAACTGGTTTTTGAATTTTTTGACGGCAACCTGCGAGATTCCTAAATCAATATTTTCAAAATCTTTTAATTTTGACAAAACATTTAAGTCGGTGTATGGTGCTTGTATTGCTAAGGGAGCAGAAAACCAGGCTTCAACATATACGGCGACAATAAAAATACAAATTTGACGTAGTCCAATGCTTTCAGATTCTGTCAAGTTAAACTCTTCACGGAACAAATATATTTTCAAGCTGTAAATAGCTTTTCCCATCCAACGCGCATGATGATAAGCACCCGGTGAACAAATTATTACACTGTTTGGCGGTTTTTTTATGTTCTCACCCAGGAATAGCAAGGTAAGTTCTAGTAACTCCTTATTATCCTCTCTAGGTTGTACTTCTTGTAAGATTGTGTTAACAAAACTTACAACTCGAGATTTTTTGTTTTTCAAATAATTATTTACCACTTCATCTTGCATTTCTTGCTGCCAGTTGTTAACGTTTAATTTTGGCCATGCATTTTTAAATTTTTCAAATATTGTTACGTTAGGGCTTCAATGATTTTGAAATTTTTCCTCAAACACACTTCTCAGTACAACTTCATAAATGTGGTCGCTTCATAAAACTTCATAAAAGAAAATATGGTCGCTGCTTTGAATATTGAAAAAGAAAAACAAATTAACTTTAACCGCGCCACAATGGGAAAACAAACAGTTTCAAAATTCATTAGTGGTGGGCTTGAGCAGTTTTTTTCTTCTCAAACAAGAAATTTTCGAACTCTAAGAAATCTACTGTAAGTCAAGAGTTATAAATATTTTAATATAACTCAATAATTTTGTTTTTGTTTGGTTTTATTTTGACTATACGTAGTAAAGCTATGTATGAAATAATTTAATAGACATAAGCTTTTAACGCACATGCTTAGAACAAATAATTTCCAAATAAATATAATTTTGGTACATATGTATAATTTTTGGTATTTTGTTGGTCATTTTCTTCATTATTTTCTAAAATATTGATTTCATCAAAAAACTTTCTTTAAGGCTAATGTTGTTGATTAAAAGAGCTAAAATATTGCCATACATCATATTCTTGTAAAGTGTTTTTTTAAAAAGATACTCATATACAAACAAATTACATTTGAATAAATGGGCTTGAAGGCCAACTTTGAGGGGCGGGCGACACCCCTTAAACACAACTTATCGCTTTGAAACTTTTTTGTATTTTTTTTTACATAAAACTGAACCGATTTTGGGGGAGAGAGTATAAGGAATCAAAAAAAAAATATTCTCCATACAACTAACGGCCACGCTAATATATATATATATAGCTTACATATAGCTGCTATCAAACGTGTAATTTTTTAGGTGGTAATGAAATCAATTTAAAAAAGTTGAAAATTATTTGCCAATGAAATGTTTTGTATGGGAGGTAGGCGTGGTTATCACTCGATTTCTTTGAATTATATAAGAGTGCATATTTGCTGATTTGCAAATTTCAAGTCCATATATTAATTTTGTGGAATAAAAAGAGATTTTACCTTTTTGGTAAAGTCACTTTGTAGGCGTGGTTTTTTTTTCGATTTAGTTGAATTTCATACTCAGTGTATATTAGACATCAAAGCTCATATGCAAAATTTCAAGTCCATATATTAAAGTTTGAGGAATTCTTAGAGATTTTACTGTTTTGATAAAGTCACTTTGTATTGGAGGTAGGCGTTTTTCATCAGATTTGGCTCATTTTCGAACCTGATCTTTATTTTTTAGATACAAATTGATAGTTCGAAAATGACTGCTGTAATCGTTGTTACAGACACACAGACAGACAGACAGACAGACACACAGACAGATAGACAGACACATAGACGGATATGGGTAAATCGACTCGGGTGGTGATGCTGATCAAGAATATAAATACTTTTCTATACCTACCACGCCTCCTTATGGGCGTTACAAACTGAGTGACAACATTAATATACCCCTTTTACGTTTTTCAAACGTGGGGGTATAAATATGTGTATCAAACGACACTTCGGAGATGGGAGAGTCGACATGCTCTCAAGCAAAGTAAGAAAAATTGCAAAATTTTTGGTCTGACTGACGGGAGTTGTTCCACAATATGGTTGACTGACTATTTTATTTATGGTTACTATACAATTAGGTACCCCTACAAAAAGTTTCATGTTTATGAAATAAATTCTACGTTACCTAATTTTTGTACATATAGTGGGGCTGACTGACCAGCTCTGTTCCTACATTAAACTGACTGACTGTCATAACTGTTACTTATATATAATTTCCAACCTGTACAAACAATTTTCAACTTTTTTAAATTGATTTCATTACTACCGAAAAAATTACACGTTTGATAGCAGCTATATAGTTGGCTTGACTGATCGCAGTATGTGTGTGTACACAACTACGATAAACATTTGCCAGAAACAGAAAATCAGCTTTTTTAAATTCAAAGAATTTTTTTCGCGCTGGCTCTCCGTCTATTCCTTTTGTGCATGACGTGTGCCGGTCTATAAAATAGGATTCAAAATAAAGTTTTTTTGTTAAATATCATAAATATAATATTTTTCCACTTTTCTGTACGTAAATATGTATTTAGAAGCTAATAAAACACAAAAAAAGCAAATTTTATAATTTGTAATTTTGTTAATTTTTCCCTCCAGTAATTTTGCAAAATAAACATACTTTTTGAATGATCGGCGAGTACTATTGTTTTTTTATGGTAGTGGTATATATTGTGCATACAATCCTTTAGTCAATCCTGAGTACAATTTTAGCTCTTAATATTGAAAAATGACGGAGTAATGAATTTTTTTCTGAAATAATTAATTTTTGCTAAATTTTTACATATAGTTATGACCAGTTTTTAGAACGCCATCTATAAATTGGCCGGTAAAAATCATTAGAAATGTTGAAGAGTTCCTAAGCAAACATTTAACAATCTGTTAGAAATCTTAAAACACCCATATGTCTTGTACAACTAAGTTTTTCAGCGTTCAGAGTTTTGTGTACTCAGCTTTTTCGCAGCGTATCAAAATTTCATGTAAAACAAGTTTAAAATATCAGACAGAGGTATATATGAAGCGAGCACAAATCATAAAGTTGTCTAAGAAATTCTAAATTCACTACATGAAATAAAGCTAAAGATAATCCAATAAGTTTAACTTAATTGTCCTTTACTGTTTCGAAAAAAAACTACAAACTGTTTTAGGAAAGCAAAAGAAAAATTGTTCAGGAAGGAATTAAAATATCCATCAAAACAATACGACACCGTTTGGAAGAATTTAGCATAAGCAACAGGAGTTCAAATCTATGTTGGAAATCTACAAAGGAGTACAACCTAACATATATCACCACTGATTCAAAAACATATTGAAAAGATGCCAAGTTGGGGAATGCAAAGACCGGGATTGGAGCAACACAACATCATACATACGAATTGATATGAGTTGTTTTTCGTTTGTAATTATTGGAAAAAAGTCCCGAACAAACAAAAACAAAAATTTCTGCCACGCACCGTAAAACGTTCAGTAAAAGTTATGATGATTATGTAAACTTGACGTAACATAGGTTAACATGATACAACATACTATGACTTTTTCCACTTTCTTCCTCTTTGGAATAAACACTTCCATTTTGTACAAAGTGCAATTTATTTTTCAAAAATGTTTAATGTATGTTAACAGTTGTTCGCACATCTCTAAACTGAAAATAAGAAAAAGCAGTGTCAAAGCTGGCAGTATTAATTTTCATAGTTTTGTTTGGCACATCTCTAAAATGAAAATTAGAAATGACAGAATTTCAAAGTTGGCAGCATTTGTTTTTCATTTGTAAAAGGCGCGTTGCAAAATAAAGTGGAAAAAAGCTGGATTGAATTCATGGCAAGGTAAGTTTAATTTATGTTGAATGTATCAAAATGTATTAACAATCCTCATTTTTTGCAGGAAAATTGATAAGAAGAGCATTAAAAGGTTCTTTATAAGTGCGAATGAACCTCTCGTGCCAAGAAAGATGCTCTTAAATCATGCGAGCAGGCTGTAGATTGCACCGAAATTGAAACGATTGACGTTGATGAACATGTTTCTCTTTTTTTGAGCACAAGTGCCGCCTTTGTTGAGGATTTTGACGCAGTTTACAGTGAAAGTGCACCTTGCAATTCTGCTGATAAACAAGAGTCAATAAACAAGACCAACTCGACCACACCACGCAAAACATTACAGCAGAAATTTGGGTCAACATGGAAGGAAAGTTATGGAAATGGTTGGAATTGAAGGAAGGGAAAAGTTATTGTAAGGTATGCCAAAAGTTTTTGGCAAATAACATGACGAATATTGACAGACATGAAAAATCAAACAATCACATGAAATGTGAAAAAGATCTAGCGCAGCAAGCAAGGATTGACGATACTGAAACAATACAAAAATTTCGATCAAAAATACGCCAAATAAAAACTAAAGAGTTGAAATTAATTGTGTTTTTGTGTTTTTACATTTTGCCACTTTCCTTGATCACACCATTTCACTTCGCTTCACTTATTTTTTTTTTTTTTAATTTAACTTCCCTCAAAAATTGCCTGGCCAATACATTCTTTGTTTGCCAGGGACAACCTCACCTACAGAACGTGTATTTTTGCTGATGAATACCTTATGGACATGGGAAAAATCTTCGCTTAAAGTTGACACGTAATTAATATGGGCAGTTGTGAAAATGTGCAAAATGTGGCGTCCGTGGCGTAGTTGGTCAAAGTGCGTGGCCTCTATGTAAACGAACCTGGAGACCCGGGTTCGAACCCCAGCAGCGACAGAAAATTATTTGAATTAAAATGATTATTTTGTACGGCCGCCATCTCTCTGCAGACAATGGTAAACCTCAGAGAGTGATCAAAATGCCTTGTTAAGCTTCTTGAAAAAAGAAAATTCCGTTCATCGCCGTTCGAAGTTGGCGTTAAACCTGTAGGTCCGGTTCTCGGTCAATTGTGTATAAAGTTAATAACACGCACAACACAATTGGGCTGAAATGACTAGTTATTTATTTATAGTTGTCAAAATTTTTATGATATCTGTGCTAATGTTGAGCGAATTTCTTTCCTTAGTCCACTGAGATGAAATAAGTGAAAAAATTCGCTCAACATTAGCATTATGACTAGGTATTGCGTACAAATACTGTACTATTTTAAGTAAATTTTGTTTTCTCTCTTTTTTTTCGTTCTGCTGAAAAAGTAAAGCCATTTTACGTTTACATCTTTACATTCAAATTCATAATTTTGCCTTTCAGTAAAGTTCTTTAAATATGCCAAAAATATACTTTTGCAAATTTGCTTCCAATTAAATCTTTAAACTGGATCTTTTAAGATAAATCCGGGACATATTAAGGTTGGACCGGGACAAGTAATCAAAAACCGGGACGTTTGACAGCCCTACACTTACACCCTCTATCACTAAGAATGTCCCACATTGACCTTTCATAAAGATGGCCGCCTTAGTTAGCAAAAAAGAAAAAAATTACTCAAAAATCAAAGTGTGATGCTAGTGAACTTACAAAAAGCATCTTGTGTGCTGAAATGTCAGTCGACGTAACATGGAAATCAAAATTCAACAGACTTCTACGTCACGCCACATTTCGGCTAATTAGATACACAAAAAACGCTTGAAATATGCTTGGCTAATTAGGCCATTAATGTTTATGGATGCTCTTCAGGCAAAGAGTTCGGAAAGTTAATAGTATACACATGATACACTGAATATACAATTCATGATGAAACTATGCCGGAAAGATTTATTTCTTTCTAAGTTTTTGAACATAGAAATTCAGGTGTTACTGCTTTAGTTCAAATCTGGCTTAGTTCGAAATGGGGTGATAAATTAGTGAGAAAGAAGGTGCAATCGAGTGAAACATGTGTAGGACGTTCTAAGCGTGGCGCGAAGCCGTAAATGGGAAGCAAACATCCTAATTTGGATCTGAGTAAATCGTTATTCAATTTAAGTTATAAAGTAATTCCGATTTGGCCAGGATTCGAAACCGGGCCCTCACTCAACTACCGAGGCCGCAATAAACTAAATTTATGTATGCACTAAACAATTACGACTGGATTTTGCAGAGAATAACGATTCAAAATATCGGAGTCGGCTCTGTTGGAAAGAGGAAAATTATATCAAGACGTTAGATTGGTTTTCCCAAAGTCCGAAACGATGTGAGTTAAATAGAAAATATGTGGCCTTAACATCTTGTGGTGGTCTTCAAGCAAATTCTGAGAGACCTTAGTTAAGAATATGCACAAAAATTAAGTGAAAGTACTACAAGATGATACCAAGCAATAATAAATAATACTGTTGACTGGACTTCATTACTCCGGGACTCCTTTTATAAAAAATAGGATTAAATAAAATTCTTACATATTCCTTCGTTTTTTTTAACTTACTGTACGTTAGAATTTATCGAAATATGAAAATTTACATTTAATGATAAATCTTGAAAGTTATTGAAATTATGGTTTGTGATGTACTAAATTTTTGCACTGTGCACTATCTACCAAATGCATTTATGCGTTTGACACTGAGCACATAAACGGGAAATTAATGTTCACACATCCATATATACTAAGTGAAGTTGAGATAACAAAAAATGCAAACGTATTCGACCTTAGTACAAACGGAGCACAGTAGTTTAGCAGCTTAAGCATGAAACAATGCATAGCTCAAATTCAAACACACTATAAAAAACTATGGTCGGTCCAGAACGACATTCAGACAATTTTTTTGAAACACTCATAAGTCAATAATTAAATAAATTCCCTTCGTTTAATCTATGGCGTTAATAAGGTCGCTCAATAACGTTCAGAAACAAGTCGACCAACATTCTCATCCTGACTAAAAATGAAGATAGACCCGTATATTTACCAGTATTTCGAGTATAAACTTCCATTCAAAGCATACAAAATGGATATCTACTGAAGTGTATTCCTATTTTAATGTACACAGACTCACCACATCACACTTCTGCGGAGCCCAACAAACACTATAGTCGCCCGATCGAAGGAAGTTTTAATGCTTCTGCTGAATTGCGCTGTTTCTTTTTTCTTGATATGCTGATTGTATTTGAGTGTTTTATGCAAATGCATTTGAGCCATGAACAATTTGTCGGTGGACATTCACAAGACCCCTTAGCCACAAGTTCTCGCTTACAGAACAAAACAACAGAATGACTGAGAAAAATTCGTTGCCAACCGCATTGACAATATCAAGCGTGATGAAGCAAAGGAGACAAAGGATGATTTGCATTTTCAAAAAAGCTTAACAGGAACACAATGTTTGTGCATGCATGCATGTACATATATGCATGGGAGAATAATGTGTGCCAATGAAAAGAACATCCTGTGTGAGTGCAAGTATTCTGCATACGCAAGATTTTGGTCCTAGTCGAATGGTGAAAGTATCCTAACGCAATAATGCGTAATAATATTGATTTATTGCGCTATTGAAGCTTAAAACACAGCGGTAGACCAGATACAGGAAGGAATATTAATGATTTCAAAAAATAAAATGAAATTTTTACAAAATTTACGAAACAATATTTAATAATCATTAAGTGTTTTTCGATAAGGATATTATCAAACAGACCAAAATGATTTTATTAATCAGAAAAATTAATTTCAATTTAAAAAGATCTTTACCGGGATGTTCATAGTAGCAATGGAACGGTTCACACACGTTAACACCACTGTTTCGATATTTTTGTTTTTTTTTATTATTTTTATATTTTCAAGTTTGTATCGGAGATAAGCGTAGTTTTTGTCGAATTCCACCCACACTTCAAACTCAAAGTGCATTTTTAATATCAAAGTTCATGAGTACAAAATCAAGTCAATACATTGATTTTTGTCAATTTTGTGAAGATTTTTTCTAATTTGATGACGTCGAATTGTATGAGGGTAGATGGAGTTTTTGTTCGAATCCGTCAAATTTTAAACTGAGCGCATATTAAAGCTTATGTGCTTAATTTTGTTTGTCAGAAATAATAGATCTTTCTATACAAAGATTATCGAACAAATAATAATAATGACTAGCGACCACTGGCGCGCTTTGCTGCACCCATCAACTATAAAAATAATAATAATTTTTCTGACTTTCATTTTGTTGTTAACAGACGCTCTATTAAGGAGAGACAAAAGAGAGCGAAATGTGAGAAGCGAATAGTTTTGCTCTGAGTTTGATGACATTGTTCTCAGCTGCTGTTAAGAAAAGAAAAAGCAACATAACAACAACAATTATATGCAATTATATGCAAACTTTAATAAGCTATAACTTAAAAAATATAAATTTTTAAGAAATAAAAAGTCCAGTTTGCACATCTACAGGTCTAAACCTACAAAAAAAAACTAAATTTATTAAGATTGAACTTTTACTTAAAAAGCCTTACGCCGGACAAAATTTGAGCTTGCGTAATATATATAAGATAGTAAAAATAATAATATTAATAATAGTAGAACGGCATATTTTGACAATATTTTATACATTTACACTTCCATGGATGTCAACTCTCACCTTTGCTTAATTTTAAACTCTCCAAAATTATCTGGACTTATATCGCCGGTGATTTAACTCCAACAAACATAGGCCAGACTCAAGAATGATAGAAACAAGATTATGCGTTCCGCAGTCCCGTTGTGCGATCCCACATATGCAATCACTTAGGCAAATTGAGGAAATTGTAAATAAACTATTGCGGAAAAGCATTTTTCAAACTTTCATGATTTTTATCTCCTTAACTGTGTATTGGCTATATATCCTTCATCTCCTACAGTAACCATTAGCCAATACACAATAACCATTATAGATGTGTAGTGGCTTTACAAACAAGAGTACTAAAAAACAAAAATGTTGCTTCTACTTACTACTAGATGTCGTTATGCTTAAAACTAAGCAAACTGTAAGTCAAGCCAGTTTTCGTGCTTATTAAATATGTTCTTTTTTTCTATATTTATTCCCTACACTTGAACGGAGGGGCTTTAAGGGAGGGCCGGAGAGGGTTACTATATATGACCGACCCTCATTACTTTTGCAAAAGGAACATTTTTTCCCTGAGGACCTATCCTCTCCGACCACTCCTTACTGGGGCTCCGATACAAAAACGTAAAAAGAGTATATTAATTTTGTCACTCTGTTTGTAATGCCCATAAGGAGGCTTAGTAGATATAGAAAATTATACATATTCTTAATAAGCACCACCACCCGAGTCGATTTAGCCATGTCCGTCTGTCTGTCCGTATGTACCTTATAAGTATTTACTTAAAAAGAACAAGTTGAGACTCTCGAGTTGCTTAATGCTTAAAAAATACGAACGATCGTTAATTGTGTTGTTCGTACATGGTGTAATTTTTTTTTTTTTTTTTTTGTTTTTACATAGCGCGAAGGATCATTAATTGACCAAAAGTGCGTTGACAAGGACGTTTTCTAAGTGAAAGAAAAAAAATAATAATGAAATATAATAAATCTTGAAATTTGTTGTGAAGATAAACGTGTGTTTTATTAGTTTACTTTATTATTTTAAAGTTTTAAATTGAAAAATTATTTTTGAAATTGCGAAAATGCTTCGCTTCTCTCCTGTGTCCAATGACGCACCTGAGTTTTTTTTTATAGATTTCTATAAAACGAATAGAATTCAATGAAGTAAATACTTGATTTTATTCTATTTTCGCCAAATATTGGATGTCATATCGATCGCAAATGAATTCAATTGAATTCGACAATGTTTTATTCAATCCAAGAATGATAGAAATACAGATTACGACGTCCCGTTCAGAAAATTTAAATGTTCTGCGCATGTAGGACAAATGTTCCTATTGGTTAAAAATTTTCAGCTGTCAAACTACAAATATTTGTGTAAACATGACAGTGGGACAAATTATTATTTTTCTCTTCAAATTATTTTATAGTAAAATAAGAAACAATTTTTATGCCCCCACGTGTAAAAAACATAAAAGGGGTATGTTAATTTTGTCAGTCCGTTTGTAACGCCCATAAGTAGGCGTGGCAGGTATAGAAAATATATATATTTTTGATAAGCATCACTAACCGAGTAGATTTAGCCATGTTCATCTGTCTGTGCGTCTGTCCGTCTGTCTGTATTGTCTATTATCACGATTACAGCAGTAATTTTCAAGATATCATCACGAAATTCGATATTTAAGCTTTTATCTAAAAAATAAAGGTCAAGTTCGAAAATTAAATCGGATGAAAACCACGCCTACCTCCCATACAAAGTGACTTTATCAAAAATGTAAAAATCTCTTTAAATTCCACAAAAATTAATATAAGGACTTGTAATTTTGCACATAAACTTTAGTATATAACATGTACTCTGTGTATGATTCAACCAAATCGAGTGAAAACCACACCCACCTTCCATACAAAGTGACTTCATCAAAAAACAAAAGCGAGTATTTTCTGTTAAAACTATGACGAAAATGTTTTTACAAATAAACTTTTATTGACTGCTTAAGACTTTGAATATACTTGGTTCGGCCGTGGCGGTATTTTAACTTCGGCCCAGTCGAAGATAATTTTTAATAGTTTTTTAATTACGTTGTTGTTTAATTAACTTTATCATTCGTAAAATTGTATTTTGAAAAATTACTTTATTTAGAAACCTTATTTTAAAATCTTATGTTCAGACATAACAGGTATCGATTTAGAGTCAGTAAGTAAGTAAACCAACAGAAGATTGGGTTGAATTGAAAAGTTTGGTGAAATATATAAAAAGCAGTGACAAAAAGTCTAAAGCAGTGTCCACCACAGGAACATCATTTATCTCATTTGGTCTTACGTAAAAAGACAAAGTTTCGCTTGCCTAGCGAGTACTACGTCGCTTATGATATAAGCCATAGGTTCTCAAAATGGGCATTATCGCCCCCTGTGGGCACTGAAGAAGCCCTCTGGGACGGTATTGAGCTCACGGAAATTTAAGGGGTGCTGAGAGGGCGGTAGGAAGATGAAAACAACTGATGAAAACAAACAACTTTCGGTAAAAGTTAAATTAAGCGAACTAATTTATAGCAATAAGAATATCAACTGAATTTGATAAAAACAAAAACTATTTTTCATGATAAAACAATTTTTTTTCATGGCTGATTTTACTCTCTGAGGTTTGCCATTGTCTGCCTTGATAATTACCCTGGTTGAAAAAACATTTATAGTTATTAAAATCATTTGAAAAGTTTTAAAAACATTTGATTTTTACTACTATATAGATGTACACTTCGCATTGAGGTGATTTTTAAAATGTTTTTTTATAACCAAAGAAACAACTTTAACATTATATCCTGAAAAAAAACGATTCAGGTATTATTTAAAATGATTTTTCGAAACGAAGAATAATTCTTTTTAATGAAAATTGCACTAGGAATAGTGCAATTTTTTATTAAAGATTTTTTATTATTTTAAATTTTATTCAATTTTATATATTTAAAATATTAACCGTGTATGCCAAAAGCAGCTGTTTGGTCTTGTTATCTTTTACTTTGGATGTTGAAAAAAATAAGGTTATTATTTTTCTTTTAGTAGCCGCTGTGTGAACACAGGTTTGTGTCTAAACTAAATAGTAGCATGTGTAGGGTACTTGGAGCTTTTTCCTTTCTATTTCCATTTTAATTTAATTTTATTTGATTTTTAAACATATATACAAATTTATTTTTCATTTTACGCAAACTCTGCGCATGCCACGTATTGGTCAAGTTTATTTGTTTTCGCATAAGCCGCTGCACCGGAAGTTGGTATTAATTATTTCCTTATCTCCAAATTTTCTTTATAATCTCCGGAAACAGCTTAACTCTAACCGAATATGCAGCTGTCTTGCTGATCACAAGTCAAATGTTTCGATCTTTTTCATTCCAGCAGCGGGCGAGTAAAGTTCTTATTGCATTTTGTGAAAAGAAATAGTTTATATTGTGGAAGATAAAGTTAATAATTATCTTAAACCAGCATTGAATTACCTCGCAGCTTAAAATTTTTTTTGCAGAAAATTATTTTGGGGCTAAAACAAGTAAGTTTTATTTTTTTTCTTAATTATGTTTTATTTCAAAGATTATATCTTAAAAAAAAATTTATTCGAATAATTCCAATTATTCAACCATTAAATTGAACGTTTTACGTTTAAATTGTAGATTTAATCTACCTATGCAAGAAGAAAGAAAACTCTTTTTTTTTATTGCAATTTTGGATTCTTTGATGGAAATCATTTAAGCGGTTTCCATACCAATCATTTTCTTTGGCGTCAATTCCTTAATGGGTAAATTTGAATAAAATTTCCTAATTTTCTTTATAAATCTAATAAAAATTATTTTAAATAGATTGACGCCTAATTTAAAATCAAGAAAAATCAAGTAGTTAAAATCCTAAAAGTGCATATGAGAAGCAAGAAAAAACCTTCGATTTCCTACGATCTCTTGTTCTCATCATCGTTTGCAGAGAATTTTTCTGGGAAAAAACCTGAAAAGCAATCAACAAGAATTGCTCACTAAAAGCAGCTAACTATGGAGCATCAACTAGTTAGAGCCGAATCGCCGTGATCGCCGGGACCAAGTGTGTTGGGTTTTTTTTTAAGTTATTTTTGTCGGGAATATTAAATCAATTTTTAATGTTTAATCTTAAACTAAGCGAAATTAAGGTATATTTCTATATAAGAGTTTAAATTAAAAAAAAAAAGTTAAAAAAAATCAACAAAAGTGGAAAAAATATGTTAAAGTCCATATAAAAAAAAGTACAGTTGCTACAAAATCTAAGTAAAAAAAAAAACAAAAAAAAAATTTGAAAAATGCAAAACGAGAAATTAGTGTACATATAAAATCATAAAAACAAAAAAATACGCGACAACAGCTAAGCAATGCTTGTTACAGCTAAGCATGCAGTGAGAGAAAAAAAACATACTAATTTAAAGTATGTTTTAAATTAAAAGCGTTTGAACAAAGAAAAAAAATAATTGATTTCGGCCGTTTTAAGTCAATTGATAGTTAAGTTGGCTAAAACAAATGTTAAATTTTGGCTAAGTTAAAGTTAACATTTTCTTACCCAAAGCTGAGCGCGAAACGCTAACATTGATTTTATGTTAAATTACATGACTCTGAGAGCAAATATGTCATAGTGTTAGTAGTTAACATAATGCATGAAGCAATACATTTTTTTTCAGATCATCGCTCTCGCAGCTGAAAGTACTTTCAACGTGGGAGCAGCACTGTTAAAAAAGTGAGTTGAAATGAGATTTCAATTGTTATATGTGGTGAAATATATCTCTTTGTTTAAAAAAAGGGGTTTTGCCATTTGCGTATGTCAAGCAGTGTTGCCAGAACTTTTTTGAGAAAAGCGCGAGATTTAAAAAAAATATCGCCCAAAATCGCCCAATGAAAAAAAAAATCGCCAAAAATCGCCATTTTTTCTAAGAAATTTATTATATTAGAAAAAACAAAACAAATTATATACATTTTTTTTTCAAATAATATTGAGATCTGTTAATAGTATTAGATATTCTTATTTTCATATTTTTGAGATCTATAAAAAATAATAAAAAAGCTAATTCATTTTATACAAGAATTTTGATCGTTAAAGAACATTTTTTTAAAGACTATAACTTTTTAGAATTTTTCAATATGCAACTTTAAAAAAAAAACTTTTTGCAAAATACGTAGTTCCTTCAGCCATATTAGACTCTTCCTCCGTTTCGTCAATTCTCGAAGTATTGTTTAGTTCATACATTGATTTAGTTTATACAAGATGAATGCCAACTTACAAATATTGTCAAACATTTTTCCGCCTACGGCTGTCTTAATTTTGTATGCCGATTACCAAAATTCTTCACTTTCAGATGGCACTTTGTTTTTGAAAACATTGCTCCTTGGAAATGTCAACAAAGATTCGTATTCGATTTCTTCTGCACGTCGCTCTTCAAGAGATAGATAATGAAGAGGGAGTTCACGGAAAGAAGGTCTTATATAGTTTAAACATCTTTCAGGACATAAAATAAAAGCATTTTCAAAAATTTCTAACAGACTAGGTAATCGTTTTAACATTTCCTTGATACAAACTATAATGAAATTCTGGCATTTTGATAGTATGTCTATCATAACAATATCATCACTTAATTTGTGAATTTCTTCATGGAACTGATAATGAAATGTAAGGTCATTAATTCTTTTATAATTGCTTTTATCCGCTTAAATTGTATTTAAGCTGAATGTAGCTAAATTACCAAAATTGAAATTTTTGACAATGTCTTCTTTTATAATTTTTGAAACAAGTCTTTGAATAAATGTTGTGATTTCAACGTAAGCTTGAAAAAAGTCAACTTTTTCTCGTTGAAAATATAAATTAAGTGAGTTGATATAAATAAGTATTTCGATATAAATAAATTATCGGTAAGGGCTCGTGAGCTGTGTTCAGTCGCATTGTTAACAGAGTGTTCCAAACACTTAAAACAATTGTTATTTTCTTTAATTGAAATTTTAAACACTTTAGATGAGTTTATGAAAAAAGATTGTTTTTACAAAAATCGCCCAAAAAATCGCCAGGCGATTTCTTAAAAATTTAAGCGCAAAAACAAGAAAAAAAGCGCCCAATTGGCGATAAATCGCCCAATCTGGCAACGGTGATGTCAAGTATAAATTTTTTTTCTTCTCAATTTAACAAAAAAAGAAAAAAACCGAAACACTGAATGTGTGCATATAAGCATAAATTATTAAAATAAACGTGCATTAAATTAATATTGCTATGATTTTTGTTGATTAGTTTAATAAAATCAAAATTTTTTTTTAACCAATAATTCAAATTGAAGGCACTTTGAATTTATTTCTCTCATTTGTTTTTCTCTCTCTCTGCTGGCAGCTTGAATCAGTGATGTGATTTGGTGGGATTTCGGTCTCATTTCGGGATATTTGGCCTATTTGAGAACGTGTGGGATTTCAGATGCTTAGGTGGGATTTTCTACTGAATCATAATTTTTTAAAGTGCAAATTAGCAAAACTGGTTGGTATCACTTTTTTGTAATCTTTCAAAATTTTTCGTTTAATTGCTGTTTCATTTACTTTAAATATGTAAGAAAGGGATATGTATATTCAAGAGGCTTAAAATTAATGAAAATAAGATCCTCATTTAAAAACAAAAATATATGCTCAGTTTCATTTTGATGCAACGAAAGAAATTTACGATTACTTCATACACTTAAGAGAGTTTTTATAAAAAACGCAGAGTTTAACTTTAGGTATTTTTTTTCTGCGGAAAATTTGTTTTTTTTATAAAATTTGTTATATTTATTGAAATCTTTATTATCTACATTATTAAACTATAAAATTATTATAATGTTAAAAAAAATATAGGGGAGGATGCCCGCCTACTAAACACGTTTTGTTTTGAGGCTATACCTTTGGTTTAAAACATAATTTTTCAGAGCTCTTGGTTTCATTTGGAAGTTCAATAACTACAAGAATTTTAATCAGAATTTAAAATTTCCAAAAATTATAATTTTGGAAGTCGATCTAGCAGAAGTCTCGAAATCGGCCGCTTAAAAAATCGGCCCAGCTACTGAACACCTAAAACAAATCGTTGAAAAAAATTTGAAAATGAAGTAAAAACACTAGTTTTTGAGAGTTTATAAAAAGTTTATTCTATCAATAGTTCACAATGACTCACTGAACTTTAAACAAAATAGATTTGAATTTCTTTGATGGCTGCAGAATTTATATTCGTTCCTTATTTCTTTTAAAAAATTGCATAAATAATCATTATTGGTATAAATATTTGGGTGGGATTTTTTGTGGGTTTTTCGTGTCATTTTGGTGGGATAAACAGGTCTAAATCGGGATGTGATCGGAATTTTTTACTAAATCAGAATCACATCACTGGCTTGAATTTAAGTTAACATATAAAACAGCTGATGCGGTTGTTGACCTTTTTGTAAATTTTTCTTGGTTCTATATACATACATACCTAGTTATAGACGAACATAGTTTATATAAATCATGATTAATTTAATTACGAATTTTGTTTTTTGCCTGGTCCGGTTGATTAATATAATTTTATTCCTTAATAATTAAACTTTCTTCAACTTCATTTATTTATTTTTATTGCTTGATAACTTTCCTTATATTAGTATCCTGGTTTATATAATTTCTTTTATTGTATATGCATGGTTTTCCTATGCATCGGTTTTTCATATCGAATGCTATTTTTCTTTTTGCCTGGTCTACGAACCAAATTTATTTAATAATTAAATTATGTCTATGTTATGTTATTAATTTTAATTATATTATTATGTGAAATAAATACGAATATTATGAAGAACTAATCTTTATTTTGATTTCAGCATGGTAATTGGTTGGTGACATAAAAAGTAGGGATCTTAATAATTTTTTTGTGTTTTTATTAAATCTGGCTTGGAAGCTTTTTATTGAGATCATGGTTGGGAGGGCTTATGTTGCATCAACATCATCATGCAGCAGCAAACCGTCCATATGCGTGTTTGTGTCAAATAGCTACATCCGGTCCAACAGGTCCGTCCGTAACATTTTTACTTCCGTTCTCTTCTAGATTTCTCTCCCTTTTCTGTTAACAACTTATAGTTACTTCGCACCACCGTTGCCAGATTGGGCGATTTATCGCCAATTGGGCGCTTTTTTTCTTGTTTTTGCGCTTAAATTTTAAGGAAATCGCCTGGCAATTTTTTGGGCGATTTTTGTAAAAACAACTTTTTTTCATAAACTCATCTGATGTGTTTAAAATTTCAATTAAAGAAAATAACAATTGTTTTAAGTGTTTGGAACACTCTATTAACAATGCGACTACACAGCTCACAAGCCCTTATCGATAATTTATTTATATCGAAATACTTATTTTTTTGAGACCGTTTCTTCAAAACATCAACTCACTTACTTAATTCATATTTTCAACGAGAAAAAGTTGACTTTTTTCAAGCTTACGTCGAAATCACAACATTTATTCAAAGACTTGTTTCAAAAATTATAAAAGAAGACATTGTCAAAAATTTCAATTTTGGTAATTTAGCTACATTCAGCTTAAATACAATTTAAGCGGATAAAAGCAATTATGAGGATCTTATTTTCATTAATTTTAAGCCTCTTGAATATACATATCCCTTTCTTACATATTTAAAGTAAATGAAACAGCAATTAAACGAAAAATTTTGAAAGATTACAAAAAAGTGATACCAACCAGTTTTGCTAATTTGCACTTTAAAAAATTATGATTCAGTAGAAAATCCCACCTAAGCATCTGAAATCCCACACGTTCTCAAATAGGCCAAATATCCCGAAATGAGACCGAAATCCCACCAAATCACATCACTGATTCAAGCTGCCAGCAGAGAGAGAGAAAAACAAATGAGAGAAATAAATTCAAAGTGCCTTCAATTTGAATTATTGGTTAAAAAAAAATTTTGATTTTATTAAACTAATCAACAAAAATCATAGCAATATTAATTTAATGCACGTTTATTTTAATAATTTATGCTTATATGCACACATTCAGTGTTTCGGTTTTTTTCTTTTTTTGTTAAATTGAGAAGAAAAAAAATTTATACTTGACATCACCGTTGCCAGATTGGGCGATTTATCGCCAATTGGGCGCTTTTTTTCTTGTTTTTGCGCTTAAATTTTTAAGAAATCGCCTGGCGATTTTTTGGGCGATTTTTGTAAAAACAATCTTTTTTCATAAACTCATCTAAAGTGTTTAAAATTTCAATTAAAGAAAATAACAATTGTTTTAAGTGTTTGGAACACTCTGTTAACAATGCGACTGAACACAGCTCACGAGCCCTTACCGATAATTTATTTATATCGAAATACTTATATCAACTCACTTAATTTATATTTTCAACGAGAAAAAGTTGACTTTTTTCAAGCTTACGTTGAAATCACAACATTTATTCAAAGACTTGTTTCAAAAATTATAAAAGAAGACATTGTCAAAAATTTCAATTTTGGTAATTTAGCTACATTCAGCTTAAATACAATTTAAGCGGATAAAAGCAATTATAAAAGAATTAATGACCTTACATTTCATTATCAGTTCCATGAAGAAATTCACAAATTAAGTGATGATATTGTTATGATAGACATACTATCAAAATGCCAGAATTTCATTATAGTTTGTATCAAGGAAATGTTAAAACGATTACCTAGTCTGTTAGAAATTTTTGAAAATGCTTTTATTTTATGTCCTGAAAGATGTTTAAACTATATAAGACCTTCTTTCCGTGAACTCCCTCTTCATTATCTATCTCTTGAAGAGCGACGTGCAGAAGAAATCGAATACGAATCTTTGTTGACATTTCCAAGGAGCAATGTTTTCAAAAACAAAGTGCCATCTGAAAGTGAAGAATTTTGGTAATCGGCATACAAAATTAAGACAGCCGTAGGCGGAAAAATGTTTGACAATATTTGTAAGTTGGCATTCATCTTGTATAAACTAAATCAATGTATGAACTAAACAATACTTCGAGAATTGACGAAACGGAGAAAGAGTCTAATATGGCTGAAGGAACTACGTATTTTGCAAAAAGTTTTTTTTTTAAAGTTGCATATTGAAAAATTCTAAAAAGTTATAGTCTTTAAAAAAATGTTCTTTAACGATCAAAATTCTCGTATAAAATGAATTAGCTTTTTTATTATTTTTTATAGATCTCAAAAATATGAAAATAAGAATATCTTATACTATTAACAGATCTCAATATTATTTGAAAAAAAATGTATATAATTTGTTTTGTTTTTTCTAATATAATAAATTTCTTAGAAAAAATGGCGATTTTTGGCGATTTTTTTTTTTCATTGGGCGATTTTGGGCGATATTTTTTTTAAATCTCGCGCTTTTCTCAAAAAAGTTCTGGCAACACTGCTTCGCACGCACTTTTAAAATAAATTGTTATTGTAGCAAAGTGAAGTATTGAGTGATTGGGCGCAAGAACTCCACCCCACAAGCCGACGATCCCTAGCCGGATATAATGCGTGCATCCGCTTCCTCTCATTCAAATTCAACTTTAAAAATTTATTAAAACGTTGTATGCTACACATGCGCTGTAGTTTATAAAATTGAAGTGAAATTGTGGTTTCGTTCAGTTTACTGTGACTTAAGCCAGATATTAATGTGGTTTGTGTAGCAGCTATTCGAGCCTAAAAGGCACTGTGTGAACAATGTTGGAAGCTCTGTAATTAATTTGTGATAAATTAAATGACCGACTTCCTGTTGCGCATTTCCGTCGCATTTCACAACATCACTCCTCATGCTGCAAACCGATCGGTAAGATATTACACATAAAAAAAAGAGATTTGAAGATATCCTCACCATGTATATTCCCGACTTGTTTCTGAACCCACTCTGCACTAATGAATCTGAAATACATTTGCACGAGAAAATTATTGAGATATCAACAAATGATAGGTTGAAACTTAATTAAAAAACGGGTACCAGGAGTTCTGGTTTCAAAAACAGATACCTACACTTTATCTGGGTTTATGGACTTTGGCGGAAATATTTTTGTTAACTTTTCCATCATCTTACTTAACTGAACGTATATTTAGGGCCGTTTTCTCATCTTAGCTTTAGAGTTTACTTTAGTAACCGACCAGATAAATTTATCCTCTCGGTAAAGCAAATTTGGTTTTATCATGTTACCTTTAAATTATTATTTTATATGTATGAAAATACGGCATGGCAGTACAAAAAATGGCAGCATTGAAAAGTTTTTGGTAGCACTAACACAAAACAGCTGGTTATATGTTCTGTTTACGTTTGAAATAAAATTAACATAAAAAAAGAAAACTGCAAGCGGATGAAACAAAGAGAAGAGGTAAAAATATTACGGTCGAGGAAGAGGTGGCGCTGGTGGAATTAGTGGAGGAATACAGAGATGTAATAGAAAACAAGAAATCTGATACTGTTACCTGGAAGCAGAAGGAGCAGACGTGGAACAAGATTGCCGAGCTCTTTGCACCCACAACAGGATCCTTCCTTAAAAGGATAGCGAAAGTGGAGTTGGAAAGAGCTGAAAAGAGCCAAACTTATCGTACTGGTGGTGGACCTGCAAAAAGTGTGACTAGCAACATTTCGCAAAGAATTGCATCCTTAATCGGCGATTCGGCCACCGGTATGTGAAATATGTTCGACAGCGACGACGGTATAAATAGATTTTCAATGGTTTTGTTCAAAGCTCAATTATTCATTACGAATATGCATTTTGTTTTTTTATTGGAATATTATTGAATTTATTTTGAAGTTGACAAACAGCTGTTTTGTGTTTACAAAATGGGCAGCACTTAAAATTTTATCTGTGTTATAAAATTTACAACCAGCTTGAACCTCCCGTTAAATTTATCATATCGGTAACACTAAAGGCAACATGAGAAAACGAGAAACAGCTAAAGGTAACTTTAAAGTGAACTTCAACTAAAGTGAACTTTATAGGTAAGATGAGAAAACGGCCCTTAGTGAGGTAACAAGCCTTTTAACTAAAGAGAGAAACCGACTGCAAATAGTTGAACACAGAGCTTCAAGACTACTTATAAAAAAAAAAAAAAAAAAAGAGTTGGCTGTGTCGTGGACACACCCCTAGGTTTTGACGTGACGGTGTTTCTTTATCCTTGTCATTATTCTTGTCCCTATCCTTCTTTATTCCCAAACTTAACCTAATTATTTTATTTGTTCTAATAATTTTCCCACTTCCCACTCCAAGCTCTTGTTTTAATTCATAACAAAATTCTTGACTTAATCTTCGTCCGAATCCCTTGCCTAGTTTGGAGAGGTGTGTTTTAGGTGTGACTAAATGTTCCCTGGGGGGCCTCATGACACCGCTATTTTTTTTTTAGTTTTATCATGTGCCCGAAGACCTCACCTTGATTTTCGTTCCAGATTTACCATTGCGCAAGTAGTCACAGAGTTAAAATTCCATGCAACGCTTTTTTGTTGTTGTCATTTTTACTGCTTTATGTGGTTGTCACTCTGAAATAATGACGACAAGAAATGTTTTTATATTTTTTGTTGTAAGGCTTAATAGCATACCTGTGTTTTGCTGTCGTAAAAGAAAATTTAAACCTAACGACGTTAGAATTTTTATACCCCCACTTTTAAAAAAAGTTAAACTTTTTTGTCACTCCGTTTGTAACGCTCATAAGGAGGCATGGCAGGTATAGAAAAGTATGTATATTCTTGATCAGCATCACCACCCGAGTCGATTTAGCCATGTCCGTCTGTCTGTCTGTGATCACGATTACAGCCGTAATTTTCGAGCTGTCATCACGAAATTCGATATTTAAGCTTTTATCTAAAAAATAATGGTCAAGTTCTAAAATGAGCCAAATTTGCAGGCACACTATAATGTATCACCATCTCACTTCCACATGTTTTGTGCCCGTTGTACCTATTGGTGATATAACTAGTAATGTAACCCAATTATTTGCTTAAGGTAGCAGTTACAGCAATTAGTAAAATCAACTCATATGTATGCCATACATATAGTGCTACCAGGTCCCAATCTCCACGCGGGTTGTCCCGATTTTCAGCATAAAAATCTGCGTCCTGCGAAGACCTCACGCGGGGCGCCAAATGTCCCGATTTCTTGAAAAAAATTTATTTTGTAATATTTTTGTCATTTTTTAAAAATATTTCCTACACTGAAAAAAACATTACCTTAAAATTGAACACAATGTATTCAAAAAATGTGTTCATAATTTGCCTTTTTTTTCATATGTTTTTCAAAAGTTTTAAACACATTTGCTCTTACTTTGACGAACTTTGTTGCACGTTAATTTTTAAACACAAAATTCGTCAAATTAATAACAATTGTCGTCAATTTGAAAACATTTTTTTTCTACATGACTAAATTTGTAGATTTTTTGTACGCCACTAATTAATTGAGCCGAATCGCATGCTTTTCAAGCCACCGAACAGTGCGTGAAATAAAGGAAAAGGGAACGAATAAAACTATAACATCATTCTTTGCGGATATTGTTCATTTTGCTTTGCTCATTTTCATCAACGATGTTCGCTTAGTTTAACATATCGCATCCTTTTCTAGCAACCAAACATAGCTAGATCTCAAATAATATGCAAATTTTGAATTTGTAGATATTAATATGTGTATGTATGTTAATAAAAATATAAGTTTATTTCGTTTCTATTAATCTCTGTCCCGATTTTTTTACTTATATCCCGATTTTTTAAAAAAAACCTGAGAGTCCTACATACATACCATTTATATCAACTAGTAAAATTACTAATCAGCTAACTAATATTTTCTACATACATATCAGTTATAACTTCTAGTTAAATTACTGATCGACTGACTAATATTCTTAACATATAAACCAGTTATTTTTCTTAGTGACCTAACTAATCAATTTACTAATATTTCGAATTAAAAAACGAAATTTTTTGTATATATTATAATTTTATTTCAAACATTTGTTCTTTGTTTTTGATTTTTTTCTGCTTAATGCAATTGTGGCATTTTTATATGTATTTTTTAATATTATAAAACTAACTAAATTAAAGCCCCCTTCCGTGGTGAAAACGTCTAGGAAAAGTAATAGCAATAAATAAGATCATATAAAGTAAAAGAGTAAGCTTGTCGAAATTATGTGCTCTATAAAATTTTATTGAAGAGCTTAATTTTGCTGAGAGCTCTTTTCTTTAAGTACCGCTCCAGTTGAGATATTACATGATGTCATCGGTTATTATGGCCTTTAAGACTAAACTCAACTCTCCAGATGCACTTTTTTATATGAAATATATGTCTCCTGAAATAATAAGTATAATATAATAACATAAAAAAATAATATTTACGTTAATTTAAAGCACTTAACTTTCTTGTTTATTGACCCAATTGGACGTTTACGGATTGATTAAAAATTTTGTGTATACCAAAAATTTGTTTTTGTTTCCTTTTATGTGCAAAGGAGATGCAAAGAAATAAACATAATGTACCAGCGCGGTTTCCTCTGCTCATCACAGAAAATCCTAACCAGGTTGTAACTTTACTAACCAGGTTACTTGTACCAATTATATAATTGATAAAATAACTAACATTATTTTTGACAACCATTTTACACAGGACATTTTTTGCATAAGTATTTGTAAGAACCGATAGTTTTTGTCATAGTAATAGTTAAACTCGTCTTGCAGGGATGTACTCTGTGTATGAAATTCAACCAAATCGTGTGAAAACCACACCACCTCCCATACAAAGTGACTTTATCAAAAAACAAAAGCGAGTATTTTCTGTTAAAACTATGACGAAAATGTTTTTACAAATACACATTTTATTGACTGCTTAAGACTTTGAATATACTATGGTTCGGCCGTGGGGGTATTTTAACTTCGGCCCAGTCGAAGATCATTTCTTATTAGTTTTGTCTAATTTTGTTGTGAGGGATTATAGAAGGCCTTTATTGGCATTTCTTATTTTTGACGTGACGAAGTTACGTTTTACCGCGCAGGTTTCCAAAAAAGTTGAAAAATTAATTTTTTCAAAATTCATCGGCATTGCATTTAATTGTTCCTCGCTGAGTATAAGAGTTATGATTAAAAAACTGGTACGACCGTAAGGGTTAATGTTTATACGTTATTAGAAAACAAATAAAAAATTCAAAATGTCATTGGCATGCGGTGAGAACTGCTTAAGCAATGCAATTGAAAATTTTTTACATGGAATTATTACTCGCTGAGTATTAACATAGTGCTAGGATTAAAAATATGGTACACCAATAAAGACCTGTTCTAAGTCCTCACAACAAAATTAGACAAAAAATTTCTGACGTCATGGGAACACAGAAAGAGCCGCTCAAAGAACGACAATGCAACATTCATGCAGCGGCGTTGCAATGAATTTTTACTCGGTGATTATATAAGCTACGATGAATGTTTGAAAAGGAAAATGAAAGATATCAACATCAACGAATTTTGACATCACCAGGTCGTGAATATAGCAGCTTATATAACAGAAATGTAATATCGTTGCATGGAATTATTACTCACTCAAGAGCCGTGCTGCGGTAAATTTTGTTTTACGACAGCAGAGATGTGTCATTACGCCTCACAACTAAATTACAAAAAAATTCTTATATTCATGATTTCAGGGTGGCAACCACATAATACAGTAAAAATGCTACAACCATGAAAAAAGTTGCATGAAATATTAACTCTGTGATTACTGGTTTAACGGTAAATTTTAAGGAAAGAAAATAAAGGTGAGGTCTTCGGCCACATGATAAAAATAAAGAAAAAAAAAAATTAAAGGCGTCATGAGGCCCCTCATGGCACCGCGAAATGTTCCACATATGCATCACTTTTTCTCACTTTTCAAAGGCAAAGTTAATATACCAAGGAAAAGTACAACCAATGGAGGAGCAAATAAAAAAAGCAGGAGCAAAAGCATCACCAACACTCACACTAACACCCACACCAACACCTACACCACCACCAATAACAACAACAGCACCAACAAAAACATCGACAACAACAACAACAGCACCAACAAAAACAACAACAACAACAACATCACCAACAAAAACAACAACAACATCAACATCAACATCAACATCAACATCAACATCAACATCAACATCAACATCAACATCAACATCAACATCAACATCAACATCAACATCAACATCAACATCAACATCAACATCAACATCAACATCAACATCAACATCAACATCAACATCAACATCAACATCAACATCAACATCAACATCAACATCAACATCAACATCAACATCAACATCAACATCAACATCAACATCAACATCAACATCAACATCAACATCAACATCAACATCAACATCAACATCAACATCAACATCACCATCAACATCAAGATCAACATCAACATCAACATCAACATCAACATCTACATCAACATCAACATCAACATCAATATCAACATCAACATCAACATCAACATCAACATCAACATCAACATCAACATCAACATCAACATCAACATCAACATCAACATCAACATCAACATCAACATCAACATCAACATCAACATCAACATCAACATCAACATCAACATCAACATCAACATCAACATCAACATCAACATCAAAATCAACATCAACATCAACATCAACATCAACATCAACATCAACATCAACATCAACATCAACATCAACATCAACATCAACATCAACATCAACATCAACATCAACATCAACATCAACATCAACATCAACATCAACATCAACATCAACATCAACATCAACATCAACATCAACATCAACATCAACATCAACATCAACATCAACATCAACATCAACATCAACATCAACATCAACATCAACATCAACATCAACATCAACATCAACATCAACATCAACATCAACATCAACATCAACATCAACATCAACATCAACATCTACATCAACATCAACATCAACATTAACATTAACATCAACATCAACATCAACATCAACATCAACATCAACATCAACATCAACATCAACATCAACATCAACATCAACATCAACATCAACATCAACATCAACATCAACATCAATATCAACATCAACATCAACATCAACATCAAAATCAACATCAACATCAACATCAACATCAACATCAACATTAACATCAACATCAACATCAACATCAACATCAACATCATCAACATCAACATCAACATCAACATCAACATCAACATCAACATCTACATTTACACCAACATCAACATCAACATCAACATCAACATCAACATCAACATCAACATTAACATCAACATCAACATCAACATCAACACCAACATCAACATCAACATCAACATCAACATCAACATCAACATCAACATCAACATCAACATCAACATCAACATCAACATCAATATCAACATCAACATCAACATCAACATCAACATCAAAATCAACATCAACATCAACATCAACATCAACACCAACATCAACATTAACATCAACATCAACATCAAAATCAACATCATCAACATCAACATCAACATCAACATCAACATCTACATTTACACTAACATCAACATCAACATCAACATCAACATCAACATCAACATCAACATCAACATCAACATCAACATCAACATCAACATCAACATCAACATTAACATCAACATCAACATCAACATCAACATCAACATCAACATCAACATCAACATCAACATCAACATCAACATCAACATCAACATCAACATCAACATCAACATCAACATCAACATCAACATCAACATCAACATCAACATCAACATCAACATCAACATCAACATCAACATCAACATCAACATCAACATCAACATCAACATCAACATCAACATCAACATCAACATCAACATCAACATCAACATCAACATCAACATCAACATCAACATCAACATCAACATCAACATCAACATCAACATCAACATCAACATCAACATCAACATCAAGATCAACATCAACATCAACATCAACATCAACATCAACATCAACATCAACATCAACATCAACATCAACATCAACATCAACATCAACATCAACATCAACATCAACATCAACATCAACATCAACATCAACATCAACATCAACATCAACATCAACATCAACATCAACATCAACATCATCATCAAAATCAACATCAACATCAACATCAACATCAACATCAACATTAACATCAACATCAACATCAACATCATCAACATCAACATCAACATCAACATCTACATTTACACCAACATCAACATCAACATCAACATCAACATCAACATCAACATCAACATCAACATCAACATCAACATCAACATCAACATCAACATTAACATCAACATCAACATCAACATCAACACCAACATCAACATCAACATCAACATCAAAATCAACATCAACATCAACATCAACATCAACATCAACATCAACATCAACATCAACATCAACATCAACATTAACATCACCATCAACATCAACACCAACATCATCAACATCAACATCAACATCAAAATCAACATTAACATCAACATCAACATCAACATCATCAACATCAACATCAACATCAACATCAACATCTACATTTACACCAACATCAACATCAACATCAACATCAACATCAACATCAACATCAACATCAACATCAACATTAACATCAACATCAACATCAACATCAACATCAACACCAACATCAACATCAACATCAAAATCAACATCAACATCAACATCAAAATCAACATCAACATCAACATCAACATCAAAATCAACATCAACATCAACATCAACATCAACACCAACATCAACATTAACATCAACATCAACATCAACATCAACATCATCAACATCAACATCAACATCAACATCTACATTTACACTAACATCAACATCAACATCAACATCAACATCAACATCAACATCAACATCAACATCAACATCAACATCAACATCAACATCAACATCAACATCAACATCAACATCAACATCAACATCAACATTAACATCAACATCAACATCAACATCAACATCATCAACATCAACATTAACATCAACATCAACATTAACATCAACATCAACATCAACATCATCAACATCAACATCAACATCAACATCTACATTTACACCAACATCAACATCAACATCAACATCAACATCAACATCAACATCTACATTTACACTAACATCAACATCAACATCAACATCAACATCAACATTAACATCAACATCAACATCAACATCAACATCAACATCATCAACATCAACATCAACATCAACATCAACATCAACATTAACATCAACATCAACATCAACATCATCAACATCAACATCAACATCAACATCAACATCAACATCAACATCAACATCAACATCAACATCAACATCAACATCAACATCAACATCAACATCAACATCAACATTAACATCAACATCAACATCAACATCAACATCAACATTAACATCAACATCAACATCAACATCAACACCAACATCAACATCAACATCAACATCAACATCAACATCAACATCAACATCAACATCAACATCAACATCAACATCAACATCAATATCAACATCAACATCAACATCAACATCAACATCAAAATCAACATCAACATCAACATCACCACTAACATCAACATTAACATCAACATCAACATCAACATCAACATCATCAACATCAACATCAACATCATCATCTACATTTACACTAACATCAACATCAACATCAACATCAACATCAACATCAACATCAACATCAACATCAACATCAACATCAACATCAACATCAATATCAACATCAACATCAACATCAACATCAAAATCAACATCAACATCAACATCACCACTAACATCAACATTAACATCAACATCAACATCAACATCAACATCATCAACATCAACATCAACATCATCATCTACATTTACACTAACATCAACATCAACATCAACATCAACATCAACATCAACATCAACATCAACATCAACATCAACATCAACATCAACATCAACATCAACATCAACATCAACATCAACATCAACATCAACATCAACATCAACATCAACATCAACATCAACATCAACATCAACATCAACATCAACATCAACATCAACATCAACATCAACATCAACATCAACATCAACATCAACATCAACAACAACATCAACATCAACATCAACAGCAACATCAACATTAACATCAACATCAACATCAACATCAACATCAACATCAACATCAACATCAACATCAACATCAACATCAACATCAACATCAACATCAACATCAACATCAACATCAACATCAACATCAATATCAACATCAACATCAACATCAACATCAACATCAAAATCAACATCAACATCAACATCAACATCAACATTAACATCAACATCAACATCAACATCATCAACATCAACATCAACATCAACATCTACATTTACACCAACATCAACATCAACATCAACATCAACATCAACATCAATATCAACATCAACATCAACATCAACATCAACATCAACATCAACATCAACATTAACATCAACATCAACATCAACACCAACATCAACATCAACATCAAAATCAATATCAACATCAACATCAACATCAACATCAACATCAACATCAACATCAACATCAACATCAACATCAACATTAACATCAACATCAACATCAACATCAACATTAACATCAACATCAACATCAACATCATCAACATCAACATCAACATCAACATCAACATCTACATTTACACCAACATCAACATCAACATCAACATCAACATCAACATCAACATCAACATCAACATCAACATCAACATCAACATCAACATCAACATCAACATCAACATCAACATCAACATCAACATCAACATCAACATTAACATCAACATCAACATCAACATCAACATCAACATCAACACCAACATCAACATCAACATCAAAATCAACATCAATATCAACATCAACATCAACATCAACATCAACATCAACATCAACATTAACATCAACATTAACATCAACATCAACATCAACACCAACATCAACATCAACATCAACATCAACATCAACATCAACATCAACATCAACATCAACATCAACATCAACATCAACATCAACATCAACATCAACATCAACATCAACATCAACATCAACATCAACATCAACATCATCATCAAAATCAACATCAACATCAACATCAACATCAACATCAACATCAACATTAACATCAACATTAATATTAACATCAACATCAACACCAACATTACCAACAACAACAACAAATCTATGTAGTTATGATTTCAGTTTTTTTCGTGGCAACCAACTGCTCACATACAAAAAAAAAAATAACACAATGAAGCCGGACTATGAAACCGGAAAAGGACTATAACATGAATTAGGATATGGATTAGGATAAAAATTAAGACACAACTAAAACACACCTTTGCAAGCTAGGAAAGCGATTCCATATATTTGATTAAAGCCTGAAGTACAATAGTGCGATGCGAGAATGCGATGCGATTAAATAACGTTATCACGCATGCATTGCCTTCGCATATTATGTACTAGAGATGGGTCGTTCCGAACCTGTTTAGTTCGCGGAACTATGTTCACAGTTGGACATAGTTCCAATCATTCCTTCCATTAATTATTAGCATGTTCAAACAGTTCCGGTTTGCAAGATTTTTTTTTTATTAAGCAATGTGAACCGACATCTCTTTCACACATATTGTGGCTTACACGAATTTTGTGATCGACTACAAGTGCAAATATGATGTTTTCAAAAGAACGAAACAACTTATGTGTGAAATGGTTAGATGACATTTCGACGTTCTTGTTACGCGCAATGCTCTCTTTATTTCGTTTTGAACATGCTTTCATTCAATCGAATGGAACTGCGGAACTAAGTAGTTCCGCGGACATGTTACAATCTGCTGCATATGAGTTGCATGATTTTCATTCAATCAAATGGAACTGCGGAGCTAGATAGTTCCGCGGACATGTTACAATTTGCTGCATATGAGTTGCATCAGTTTCATTCAATCAAATGGAACTGCGGAGCTAGATAGTTCCGGGACTTGTTTTGCAACTCGAGAGTACTCAATTTGTTCTTTTTAAGCACTTATAAGTTACATACGAACGGACGGACAGAAAGACGGACATGGCTAATCGACTTGGGTGGTGATGCTGATCAAAAATACATATACTTTGCTATACCTACACCTCTTTATGGGCCTTACAAACAGAGTGACAAAATTAATATGCCCCTATTGCGTTTTTGTATGGGAGCCCCCCTAAGGAGTGGTCGGAGAGAATAGGTGTCAAAGGTAAAAATGTTCCTTTTTCAAAAGTAATGGGGGTCGGTCATACATATTAATCCTATCCGGCCTTCTCTTAAAGCCCTTCTGTTCGGGTGTAGAGAATACATATACAAAAACCATAAAAAATTGCTACTACAGCTCAAAGGAACTACATAGTTCCGCGGACATGTTTCCGCGAACTAGTTCCACTGTACAAAAGAATCGTTCCATGTTCGTTCCGGCCCCGGAACTGTTTATCACAAGCCTATTATGTACAATGAGAAACGCTTGTTTTGAAGGAACCAGAGTTGCGTCGGTTAAAAATAAAAGTGTACTGTTAAAATAATAAAATTTGTGGACAAAGGCTGTGTGAAAAGGGAATTTAGCATGGAATTTAACATGGTTCAACATACTGGATCGTTCGAAAGCTCATTAAAATTTTCCTGTTAGTTTTCCATCTGACTTTGTCGTCCAACATGTTGAACCCTGCGAAAGTCGCTATTCGGAAACTTAGAAAAGTCGAAAAGAAGTTACTGAGTTGAATACAATTTCTGAGTAGTTGAAATATAATTGTCATTTTTACGGTTCTAAAAGGACAGTGAAATTTTGACAAGTAGTAATTTTGACGTTTTTTTTTTTTTTTTTTTTTTTTTTTGTTTAGCTTTGAACCAAGGATTTCAGGTGGAATACCTATGCAGTCAAGTCTGCCTTGGTTCGAAATGGGGTGATATATTAGTAGGAAGGAAAGGGCAATCAAGTGAAACATTTGTAGAATGTTCTTAGCGTGGTGGAAAGTGTTATGCCTTTACCTCAGTCAATTCAAGTTATAAGGCAAACTCATCCACAAACTTCTCTTCCATCAACTACAACTTCAAGTCGCAAATATTGATGAATTTTGAATTTCAGTTGATTAGAAATGAGGATAGAAAATTTAGAAAGGTTTTAAAGCGAAGGACCGATACCGGGAATCGAACCCGGGACCTCTAGGGTGGCAGTCGAGCACGCTGCCAACACGACTACCGAGGCCGTTTTTATTTTTTCTTGTATCAAAAATTCTCTTGCCGATTATCAAAATTCATACTGGCCACTGGGGCTTTATACATTTTTTAACCCTATTCACCTCACAAGTGGCAAAAATTCTCATTCAGACTGTCTAAATTTCATCATCCGAGTGAAAAGTTTCCGAATAGCACACGGCCAAATAATAAAAAGTATTTTCGACATAAGAAAAGGTTCTAAAACGTTAAATACATTTTAGCATTTTATTTCAGCAACATGAGCTGAAAAAAGAAATTCTGAACTTTTTACGCACCCTCTCATAATAAATAGTACCTCGCTTTTCCATAAAACGAACTTCTCTCTACCGTAAATCTACTTTCAAAATAATTAAAAAGATGACATCACAGATATGTATATTTCGTACTCTCAAAATAAAATCGTAATTAAATTAATACAAAAGTATGTTCTGATGCATCTGTGGAATGATAAAGAAAATTGATAAACAGCAACCATTTTGGTTTTTTCAATGAAATTTTTATGACAATTTCTGGGAATTCCTCGCATTGCACAAGCTCATCGCAAAGCATTGTAGATTGCTACATAAGAACACTGCTTATGAAAATGCTTTGACAGTTTGTACGAGATTCTTACGTTGTCTCGCAACGCACTCTCGCACTTCTGTACTTCAGTACAATAAGCCTTAAGCTTAAGCCTGAAAGCTTAAGTCAAGAATTTGGTTATGGATTAGAACAAGAGCTTGGACATGAAATAGGAGTATAAAGAAACACCGTCACGTCAAAACCTACGGATGTGTCCATGACACAGCCAACTCTCTTTTTACCTTATCATCAATACTCAGCGAATAATAAATCCATGTAACAAATTTGTAGTTACATTGCCTAAGTAGCTGCCTCTGAGTCCGGAAGACGTCTTTAATTTTGTTTTTATTTTTGTCATAGTTTTTATTTTTGTCATAGCACCTACACTTAGCGAGTAACAATACAATGCAAATGCCTTTTTCAACTTTTTTGGAAACCCTTACGGTAAAGCGTAACTTTGTCACGTCAAAATAGCTTACTTTAATAATTTCAGTAGCGGCCGTGGCGCAGTGGGTAGAGTGCGTGACCCATACGCCAGAGAACTCTGCTTCAATTTCCATCTGACACAGAAAGTTTTTCAATTGAATTAATTTTTCTGTCGGCCGTCACCTCTCTGCAGACAATGTCAAACCTCAGAGAGTAAATAATGCCATATTAAGCTTCTTGAGAACATGCATAAAACTAGTAGGTCCAGTTCTCGATCAATTGTGTACAAACATTGAATAACATGCACAACACAATTTGATATCTTAAGAAGTTCGGTCAAAGTCCTTAAAAGGGCTGAAATGGCCAGTTTATTTATTTATGTATTTATATTTAATAATTTCAAAAACATGGAGTAGAAATTATTAACCGTAAGAACAGTTTAAAGTGAGCACTTTAGTAACATACGAGTAAATCTATAAATCCAGATCTTAAGGTCAATTCCCTTGACTTCGGCTGACAGAGCTGGGGGTGATGTTGATGTCGAAGATGTGAATGTGTGTGTGCCTTTATTTTGACAATTACTGTTTGCTGAAACTTTAATTTCTTTCCCGGATGAAATGTTCTCATCATATGAGAAGAATTCCCACAAGTAATGATGGATAAGTAGTTTGAAAACGTACATACTTAAAGCAACCTTTTATCTACAAGGAAGAAATTATGTTGAAAGGATTCATTGCATGCTATGCTAAATGTATCAAATTTGGTCGACATGTTCATTTCATCATCTGTGTGGGTTGACCTACAACATTATTATGTTCGAACGAACCCTTTTGTCCCATATAAGTTTGAGTTTTCTCGTGGGATTTTTTCTGTGCTCTGCAAATGGCACTCAGTTGGTTGGAAGGAATAAATGTTTTTTACGAAACTTCAAGAGCAATGATGCCAGACAAATTGAGTTACATCCTTTGGCATGAAGCATTTGGTGACCGACAGGGAATTCTGAGCGTAATATTTCAGCTTATTTTGTCATTTGTTGAGTTTCTCGCGTTCGTATTAAGTTTATGCAGTCCTATCAACTCTCCCCGGACTACCCTTCTTGCTGCCACCATTCGTACTTTGTGTTCACATGTTTATGTGTATATGTGAATAGCTTAACTTTATAAATGTCATATTTTTTAAATATATGAACAAATATTCATCTTCTCTCAGGGACATACGCCAATTCACACTGCAGCAATAAATTTATGTTTGTTTTTGATTTTTTCGCTTGTCTTGGCTTAGATCATTATAATGCAGTAAATCATCGTCATGTGAGTTTGCATACTTAGTTGACAATGCTATATGTATGTTTAACAAGGGGTGCACTTGTGCTCAATTAAGTCGAAATCCTTCAGGGAAATTCCTTCAGATGAAATTAACTTGATAAACGTGTTTATAAGAGGGTCTAAGCTGTATTATGTGCAAGCCTTAATGTATTAAATTTTATTTCAAAACATTTTAAACTGTCGCAATAGATTTAAATGTAATAAATGTCAGGGCTGTTATTGTATGACCTGAATATTTTTACTTGTATACTCTTAAAAATACTAGCACCCTCTTTCTACAAAATACACAGAAAATAAATTTTAAAGTAATAATTACAAAAAGTGTTGGGGTTGTTTTGGTGAAATTGAGCAGAAAGGCCAAAATATAATTGGCACAGGCACTGGCTTGGTGGAAACGCAAACCAAGTCTCCGGAATATTGAGGATACTGTTTATATACACACTACGAAACAAATCGATAATGATGATGGAAAGAAGACAAAAATTATCAATATTTAGAACAGCATAAAAGGCGGCGTTGATACTTTGCTACACAACGGTGCAAATGAAAGGTGAACAGATGGCCAGTTGCAGTTTTTTGCTTTACCAATATGAATATGAATAAGTGGTGGCCGTGGCTGAGTGCCAATTTGATACCAGGTTTGAACCCCAGCTGACACAGAAAATTGTTTCAATTGAAATTAATGTTTCTGATCGGCCGACATGTAGTCATGTAAAGCTTCTGGAGAACATGCACATTAGCCATTCGGAGTCAAGTTCTCGGTCATTTGTGTACAAAACATTTAATAACACGCACAACACAATTTGATCATAAGAAGATCAGTAAAATCCCCGCAAGGACTGAAATTCCCAATTGGTTGTTTTTAATAATAATAATTATTTGGGACTGCACGTGTAAGGGAGAGAGGAGAAAGCGCAATATTTGTTGCAAGTGACATCTAGGGCCTTCCAGAAAATCCACCCAAAAATGAGCTCAGCACATTGAGAAGTCGTAGTGGACATGTTCAACATATAAGATAGAGACCCAGATGTCATTTATACCCAAATATTTTTGAAAACTAAAGAAAACAACTAACTAATATCTACTGCTACTACTACTAGAACTACTTATGCTAACTTACTACTAAGCGAACTCGAATAATATTTTCATAATGACGACGTGAGTTTTAGATTAATAAAGAGGTTGTAAAATTAAACGCCCATTTCACATTGAAGTGTAATATCAGCTGCACTGACCATCTCCTATTTGGCTCAAATTTTGTTCTTAAATTAGTTTATTTTCAGAAAACCAAATTAGGAGTTTAAAATTTTAAGAATTTTGTTTTCACGGTCCCATAGCCATGCGAGTGCCAAAATAGGGTCTCAGTGAGGCAATGTAGCTCAGTGAATTTAAATGCAATTTTTGTAAATAGCGAAAAGTTACTTTGTCTATTTTAGGCTCCGCAAAAATTTATCATTTTTGATTTAATTAATATTAATAAAGTGTTTTAAATAAAATTCTTAAATATTAAGCGAAATAGACGCATAATCCTGTGTTTGGTTTAAAGTGCCAGTGAAAAAAAAAAATTAAAACTTGCCAGCCGCAATAATCCCACAAAAACTAACACGCAACAAATAAATAATGTATCTGCTCAAGCAACAACAACAACAAACAATAGTCTCAACTTAAACACACAGGTATGTGTGCCGACGAACACGGCGACCATGCGGCAAGGTGACCATGAGGTACCTAAAGATAAAGGAGCGCTCGTACAAACAGGTATGGATAGATATATTTTAGTTAAGAGAAAGAGAAGCCCTCATAAAGAAAATGCCGGGAAAAACGCAAAAATAATTAAAACGAGTTCCAATGAGCAACCTAAGTATACTCTAAGTCAAAATAAATTTGTTATCCTTAGTGAAAACGATGCCCATAACCCAAAAGAGATTATGAAGGGTGCTCAAAGTGCTAAGGGAATAAAACCTCCGCCAATTTATTTACGAGAGAGAATCTCTAACGCACTAGTTTCCAACTTTACCAGCCTTGTCGGTAAAAATAACTTTCATGTTGTTCCAGTTACTAAAGGAAACCTACATGAAACTAAAGTTCAAATTTACACTGAGGATAACACTACTCAACAAGGTTTTCCACAACGAATCGCGATAACATTTTCTATAGTAAAATTTTCCATAGAATCCGAATATCGTAATGATTTTTTTCGATTGGCCCCAATTTTTTATTAAAATGGGAAAATTCAAAAAAATCCATTATTGGGAACACATACTTCACATACATGATTGTAAAAATTTACATGTTCAGTTAATGAATTTTCATTTAATTGCATGTAGTAGAAGAGAGTCAGATGAAAATTTGAAGGTATAATATGTGCCAATAGCATCAGTGATATGGCTGTTATTATCGGAAACAGGTGAAAAAAATATCACTTTTTTCGTTTTTTTATAAACATTTTTTATGTTTGAAGCCCTATATCTCAAAATAATGATATCGAAGAGAAAAAGTTAGCCCTCTTATGCGATAGAAAATTTTATTACAAAAATTTCAAGTATACACATGTCTAAAAAAAAGTCATAATTCTCTAACTTTTTTAACATCAATGCAAAAACCATTTTTTGTTAAAAAAATATTTTATTGGAGTTGAATTAAGAAATGCATGCATACAATGATTTGGTTTTTACCATAAGGTAAAAATGGGTCGCTGAATCCGAATCTGATGTCAGAATTTCAAAATTATGATATTTTAACAATAGGGTTGCCACCTTATAATATATTTTTTAAGAGTTTTAAACATTAGATATCTTACAGTTTTAGGGGGTCGCTGATTTCGAATCTAATGTCAGAATTGTAAAATTTAAGATGGCTAGTAGGGTTGCCATCTTTTTTTTTATTTTTACGAATTCGGTGCTGGGGCGAACACTAGGTAAAAATGGGTCGCTGAATCCGAATCCTTTGTCAGAATGTCAAAATTGTGAAATCTGGCAACCCTATACGGATACATCGTGTTCGCCCAGCACCGAATTTGTAAAAATAAGAGAAATAAGGTGGCAACGCCATCAGCCATCTTAAATTTTAAAATTCTGATATCAGATTTGAAATCAGCTACCCCCTAAAACTATTGGATAATGTTTAAAACTCTTAAAAAGCATATTATTAGGTGGCAACCCTATAGGGTTAAAAATTTCACAATTTTGAAATTCTGACAACAGATTCGGATTCAGCGACCCATTTATACCTAGTGTTCGCCCCAGCACCGAATTCGTAAAAATAAAAAAATGGGTGGCAGCCCTATTATCCATCTTAAATTTTACAATTCTGACATTAGATTCGAAATCAGCGACCCCCTAAACCTGTAAGATATCTAATGTTTAAAACTCTTAAAAAATATACTATTAGGTGGCAACCCTATTGTAAAAATATCATAATTTTGAAATTCTGACATCAGATTCGGATTCAGCGACCCATTTTTACCTTATGGTAAAAAACAAATCATTGTATGCATGCATTTCTTAATTCAACTCCAATAAAATATTTTTTTAACAAAAAATGGTTTTTGCATTGATGTTAAAAAAGTTAGAGAATTATGACTTTTCTTTAGACATGTGTATACTTGAAATTTTTGTAATAAAATTCTCTATCGCATAAGAGGGCTAACTTTTTCTCTTCGATATCATTATTTTGAGATATAGGCCTTCAAACATAAAAAATGTTTATAAAAAAACGAAAAAAGTGATATTTTTTCACCTGTTTTCGATCATAACAGCCATATCACTGATGCTATTGGCACATATTATACCTTCAAATTTGTATCTGACTCTCTCCTACTACATGCAATTAAATGAAAATTCATTGACTGAACACTTAAGATTTTACAAGCATTTATGTGAAGTATGTGTTCCCAATAATGGATTTTTTTGAATTTTCCCATTTTAATAAAAAATTGGGGCCAATCGAAAAAAATCATTACGATATTCGGATTCTATGGAAAATTTTACTATAGAAAATGTTATCGCAATTCGTTGTGGTGAAAGTTTTCGTAAATTTGTGGAGTAGTGTAATTATCGAATTATCTCAAAACACCTAAATGATAATAACAAAAATTACTACACATACCAGTTAAAAAGTAGTAAGAGTCTTGCTGTTGTAATTAAAGGAATCGAATTGAGTGTAGGCTCGAAGGCAATCAAGAAAGCGTTAGAAGAACATGGTTTCAGAGTAAGAGTTGTTATCAACATTTTAAATAAAAATAACACTTCGCAGCCCATGTTTAAAATAGAACTATCTCCAGATGCGACAAAACTAAAAAAGAACGAGACTCATCCAATATATGGACTCAAGTACTTATTGCATCGTAGAATTACAGTGGAAGAGCCACATAAGCGCAATGGCCCAGTGCAGTGTGCCAACTGCCAAGAATTTTGACACACGAAGTCTTACTGTACTTTACGCACGGTATGTGTAGCTTGTGGTGATCTTAACCACACCTCTCAGTGCACCAGCAATAAATTCGAAGCCATCTCAAAGAAATGCAGTAATTGTGGAGGAAATCACACTGCCAACTATAGAGGCTGCCTAGTCTATAAACATCTTATGGACAAGATGAAAAATAAAAAGTACCTCATTCGGATGCAAGCTGAAAACGTATCACAGATTACAAGTAACGCCAAATGCTTCCAACCATGTAAGCCACAATATTTCATATGCTAGTGCGTTGAAATCAGGAACAGCAACACCAAAAATCATACCCCAAATTACTGGAGGGCAAGAGCCTATGATTCTTAATTTAATGCAAAGTATGACTCAATTCATGTATACTATGCAAAGTATGCTATAAGATCTGATAAGGACTCAAAATCAGATGCTGCAGGTGTTACTAGCTAAAATATGAGCTTTCTTAATATTTGTTTATGGAACGCAAATGGTGTTAACCAACATAAGCTAAAAATTATCTTACAGAGAAAGATATTGATGTGATGGTTCTTGCCGGGACTCACCTTACGAACAAATATAATTTATGCATAGCTGGCTATACACTCTACAAGACCAACCGCCCAGATGGTAAGGCCCACGGAGGCACAGCAATTCTTATAAGAAATCGAATTAAACACCACCCCTTAGAGTCATACTCAAAGAATTTTCTCCAAGCTATATCAATACACATTGAATGCGGAAATGAAAAGATTGTTCTCTCAGCCGTCTATTGCCCACCGCGTTTCTCCGTAACTGAGATGCAATTTAAGGAATTCTTTGATACTCTAGGAGGCAGATTTTTAGCTGCTGGTGATTATAACGCTAAACATACGTATTGGGCCTCGTTAATCCAAAAAGCAAGCAGTTATACAACACAATACTAAATCGTCAAAATAGGCTCGACGTCGTATCTCCAGGTCAACCAACATATTGGCCAACAGACAACCGTAAAATACCTGACCTAATATATTTTGCTGTCATAAGACAAATTAGCCGACAACTTATAACAGCCGAAACAAGTCTTGATCTATCTTCTGATCACTCCCCTGTGACCTTCTGCTTGCTTAAAGAGCCCAAACTGAATGAACACAGTATTTCCTTAACCAATCCAAAAACGGACTGGCATAAATATAGGAAATACATAAGCAGCCATATTCACACAAATCCATCATTTGATTGTGAGGGGGACATCGAAGATTATGTCAATATTTTTAACTAAATGTTGACTTCGGCAGCAGTACGTAAGCAGTACGTAAGTAAGCTGTTAAGAACAGCCACATATAAATGCTCGTGATTGAAAAACGCAAAAGGAGAAGAGAGTGGCAAATACTAAGATCCCCTTCCTCAAAACAGAGGCTTGCAGAGGCTACAATAAAACTAAGGGAGGCACTATTGATAGTTGAAGAACGAGAACAAAAGTGCTTTGTAGAAAAACTTTCGCCAACGTGCACAACAAAATTCTCTTTGTGGAAGGCCAACAAAAATATTTCACTTCCGATAGAACGTGAAATGCTAATCAGAGCCTCTGATGGCAGTTGGGCGCAAAGTGAACAAGAAAAAGCGAACATATTTGCTAGTCACTTGAGCCTTGCCTTCAAACCAAATTCAGCTACTACTGGATTTGAGATCCCAGCCATAATAAATAATCCCAACGAAGAAATTCCACCAATTATTATTAGAAGGGGTGAGGTAAATAATATCATCTCTAAGGAACTTAACCCAAAGAAGAGTCCTGGTCATGATCTTATTACTCCTAAAATGATCAAAGAACTGCCTAGTATTGCTGTTGTGTTTCTTACACAATTCTTTAATGCGATCCTAAGATTTGGCAACTTTCCATCGGTTTGGAAGAAATCACTTATAGTAATGATTCCAAAACCTGAAAAAGACAAAACCTTACCATCTTCATATAGACCTATAAGCTTGATTCCGTGCCTGTCAAAGCTGTTCGAGAAATTACTGCTTCTAAAACTTTCGGATTATCTTAGCAACAATAACATTATACCCTCCCATGAATTTGGATTTCGCAAGCAACATGGAGCTATTGAACAAGTGAACCGTATAACTAATGAGATTAGAAAGGCACTTGAGTTCCGCAATTATTGCTCTGCTATATTTCTCGATGTTGCCCAGGCATTCGACAAAGTATGGCACGAGGGTCTTATATACAAAATAAAGTGTTTACTTCCTCCTAATTCCCATAAAATCTTAGAATCATACCTAACAAATCGTTTGTTTAAAGTTAAATACAAGACATTTTTGACGAATGACTATTTAATAGAAGCGGGTGTCCCCCAGGGAAGTGTGCTCGTACCAACACTTTATGTTATATATACCTCGGACATTCCCCTTAACAATAATCTGACAACATCAACATTTACGGATGATACTGCAATTCTAAGCTGCAACAAATGCCCAATAAAAGCTTCAAGAGAATTAGAAGAGCACTGAAAACTTGTAGAATCATGGTTGTCGAAATGGCGTATCAAAGTAAATGAGCAGAAATCCAAACATGTTACATTTACTCTTCGCTCGGGAACATGCCCCACACTTCTTCTCAATAATACCACTATTCCGCAAACCAATGAAGTCACATATCTCGGCATTCACCTTGACCGACGATTAACGTGGCGAAAACACATTGAGGCTAAGAAAACTCATCTTAAGCTCAAAGCGAATAGTCTACATTGGCTTATTAACCACCGTTCTGCACTGAGCCTTGAAAACAAAGTTCTCCTGTATAAAAGCGTTTTAAAGCTAGTATGGACATATGGTGCCCAACTATGGGGTAATGCTTCTAAAAGTAATATTGAGCTTATACAGAGTCTAAAATACTCAGAACAATTACAGGTGCACCTTGGTACATGAGGAACGAAAACATACACAGAGACCTGAACATATCATTGGTAAAAGACGAAATTATCTGCCTTAAGCAATGCTACCAGGAAAAACTACAAATTCATCCAAACACTCTGGCTAGATTTTTGATAAATACAGCCCAAATATCGCGTCTTCGAAGAAACGATCTACCTGCCCTGTGAAAATGAGGACCACTTATCCGTAATACCTCAAAAAAAAAAAAATAAATAAAATGAGGATTTAGTACTTTAGTTTTTAAGATTTATACTTATAGTTAGTTCTTAGATTAAGAAGATTCAATAAATATTCACAGAAAAGTTAAAAAAAAAAAAAAATTAACACTTCATTTTTTACGCCATAACTTCTGAACCATTCAAGAGCACACTTTCAGTTTATGTCGCTAGAAAGGCAATAAAACGTAAAAAAATTTAAAATAATAAAAAAACTATAGCGCCTGTTGCTGGCATGGTATTAAACTTTGAAATTAAAAATTGTTCAACCTACTACACTTTTTTCAAAAGTTTTATATTTTTCCCTTAAAATAGACAAAGTAACCTTTCCAACTTTACGAAAATCGAATTTAATTTGATTGAAATTATGCTAAAAATGTAATGTAAAATGTATAGGTAAACTGTGTTGACATTTCTATTCAGTAAGGTTTGGCAATTCATCATGAATCGTTTAACGCCAGAACAATGTTTCTTAATTTTGGAAATTTACTTTGAAAAGAAAAATCTGCTCGCGAAGTTCATAGAGCAATGCGTCCATTTTACGGTCAGCCATTTCTGGTTAAATGGCTTCGTCAATAAGCAAAATCGCCGTATATGGAGCGAAGACAATTCTCAAGCTATTAACGATCTGTCATTCATTAAAATTTTCTGTTTGGTGCGGTTTCACGCTGGCGGCATCATCGGTCATTATTTCTTTTAAAATGCGGAAGGAGCTGCCGAGAATGGTGAACGTTTCGGTGAATGGCGAGCGCTATCGAGCCATGCTGACTGATTTTTTGTTTCCAAAAATTAATCAGCAAAACATCGACGACATTTCGGCATTTATTGCAAAATCAATTTGGTGACAACTTCATTTCCAAAAGTGGTCCTGTTAACTGGCCCCCTCTTTCGTTCGACTTAACGCCTCTCGATTACTTTTAATGGGGCTATGTAAAGTCATTGGTTTATACCGACAAACCAGAAACTCTTGAAGCATTGGAAGCCAATATTAAATCCACCATTGACGCCATACGGCCAGATTTATTGGAAGAAGTTGTGAAAAATTGGACTGATCAAATGGACTATGTAACTTGTAGCCGAGGCGGACATACATATGCCGTAAATCATATTTAAAAAATAAATGCCATGAAATTATACACCAGATTATAATAATAAAAAATTCATTCCAACAATATTTCAGTCTTGTATTATTATTTAAAGTTCTCAAACTCTTTAAAAAAACGTCCTTTATAGATTCGGATTTGGTTTTGTGATCAATAGACCCATCAAAGAAAAAAAAAGATTTTAGACTTCAATGTGAAATGGGCGTAAATGTAAAAATTGTAAAATATTTATTAAGATTGACACTTAATAATATAATATTTAAACAATTATATTTTAAAAATATAATTATAGAAATGATAATAATATTTTCAAGAATTATATTGAGTTCTTTGCCAGGGCCAGCGAAATGGGCGGAAGAGGGAAAAAAAAATTATATTTAAAACAAAAACAATGAGGAGTCGTATTTTACAATCCATGTGTATAAAAATAAATTGTCGTGCGGGCTGATTGTAATTTTTTTTTTTGTTTGTTCACCGCAATACTGATCTGGTTTAGGAAAAAAGAAAATTAGGAAGAACCCGAAGGAACAGGGGAAAAATCAAAATTCGCAATTTTTCGTGTCGTTTAACAGTGTTCATTACAACTCTAAGGAAAGGTCGAGCTGACATAGGTCTACGAAGTCAGTCCAATGCGCGGTAAGTTACGTGCAAACCGCACTGATGAGCAGCGGGCGATGGATAATGAAAACAGTTAATTGTTATGTCCGAATAAATGACATAGCTAAACAAAATAGAGTGGCATACATAACATAAGAACACGCATAACCAGAGAACGGATCGTCCGATTTGAGCTTTCTTATTTTTTGTTGTGTTCGCCTCAGCATAAGGCAAGCTTTAAATGGCTTAGAAAAATTGGGCAATTCTTCTGGAAAATTGGAAAATCAGTGTTCCATACATTTTGTATGGATAACTTTTTTTTTATTTTCATCGTAATATTACAGTTCCAATGGTTGTCTAAGTTAAAAATTGCTAAAATTTGCACGAATGCGCGTAATACACGAATATTGGCGATTTGCCGTACAAATCCTACCCCTCAGCAACGTAGCGAGGTGATTGAACAGCTTCGAGCACATGCCAATTCATGCAGGATGAGCGAAGTAGGAACGAAAGCACACACAGCTGCTGAACTCGCGATCTGCATCGTAAAGTTTAATCAAAACGCTTTCTGTAGTTTCATAACCAACGGCAGTCGATGAAAGCAACGATTCGTATTTGTGACATTATGTGAAGAAGCTGTAATTGACGAAGAATATGCTAGTTGCGTTGCAAAACAATCAGTCTGCCTAGATTTTTTGGAATCAATTGTTGACAATTAGTAATGGAGAAGCACCAGTTGATGTTTCCAATGGATTGATTCCGATTCCGCCTACGCCATTTCACAACGACTAAAGAGGAACCCATTTTGAATATGTTCCCAAACATTGTTCAGAATTATGTCAACTACAATAATTGAGTGTTTCGCAGCTGTATATTGATGATTTGAATTTCATAATTCAATTTCCAGCAAATGCAATTGCTGGACAATTATATTCGTTCGAATTAGTTGATTGTGTCCGGACGCAGCAACCAATTATCGAACCAATTATGAATTTCTGAATTAATTGTAATTGTAAGGATTTACCACATAATTTACGATTGAAGTTTGGATCTGTCATTATCATGCTTAGGAGCCTCAATAAACCGAAATTGTGCAAGGGAATAAGATTGGTCGTGAAGCAACTCAAGAACAATGTCATTCAAACAACGATACTCAAAGGCAAATTCAAGGGCGAGGAAGTACTCATTCCGGGAATTTCATTGATTCCAACCGATTTACCATTCGAGTTCAAACACATTCAATTCACATTTAGTTCGAGTTGCATCGCCATAACATGAATTAAATTAAATCTTAACTTATTATCTACCTTAAGAATAAAGGAACATGCGAGTAAAAACATAATTTACTATATAATGTATATCAAGGTATATTAAACAAGGTAGTGTTAGGCCGTGTGTCGTCCATGGCGTAGTTGGTTAAAGTGCGTGGCCGCTATGTCAACGAACCTGGAGACCCGGGTTCGAACCCCAGCAGCGACAGAAAATTATTTGAATTAAAATAATTTTTCTGTACGGCCGCCACCTCTCTGCAGTCAATGGCAAACCTCAGAGAGTAATCAAAATGCCATGTTAAGCTTCTTGAGAACAAAAACATTCCGTTCATCGCAGTTCGGAGTCGGCGTTAAGCCTGTAGGTCCGGTTCTCGGTCAATTGTGTACAAACTTAATAACACGCACAACACAATTGATCATAAGAAGCTAGGTCAAAGTCCTTTTCAAGGGCTGAAATGGCCAGTCATTTATTTTTTTTTTTTAGTGTTTAGTGTTTTAGGTCGTTGTTATACAGACGCTCACGGGCTCATCACGGGCGCACGCATTGTTGTTGTTTCAATGTAAAACGGAAATTTGAGAGTGAGCGAGGGAATTTATTTTGCCCAGAATGGTCACCAAATGATTCGAAAACAATATGGAATCACGAGATCAAATCAGTATTGCGCTGTGCAATTATTCACAACATTTGTGTGTTTGCATGAAAATAGTACACTTTTCGTATGAAATGCATGAAAGCAGCAATGAAACCTGCTTAATAGCAACACTCATCATACTCATACTAGTGATACTTTTTTGCATAAAGTATTGAAAGTAGCACAAAGTGTACTAGTGTTCAGGGATCAAATGACCGTCTGTATAACATACTTTCATCACAGAGCTCATCAAACGAAAAAAAAAAACGTAAAAAAGGACGTGATCGGGGATCATATGAGCGTCTTATATGACATATTTACATATTTTTTCTGTGAATTCTAGTATTCCGACTTTTAACAATTTTGACGTGACGAAGTTACGTTGTACTGCTCTAGTTTCCAAAAAAGTTGAAAAATGAATTTTTTAAAAATTCATCTGCGTTTCATTGAATTGTTACTAGCTGGGTTTAAGAGCTATGATTAAAAAAATAGTATGACCATAAAGGTTAATTCTTTGACTATATTAAAAAAACAAAAAAAATTGAATACGGCATAGGGACGTAGTGGGAGCTGCGTAAGCAACGCAACTGAAAATTTCTTACATGGAATTATTACTCGCTGAGTATTAGTGCTAGGATTAAAAATACGATACGCCAATAAAGGCCTACTGGAAGCCCTCACAACAAAATTAGACAAAAAATTTCTGACATCATGGGGACGCTGAGAGAGCCGCTCAAAGATCGATAACGCAACATTCATGCAGCGGCGTTGCATTGAATTTTTACTCAATGAGTATATAACCTACGATAAAAGTTTAAAAAGGAAAATAAAGTTTTTATACATGACTTTACGACAAAAATAAAAAAAAAAATCCGGCGTCGTCAGGTCGTGAATATAGCAGCTTATGTAACAGAAATGTAATATCGTTGCATGGAATTATTACTCACTCAGGAGGAGTGCTACAGGTAATTTTGTTTTACGACAGCAGGGATGTGTTATTACGCTTCACAACTAAATTAAAAAAAACATTTTGTTGTCATGATCTCAGGAATGCAATCACATAATGCAGTAAAAATGCTACAGCCATGAAAAAACGTTGCATGGATTTTTAACTCTGTGACTACTGGTGCAACGGTAAATTTTAAGGAACGAAAACAAAGGTGAGGTCTTCGGGCATATGACAAAAATAAAAAAAAAATTTGACTGCGTGTCAAAAACCCTCAGGGAACCGCCTAATGTTACGCATATGCATCACTTTTGCTGGATAAATTGAAATTAGAGCACAACCAATGGGGAAGCTAAAAAAAAAGCACCAACTGCAATCCAACAACAACTCCAATACCAACGCCAACACCAACCCCACCACCAAAACCAACACAAACATCAACATCAACATCAACATTAACATCAACATCAAAATAAACATCAACATCAACATCAACATCAACATCAACATCAACATCAACATCAACATCAACATCAACATCAACATCAACATCAACATCAACATCAACATCAACATCAACATCAACATCAACATCAACATCAACATCAACATCAACATCAACATCAACATCAACATCAACATCAACATCAACATCAACATCAACATCAACATCAACATCAACATCAATATCAACATCAACATAACCATTAACATCAACATCAATATCAACATCAACATAACCATTAACATCAACATCGACATCAACATCAACATCAACATCAACGTCAACATCAACATCAACAGCTACATCAACATCAACAGCTACATCAACATCAACATCAACATCAACATCAACATCAACATCAACATCAACATCAATATCAACATCAACATCAACATCAACATCAACATCAACATCAACATCAACATCAACATCAACATCAACATCAACATCAACATCAACATCAACATCAACATCAACATCAACATCAACATTACATCAACATCAACATCAACATCAACATCAACATCAACATCAACATCAACATCAACATCAACATCAACATCAACATCAACATCAACATCAACATCAACATCAACATCAACATCAACATCAACATCAACATCAACATCAACATCAACATCAATATCAACATCAACATAACCATTAACATCAACATCAATATCAACATCAACATAACCATTAACATCAACATCGACATCAACATCAACATCAACATCAACATCAACGTCAACATCAACATCAACAGCTACATCAACATCAACAGCTACATCAACATCAACATCAACATCAACATCAACATCAACATCAACATCAATATCAACATCAACATCAACATCAACATCAACATCAACATCAACATCAACATCAACATCAACATCAACATCAACATCAACATCAACATCAACATCAACATCAACATCAACATCAACATCAACATCAACATCAACATCAACATCAACATCAACATCAACATCAACATCAACATCAACATCATCATCAACATCAACACCAACATCAACATCAACATCAACATCAATATCAACATCTACATAACCATTAACATCAACATCAATATCAACATCAACATAACCATTAACATCAACATCAACATCAACATCAACATCAACATCAACATCAACATCAACGTCAACGTCAACATCAACATCAACATCAACATCAAAAGCAACATCTACATCAACGTCAACATAAACGTCAACATCAACATCAACATCAACATCAACATCAACATCAACATCAACATCAACATCAACATCAACATCAACATCAACATCAACATCAACATCAACATCAACATCAACATCAACATCAACATCAACATCAACATCAACATCAACATCAACATCAACATCAACATCAACATCAACATCAACATCAACATCAACATCAACATCAACATCAACATCAACATCAACATCAACATCAACATCAACATCAATAGCTACATCAACATCAACATCAACATCAACATCAACATCAACATCAACATCAACATCAACATCAACAGCAACATCAACATCAACATCAACATCAACATCAACATCAACATCAACATCAACATCAACATCAACATCAACATCAACATCAACATCAACATCAACATCAATATCAACATCAACATAACCATTAACATCAACATCAATATCAACATCAACATAACCATTAACATCAACATCGACATCAACATCAACATCAACATCAACATCAACGTCAACATCAACATCAACATCTACATCAACATCAACAGCTACATCAACATCAACATCAACATCAACATCAACATCAACATCAACATCAACATCAACATCAATATCAACATCAACATCAACATCAACATCAACATCAACATCAACATCAACATCAACATCAACATCAACATCAACATCAACATCAACATCAACATCAACATCAACATCAACATCAACATCAACATCAACATCAACATCAACATCAACATCAACATCAACATCAACATCAACATCAACATCAACATCAACATCAACATCAACATCAACATCAACATCAACATCAACATCAACATCAACATCAACATCAACATCAACATCAACATCAACATCAACATCAACATCAACATCAACATCAACATCAACATCAACATCGACATCAACATCAACATCAACATCAACATCAACATCAACATCAATATCAACATCAACATAACCATTAACATCAACATCAATATCAACATCAACATAACCATTAACATCAACATCGACATCAACATCAACATCAACATCAACATCAACGTCAACATCAACATCAACAGCTACATCAACATCAACAGCTACATCAACATCAACATCAACATCAACATCAACATCAACATCAACATCAACATCAACATCAACATCAACATCAACATCAACATCAATATCAACATCAACATCAACATCAACATCAACATCAACATCAACATCAACATCAACATCAACATCAACATCAACATCAACATCAACATCAACATCAACATCAACATCAACATCAACATCAACATCAACATCAACATCAACATCAACATCAACATCAACATCAACATCAACATCAACATCAACATCAACATCAACATCAACGTCAACGTCAACATCAACATCAACAGCTACATCAACATCAACATCAACATCAACATCAACATCAACATCAACATCAACATCAACATCAACATCAACATCAACATCAACATCAACATCAACATCAACATCAACATCAACATCAACATCAACATCAACATCAACATCAACATCAACATCAACATCAACATCAACATCAACATCAACATCAACATCAACATCAACATCAACATCAACATCAACATCAACATCAACATCAACATCAACATCAACATCAACATCAACATCAACATCAACATCAACATCAACATCAAAAGCAACATCTACATCAACGTCAACATAAACGTCAACATCAACATCAACATCAACATCAACATCAACATCAACATCAACATCAACATCAACATCAACATCAACATCAACATCAACATCAACATCAACATCAACATCAACATCAACATCAACAGCTACATCAACATCAACATCAACATCAACATCAACATCAACATCAACATCAACATCAACATCAACATCAACATCAACATCAACATCAACATCAACATCAACATCAACATCAACATCAACATCAACATCAACATCAACATCAACATCAACATCAACATCAACATCGACATCAACATCAACATCAACATCAACATCAACATCAACATCAACATCAATATCAACATCAACATAACCATTAACATCAACATCAATATCAACATCAACATAACCATTAACATCAACATCGACATCAACATCAACATCAACATCAACATCAACATCAACGTCAACATCAACATCAACAGCTACATCAACATCAACAGCTACATCAACATCAACATCAACATCAACATCAACATCAACATCAATATCAACATCAACATCAACATCAACATCAATATCAACATCAACATCAACATCAACATCAACATCAACATCAACATCAACATCAACATCAACATCAACATCAACATCAACATCAACATCAACATCAACATCAACATCAACATCAACATCAACATCAACATCAACATCAACATCAACATCAACATCAACATCAACATCAACATCAACATCAACATCAACATCAACATCAACATCAACATCAACATCAACATCAACATCAACATCAACATCAACATCAACATCAACATCAACATCAACATCAACATCAACATCAACATCAACAGCTACATCAACATCAACATCAACATCAACATCAACATCAACATCAACATCAACATCAACATCAACATCAACATCAACATCAACATCAACATCAACATCAACATCATAATCAACATCAACATCAACATCAACATCAACATCAATATCAACATCAACATAACCATTAACATCAACATCAATATCAACATCAACATAACCATTAACATCAACATCGACATCAACATCAACATCAACGTCAACATCAACGTCAACATCAACATCAACAGCTACATCAACATCAACAGCTACATCAACATCAACATCAACATCAACTTCAACATCCACATCAACATCAACATCAACATCAACATCAACATCAACATCAATATCAACATCAACATCAACATCAACATCAACATCAACATCAACATCAATATCAACATCAACATCAACATCAACATCAACATCAACATCAACATCAATATCAACATCAACATCAACATCAACATCAACATCAACATCAACATCAACATCAACATCAACATCAACATCAACATCAACATCAACATCAACATCAACATCAACATCAACATCAACATCAACATCAACATCAACATCAACATCAACATCAGCATCAACATCAACATCAACATCAACATCAACATCAACATCAACATCAACATCAACATCAACATCAACATCAACATCAACATCAACATCAACATCAACATCAACATCAACATCAACATCAACATCAACATTAACATCAACATCAACATCAACATCAACATCAACATCAACATCAACATCAACATCAACATCAACATCAACATCAACATCAACATCAACATCAACATCAATATCAACATCAACATAACCATTAACATCAACATCAACGTCAACATCAACATCAACAGCTACATCAACATCAACAGCTACATCAACATCAACATCAACATCAACTTCAACATCCACATCAACATCAACATCAACATCAACATCAACATCAACATCAATATCAACATCAACATCAACATCAACATCAACATCAACATCAATATCAACATCAACATCAACATCAACATCAACATAACCATTAACATCAACATCGACATCAACATCAACATCAACATCAACATCAACATCAACGTCAACATCAACATCAACAGCTACATCAACATCAACAGCTACATCAACATCAACATCAACATCAACATCAACATCAACATCAACATCAATATCAACATCAACATCAACATCAACATCAACATCAACATCAACATCAACATCAACATCAACATCAACATCAACATCAACATCAACATCAACATCAACATCAACATCAACATCAACATCAACATCAACATCAACATCAACATCAACGTCAACATCAACATCAACATCAACATCAACATCAACATCAACATCAACATCAACATCAACATCAACATCAACATCAACATCAACATCAACATCAACATCAACATCAACATCAACATCAACATCAACATCAACATCAACATCAACATCAACATCGACATCAACATCAACATCAACATCAACATCAACATCAACATCAATATCAACATCAACATAACCATTAACATCAACATCAATATCAACATCAACATAACCATTAACATCAACATCGACATCAACATCAACATCAACATCAACATCAACGTCAACATCAACATCAACAGCTACATCAACATCAACAGCTACATCAACATCAACATCAACATCAACATCAACATCAACATCAACATCAACATCAACATCAATATCAATATCAACATCAACATCAACATCAACATCAACATCAACATCAACATCAACATCAACATCAACATCAACATCAACATCAACATCAACATCAACATCAACATCAACATCAACATCAACATCAACATCAACATCAACATCAACATCAACATCAACATCAACATCAACATCAACATCAACATCAACATCAACATCAACATCAACATCAACATCAACATCAACATCAACATCAACGTCAACGTCAACATCAACATCAACAGCTACATACACATCAACATCAACATCAACATCAACATCAACATCAACATCAACATCAACATCAACATCAACATCAACATCAACATCAACATCAACATCAACATCAACATCAACATCAACATCAACATCAACATCAACATCAACATCAACATCAACATCAACATCAACATCAACATCAACATCAACATCAACATCAACATCAACATCAACATCAACATCAACATCAACATCAACATCAACATCAACATCAACATCAAAAGCAACATCTACATCAACGTCAACATAAACGTCAACATCAACATCAACATCAACATCAACATCAACATCAACATCAACATCAACATCAACATCAACATCAACATCAACATCAACATCAACATCAACATCAACATCAACATCAACATCAACATCAACATCAACAGCTACATCAACATCAACATCAACATCAACATCAACATCAACATCAACATCAACATCAACATCAACATCAACATCAACATCAACATCAACATCAACATCAACATCAACATCAACATCAACATCAACAGCTACATCAACATCAACATCAACATCAACATCAACATCAACATCAACATCAACATCAACATCAACGTCAACGTCAACATCAACATCAACAGCTACATCAACATCAACATCAACATCAACATCAACATCAACATCAACATACACATCAACATCAACATCAACATCAACATCAACATCAACATCAACATCAACATCAACATCAACATCAACATCAACATCAACATCAACATCAACATCAACATCAACATCAACATCGACATCAACATCAACATCAACATCAACATCAACATCAACATCAACATCAATATCAACATCAACATAACCATTAACATCAACATCAATATCAACATCAACATAACCATTAACATCAACATCGACATCAACATCAACATCAACATCAACATCAACATCAACGTCAACATCAACATCAACAGCTACATCAACATCAACAGCTACATCAACATCAACATCAACATCAACATCAACATCAACATCAATATCAACATCAACATCAACATCAACATCAATATCAACATCAACATCAACATCAACATCAACATCAACATCAACATCAACATCAACATCAACATCAACATCAACATCAACATCAACATCAACATCAACATCAACATCAACATCAACATCAACATCAACATCAACATCAACATCAACATCAACATCAACATCAACATCAACATCAACATCAACATCAACATCAACATCAACATCAACATCAACATCAACATCAACATCAACATCAACATCAACATCAACATCAACATCAACATCAACATCAACATCAACATCAACATCAACATCAACATCAACATCAACATCAACATCAACATCAACATCAACATCAACAGCTACATCAACATCAACATCAACATCAACATCAACATCAACATCAACATCAACATCAACATCAACATCAACATCAACATCAACATCAACATCAACATCAACATCAACATCATAATCAACATCAACATCAACATCAACATCAACATCAATATCAACATCAACATAACCATTAACATCAACATCAATATCAACATCAACATAACCATTAACATCAACATCGACATCAACATCAACATCAACATCAACATCAACGTCAACATCAACATCAACAGCTACATCAACATCAACAGCTACATCAACATCAACATCAACATCAACTTCAACATCCACATCAACATCAACATCAACATCAACATCAACATCAACATCAATATCAACATCAACATCAACATCAACATCAACATCAACATCAACATCAATATCAACATCAACATCAACATCAACATCAACATCAACATCAATATCAACATCAACATCAACATCAACATCAACATCAACATCAACATCAACATCAACATCAACATCAACATCAACATCAACATCAACATCAACATCAACATCAACATCAACATCAACATCAACATCAACATCAACATCAACATCAACATCAGCATCAACATCAACATCAACATCAACATCAACATCAACATCAACATCAACATCAACATCAACATCAACATCAACATCAACATCAACATCAACATCAACATCAACATCAACATCAACATCAACATCAACATTAACATCAACATCAACATCAACATCAACATCAACATCAACATTAACATCAACATCAACATCAACATCAACATCAACATCAACATCAACATCAACATCAACATCAACATCAACATCAATATCAACATCAACATAACCATTAACATCAACATCAACGTCAACATCAACATCAACATCAACATCAACATCAACATCAATATCAACATCAACATCAACATCAACATCAACATCAACAACAACATCAACATCACCATCAACATCAACATCAACATCAACATCAACATCAACAGCAACATCAACATCAACATCAACATCAACATCAACATCAACATCAACATCAACATCAACATCAACATCAACATCAACATCAACATCAACATCAACATCAACATCAACATCAACATCAACATCAACATCAACATCAACATCAATATCAACATCAACATAACCATTAACATCAACATCAATATCAACATCGACATAACCATTAACATCAACATAAACATCAACATCAACATCAACGTCAACGTCAACATCAACATCAACATCAACATCAACATCAACGTCAACGTCAACATCAACATCAACATCAACAGCAAAAGCAACATCTACATCAACGTCAACATAAACGTCAACATCAACATCAACATCAACATCAACATCAACATCAACATCAACATCAACATCAACATCAACATCAACATCAACGTCAACGTCAACATCAACATCAACATCAACATCAAAAGCAACATCTACATCAACGTGAACATAAACGTCAACATCAACATCAACATCAACATCAACATCAACATCAACATCAACATCAACATCAACATCAACATCAACATCAACATCAACAGCTACATTAACATCAACATCAACATCAACATCAACATCAACATCAACATCAACATCAACATCAACATCAACATCAACATCAACATCAACATCAACATCAACATCAACATCAACATCAGCATCAACATCAACATCAACATTAACATCAACATCAACATCAACATCAACATCAACATCAACATCAACATCAACATCAACATCAACATCAACATCAACATCAACATCAACATCAACATCAACATCAACATCAACATCAACATCAACATCAACATCAACATCAACATCAACATCAACATCAACATCAACATCAACATCAACATCAACATCAACATCAACATCAACATCAACATCAACATCATCATCAACATCAACACCAACATCAACATCAACATCAACATCAACATCAACATCAATATCAACATCAACATCACCATTAACATCAACATCAATATCAACATCAACATAACTATTAACATCAACATCAATATCAACATCAACATAACCATTAACATCAACATCAACATCAACATCAACATCAACATCAACATCAACGTCAACGTCAACATCAACATCAACATCAACATCAAAAGCAACATCTACATCAACGTCAACATAAACGTCAACATCAACATCAACATCAACATCAACATCAACATCAACATCAACATCAACATCAACATCAACAGCTACATCAACATCAACATCAACATCAACATCAACATCAACATCAACATCAACATCAACATCAACATCAACATCAACATCAACATCAACATCAACATCAACATCAACATCAACATCAACATCAACATCAACATCAACATCAACATCAACATCAACATCAACATCAACATCAACATCAACATCAACATCAACATCAACATCAACATCAACATCAACATCAATATCAACATCAACATAACCATTAACATCAACATCAATATCAACATCAACATAACCATTAACATCAACATCGACATCAACATCAACATCAACATCAACATCAACATCAACGTCAACATCAACATCAACAGCTTCATCAACATCAACAGCTACATCAACATCAACATCAACATCAACATCAACATCAACATCAACATCAACATCAATATCAACATCAACATCAACATCAACATCAACATCAACATCAACATCAACATCAACATCAACATCAACATCAACATCAACATCAACATCAACATCAACATCAACATCAACATCAACATCAACATCAACATCAACATCAACATCAACATCAACATCAACATCAACATCAACATCAACATCAACATCAACATCAACATCAACATCAACATCAACATCAACATCAACATCAACATCAACATCAACATCAACATCAACATCAACATCAACATCAACATCAACATCAACATCAACATCAACATCAACATCAACATCAACATCAACATCAACATCAACATCAACATCAACATCAACATCAACATCAACATCAACATCAACATCAACATCAACATCAACATCAACATCAACATCAACATCAACATCAACATCAACATCAACATCAACATCAACATCAACATCAACATCAACATCAACATCAACATTAACATCAACATCAACATCAACATCAACATCAACATCAACATCAACATCAACATCAACATCAACATCAACATCAACATCAACATCAACATCAACATCAACATCAATATCAACATCAACATAACCATTAACATCAACATCAACGTCAACATCAACATCAACATCAACATCAACATCAACATCAACATCAACATCAATATCAACATCAACATCAACATCAACATCAACATCAACATCAACATCAACATCAACATCAACATCAACATCAACATCAACATCAACATCAACATCAACAGCAACATCAACATCAACATCAACATCAACATCAACATCAACATCAACATCAACATCAACATCAACATCAACATCAACATCAACATCAACATCAACATCAACATCAATATCAACATCAACATAACCATTAACATCAACATCAATATCAACATCGACATAACCATTAACATCAACATAAACATCAACATCAACATCAACGTCAACGTCAACGTCAACATCAACATCAACATCAACATCAACAGCAACATCAACATCAACATCAACATAAACATAAACATAAACATCAACATCAACATCAACATCACCATCAACATCAACATCAACATCAACATCAACATCAACATCAACATCAACATCAACATCAACATCAACATCAACATCAACATCAACATCAACATCAACATCAACATCAACATCAACATCAACATCAACATCAACATCAACATCAACATCAACATCAACATCAACATCAACATCAACATCAACATCAACATCAACATCAACATCAACATCAACATCAACATCAACATCAACATCAACATCAACATCAACATCAACATCAACATCAACATCAACATCAACATCAACATCAACATCAACATCAACATCAACATCAACATCAACATCAACATCAACATCAACATCAACATCAACATCAACATCAACATCAACATCAACATCAACATCAACATCAACATCAACATCAACATCAACATCAACATCAACATCAACATCAACATCAACATCAACATCAACATCAACATCAACATCAACATCAACATCAACATCAACATCAACATAAACATCAACATCAACATCAACATCAACATCAACATCAATATCAACATCAACATAACCATTAACATCAACATCAATATCAACACCAACATCAACATCAACATCAACATCAACATCAACATCAACATCAACATCAACATCAACATCAACATCAACATCAACATCAACATCAACATCAACATCAACATCAACATCAACATCAACATCAACATCAACATCAACATCAACATTAACATCAACATCAACATCAACATCAACATCAACATCAACATTAACAACAACAGCAAGAAATTTCGTCACGTCAAAACCTACGGGTGTGTCTACGTTACAGCCAACTCTTTTTTTACATATGCTTAGGTTGTGAGAATTTAAAAACAAAATGCACTTCTGTTCGATAGAATTAAACGTTAAATTTAATAGTGCCAAAAGCTTTTTGAAAAAAAGGGTTTATCGCAATGGAGAAATTAATTTTTCAAAAATTTTGTATAAATGTTAGTTCTTCTTTATTTTTTTAAAAATAGTCACCAACAAAAATCCTTAATTTTTTTACAGAAATCGTTAAAACTATTAAGTACCTTTCAAAAAAGTTCAAGATAACTGAAATTAGTTGAAAATTGGAAAAATGGCAAGAAGTTTTAAAGTGTTTTTAAATCGACCATCATAGATTTTTCTTATATGAATTCTTAAAATTCTCTCGGAATTTTTAAGAATTTAGGCTGAAACTTTTTTAAAAGTCGAATCGGTCACACAGCGTTATCTTATGTGACTCACTAGACCAGCCCAAAAACTTCAATTTTGTATTTTTATTAAATACTCCCATTTTTATTTTTCTTTTAGGTGAGAAAACGTTGTTACAAATTTTTATCCAAATCGGACAAAGGGAAACTGTGCCGAATTCTTATTAAAAACCATATTAGGAACTTCTTATAGGAACAAAATAATTTTTTATTTTGAATTTATTTAATATTTGTTTAAATTTATGTAAATAATTCAATAAATATTTTTAATTTTCAATACATTGAAATATTCATTTATTGATTTTTAAGGATCCAAAAAAGTTTTACTTTGTTTTACAAAATTTCATTTTGTGACATATTGCACCAAAATTTTGTCATACGTGCAAGGATTATTAATGTTAAAGCTGAAACTGTTTTTATTTGCTCAGTATTTATGATTTATTATTATCTCTAATTCAAAAGGTCTGATTTGTTATGAGTTGGATGCTTTTTTCGATAGTCTTCAACAACTTGAAGGATAAATTGTTTCTCCTTTTCATCTTTAGATAAAATTGTGTTGTACTCAGTCACTAACTTTACACCTCTCTCCGCTGTATCATTAACAATATGCAAGCCATGGCAAAACTCAGCACCAGCGTTGAAATCTTGAAGCGTTGACCATAAAGAAGGGTCTAGTGCAGAGGTGGGGAATCTGTAGCCTTTTTGAATTTTTCATGTGGCCTCGACGATTGTTCAAATATATTCAAACATATTCAAATACATAAAAATAAAAATATTTAATGAATTTATAATAAAATAGCATGTGTGAACACTTTGTGATCTCTTTATTGTCAATATTTTTATTTCTGAAAAACTGAATTTTAAAAAAAAAATTATTTGAACAGCAATAACTTTACAAAAGTTATATTTATCGTTATTGAAACTTATGTGGCCTCCTTTGTTACTGCTATTTTAAATGTGGCCTCTCAGGGTAAAAGGGTTCCCCCCCTCTGGTCTTGTGTTATGAGCTCTGTCGAAAGTCCAAACCTCTCGAAAAATATCAACGTATTCTGTCATACAAAGTGGTTTACATCCTTTTGCGCAAAGGTATCAAACTTCAATTTAAAACTTTTATTTTTCACCTCAAAGTTTCGTGGTGGATGAGAAAGGTTTTTGACCTATTTTTTTGAATTTCAAGAGAAATTGACTGAACAAACAAAAGCCATACCAACAGATTCTTCTGTTAAGTACCACATACACTCACCGAAACAGCTATATGTGCCTAACAAACAATGTAGATTTAGGTAACTGTAAAATCTGAGTATGCAGAAAATTTGTTTGTTGTTTAATTATTTGTTGTTTCAACACTTTTTTAAATTTTGCTCTCTTATGGAGCCATTCTCTTCAAATAATAAACGTCTCATGACCACTGAAAGAAATGGCTATATGCACACACAGCTTTTTTTAATTTTTTTGTTTAATAAAAACAACAGATAAAAATTGTTTGACATATTGAGATTTTTTTAGAAATTTGTATGACTACCATTATTTATGATGACCGGACAAATGCGATTAGGCATTGACCTTACTAGGTTTTTTAAGGTAATATTGTCAATTTTTTGCCACTCTTCTATTATTGCGTTTTCAGCTTTTTTAGACTAAAAAATTGTCTTCCATTTTTGTAAACGTTCTTTGACAAAACACCCCAATAATTTTCCATCAGATTTAAGTTCAGGCTGAGAGCAGGCCACTCCAATAATGGTATCGATCGTGATTTTAAAAAGTCTTTCGTGTGCTTTGCACAGTGAATTACATTATCCTTTTGAAATGTACAGTTATCACCATACAAATAACCAGAAAAATCTATTTATTCACTGTCCAGTAACTCCACATAGCGCTCAGCAGCCATTTTGTTTGAAACAAAATATATTTTAGACTTGCCTTTGTAGCCAAATGCAGCCCAAGTCATAAGCGAACCACCTTGAAAATTTCTTCTTAAGCATGTTCGGCGAGGCTTTCTAACGTCTTGCCAAAACTTGTGACTGCCATCAGGACCGTCGAAATTGAATTTTTTCTCATCACTAAATATGATGTTTTGCCACTTTTCCTCCCAAAATTTAAATTTTTCTGCAAACTTTAATCTTGTGCTCTTATGGCGTTTCAGTAGCATAGGTTTGGCTATCTTTTTTGATACTTAATGTTACTGTCTTCGTTTAAAATTTGTTGTAATCTTCTTTGCGTAATATTTAGTGAGAGTTGCTGCATTATTTGCTTGGCGCTAATGTTTTGAGTAACCTAATGTTTTGAATTCGTGGCGTCCGTGGCGTAGTTGGTTAAAGTGCGTGGCCGCTATGTCAACGAACTTGGAGACCCGGGTTCGAATCCCAGCAGCGAAAGAAAATTATTTGAATTAAAAATAATTTTTCTGTACGGCCGCCACCTCTCTGCAGACAATGGCAAACCTCAGAGAGTATTCAAAATGCAATGTAAAGCTTCTTAAGAACAAGAACATTCCATTCATCGCCGTTCGGAGTCGGCGTTAAACATGTAGGTCCGGTTCTCGGTCAATTGTGTACAAACTTAACAGCACGCACAACACAATTGATCATAAGAAGCTAAATCAAAGTCCTTTCAAGGGCTGAAAAGGCCAGTTATTTATTATTTTTTAATGTTTTGAATTAAGCAAGACGCTTAATTTCTCTTTTGTCTCTTTCACTAACTTTCTATTTGGGATCAAGTCTCTTCGTTGTGTGATAACTGTCTTGGTTTTTTAAAAACTTTTCGATAGAATTCTATGTCGCTTTAATTTAGCAGCTATTTCCATCACTCCCATTCCCGCCTCTTTATAGGATATAATGCGGACTTGTTCGATTTCTGAAAATGGCGTTCCTCGAGGCATTATTGTCTTTGAAAATATAAAAATTAATAAAAATATTAAGAGTTAATGAAAATTTTGTTCTTATTTTACCTCTGGTCTTCTATATTTTTTATTAAATATTTTTGATTTTTTTTTTGTTCTGTTGTTTACAACGAACTGTACTCTTTAAATAGTTTTTAACAACTAATGCATATATAGCCATTTCTTATAGCGAGAAAAAGACAAAATTCAACATTTGAAGATTACAGTACAATAAGAGAGCAAAATCCAAACAAGTGTTATTAAAACAAATCATAGAACAACAAATAATTTTTCTGCGTACTCAGATTTTACCATAAACTTAATCTACACTAGTGTACAAGTGATAAATCTCATATATTGTTAGGCACATATAGCTGCTTCGCTGAGTGTATGTTGATTAATTTTGTCTAATATTGCATTTGAAATTGGTTTATCAATAGCATAAATAGCATCGCTGACCCATTTTAAATCTTAATTGGCCGCTGCTACGCCGTCCGTACAAAGAAACTAAAATTTTACGTTATTTTTACTAAAAATATACAGATGTCCCGAATTTTATCTAAGAGCCCTGGATCGAATTGAAATTTGTCACGGAAAATCAACATAATCGCTTTCTCCATCCATCACGCATGTGATGTAGGGCCGGGTCTACGAGATGATAACGGTTGTGATTCAGAGTATCCGAATGTTTTTCGGTTTAATGCTGTAGCTCCCTCAATAAAAAAAATAAAATCAAATGCATCTGGTGAAGATGTAATCACCATTAGGTTTGTTAAACTCATTTTACCGCATGTTCTTAGCCCGCTTGCCCATATAATAAATCACTGCTCTACCACCTCGAGCTATCCTGAGATTTGGAAAGTGGCAACTATTATTCCTATAGCGAAAAAACCGAATGCTTGCAACCCATGTGACTTCCGTCTAATAAGTCTATTGTCCTCGGTGTCTAAAATATGTGAATCACTCATAGCGGAGCAGATATCCCATCATTTAAGTCTTTTTAACCTCATGTCTCATCTCCAGTCTGTTTTTCGGCCTGGGCACAGCTGTTCCACTACTGTGGCCAAAATACTAGATGACATAAGAGTACCTTTTGATAATGCTGATTTGACATTGCTCTGCTTGCTGGATTTTTCCAAAGCTTTCGACACTGTCAGCCACTCTATTCTCTGTAAAAAACTGGCTTTAAATTTCCGATTTTCAAAATCTGCGGTCCGTATTTTAAGAAACTACTTAAAAGGTAGGTCTCAAAAAGTTCGTGTGGGTCAACATTTTTTTCTATGCTAAAAAGCACTGCCAGTGGAGTACCTCAAGACTCCGTTCTTGGACCATAGTTATTCACGATGTTCATAATTGATATTTTCAGTAAATGCCACCACGTCACTATGCATGCATACGCAGATGACCTCCAGTTGTACATGTCCAGACCCTTAGGTCTGGTTGAAGATTTATCTGTTATAGTTAATGAGGACTTAACTTTGGTCTCCAAATGGGGTGATGAAAACTTGCTCACGTTGAATCCCTCGAAATCATTTGTTTTGCCTATATCTAAATATCAGTATTATCAAGAAGATTTGCCTCCAATTCTATTAAATAATTTGCAATCTCCGAAGGACATCAGGTTTTGTGCCCGTTGAAACGAGAAGAAAATTAGTACTGCAGCTGATTATGCCGATCATAACTTAATCTGAAGTCGGGTACTGCAAGCCTGACTCTCGGTCCTTACAGAAGCTCCTGGTCGCTTTTAATAATGCAGCTCGTTATGTATACGGTCTTAATAAGTTCGATCATATCTCTGTCTTTTGTAAAAAAATACTTGGTTGCGACTTACCAAGTTACTTAGAGGCTAGATGTTGCATTTCCCTACACCAGATCATCTATACACGTTGTCCCATATATCTCTTCGAAAAGTTAAAGTTTTGCAGATCAAGTAGAAACATGAACCTCATGATCCCTAAATATAATTTCCTTAACTCCAGTAGATTGTTTTTCGTCACTGCTCTTAGGTCATGGAATTCATTACCTAATAGTATTAAAAGCTTTTCTAATAAAAGCAATTTTAAGCATTTAATCTACAAACACTTCTCTTAGCTATCTTCCTCTTGCTCTCTCTATCTTCTCTTTCTCTCTAATCTGTACTACATTTTTCAATGAAATATTTTACACTGTTTAAACTTAAGTCATTTTAAGCACTATTTTTTATACAAGCCTTTAATTTTTAAATTACATTTGTATGTTGTTATATACAATGTAAATTCGACATGCAAAATAACTAACCTTGTATGCCAACAATGTTTGTTAAATAAATTCAAAATTCAAAATATACTCTGTGTACTCTTTTGTTGCTCTCAAAAGTTTGAAATATACTTTAAAATGTTGTGCACTCCCAGCAGGAAACTGAGCGCTCCATTGGCGCATTTGAAGCGCTCCCAAAAAGCAGTAGAACGCTTTGTTTTCCTTATGGATAGAGCCTTTTTTAACATTGGCATGTCATCAGATGTAGGCGCTTCGCTCTCATTATAGTAAATAACAAAACGTACACAGAAAAAAAAAATGTTTTAAAATTGACGACAATTGTTATTAATTTGACGAATTTTGTGTTTAAAAAATAGCTTGCAACAAATTTCGTCAAAGTAAGAGCAAATGTGTTTAAAACTTTTGAAAAACATATGAAAAAAAGGCAAATTATGAACATATTTTTTGAACACATTGTGTTCAATTTTAAGCTAACTTTTTTTCAGTGTAGCGAGAACCGAGCACTTGGACTAAAAACAAAGCGACAAAATTTGTTGTCACAAGCGGGGATTGAACTCGGACTGCTGACATTACAGTCAAATGTCTTAACGCTCTGCTATTTTCTTGCTTGATTATTTGTGAACAAAATGTATATAAAATTATGAGCTCCACAACTCTGAACTCTGAAAAGCGCATCCTCAAGCGCATCAAAAATGCGCATAAAATGCGCTGTTTCTAGGAGCGCTTTTTATTTTCCCGCTGGGTTACAACTCTGTGGCGACCGTGGCGTAGTTGGTTAAAGTGCGTGGCCGCTATGTCAAAGAACTTTGGAGACCCAGGTTCGAACCCCAGCAGCGACAGAAAATTATTTGAATAAAATAATTTTTCTGTACGGCCGCCACCTCTCTGCAGACAATGGCAAACCTCAGAGAGTAATCAAAATGCCATGTAAAGCTTCTTGAGAATAAGAACATTCCGTTCATCGCCGTTCGGAGTCGGCGTTAAGCCTGTAGGTCCATTTCTCGGTCAATTGTGTACAAACTTAATAACACGCACAACACAATTGATCATAAGAAGCTAGGTCAAAGTCCTTTCAAGGGCTGAAATGGCCAGTTATTTATTTTTTTATTTTTGGGTTACAACTCTGCTAGTTAGCAGCAGTCAGTGTTGGTCCTTTTGTTTAAGGTTGATGTTTTCAAAATGAATATCAAAGACATGCTCCATATGCTTCAAATTTATAACTTATAACTCGAATACTATAATTACTCGATGTATGAACCATGCAGTTGAAAAGCTACTGTGTCCATACTATATTATAATTATTTAATTTTGCGTAACACTACATATGTTAAAAACACGCCGAAGCGTTTCACGCCGAAGTGTTTCATCGGCGAATTGATTCATCGGTTTTCTCCCCATCGCGGCTAAAGAGGTGGCACTAAAAAAAAAAAACTGGCTCTGTTTGTTCAATTAAAAGCTTAAATTAAATTGTAAAAGCTCAGTTTTTTTTAGTCCATTCCAGGTGTTTGTGTACGACTTTATAGATGTACCGCCATAACATCGTCTCTCATTCTTTTAATTTACGCGTCGTGAGACATGCGTTAACCACTACACTATTGCTCAGTTCCCCGAATGTCCATAGGAGGTTTCCCCAATGAAATCGGTTCAAAATATGGTAGAGCCTACAATATAAATTGTGTTTTCTTTTTAAGGGGAAAAAGCGGATTTCCAGTACTTTTCGGCATTTCTTTAAATCAAACAAAAATTTGAACAATAAAGAAAAAGATTCTTAAAGCTAATACAATTTTACTCACAGTAGGCCAGTTCTCAATTTTAAAGAGTTTCCCAAAACAATAAAAAATATATAATAAAAAAATTAATTTGATTTGCAGCAACATGACAGAGATAATGAGATAGGAAACTTCGGAAAAAAGGAGATAGTCATATGCTGAAATGCACTCAATACTAATGCAAATGTCATAAATGTGTTAAAATTTCAAGACATACTCACGCCTCTCGATGGATTCTCGATGAATTCACCCCTCTGGATAGACATGAGCGCTGGTGAAAATCTCACTTTCGACCGCTAAACCACCAGTATACACTTAGGGCTATTCAATTTTTTTCTATCAAAAATATTTTTGTTTATTATCAAAGCAACTTCATATATTACACTGCTTTAGAACAGTGATGGGCACACCAACACTATTATATTTTCTGTAATTTTTTGTTTGTGGTAGTGGAATCTCGCTCTAAGCACTGAAAAAATTTTTGTGCAGGTATCAATAAATATGACGACTCGGCTCGTTTGTTTAATATTTTTTTTAAGGTATAATATAAGTGTACATTTTTCGAAAAAAAAATTTTTTTTTTGTTTAATGTGTTCTTTATAGTTTTAAGGATATACACACACATTTTAAATCGATATTTAAAAAAAAAACAGAAGTTATAACGGTTTTCGTTAACCTATGTCTAAGCTCCATAAAACAAATAAAAAACTTTAAACGCGATTTCCTCGAAACTAGTTTTTTTAAAACGGTTCGATAGGTAACTCGAGTATTTTTTTTTGTTTTTTTTATATAAACAAAAAAGCTCGCGAAAAGGTATCTATTTTTCGAACTTTTTACTTCAACTTCCGCCATTATTAAAAAAAACCCCACGGGTCTTGCGTAGGGGGGATGCTTAACATAAGGTGCTTTTAAATGTCATTTGATTTTTTTGTTTCCGATACATGGGAAAGGCCATATCCATCGAACCGTTTTGGATGTCTTTTATTCAATGCAATTTTCAGCACCCTCTATATAAAAGCCAGAACTGTATTTAAAAAAAAAACTATTTTTATAAAGTATTTTTTATGTACAATAACTTGTATAAATTAAAAAAAAAAATAATCACTTCTTATATCTTAAAAAATTTTTTGAAAACAGCTCCTGTTTTTGGTTGCGTGTACGTATATTACACGTATACTATACGTATACCTTAAGTTTAGATTTAATTTTATTTTCATGTTTGTGTTCTGATTTTAAAATGAAAGTATATCAGCTCAAATTATGAAAAAACGATATTTTTTAGTAAAAAACCAAATTAATTTTTAATTCAAATCTAACAAAAACAAAGAACACAAATAAAAACATAAATAAAACAAGTCTTCGATCCAAAAATATTATATAGAACTCAGTGTTTACTTTATTCAGTAAATTCTTATTTATTTGTCCTTTTTTTCGGTGCATAACAATCAAGGTCTGAAATAACTTCTTGTCGATGTCAGTGTTCGGACTTTACTGCAATTGCAGTAGATCTGCTGCGCTTCTTAGCAAATTTGAATGTTTTACTGCGTCACTGCGGTTTTTTCAAATCTACTGCGATTTATTCTCAACAAACATTTTGATGGTTATTATACCCCCTACGTTTAAAAAACGTAAACGGGGTATATCAATTTTGTCACTCCGTTTGTAACGCCCATAAGGAGGCGTGGCAGGTATAGAAAAGTATATATATTCTTGATCAGCATCACCACCCGAGTCGATTTAGCCATGTTCGTCTGTCTGTCTGTGATAACGATTACAGCCGTAATTTTCAAGCTATCATCACGAAATTCGATATTTAAGCTTTTATTTAAAAAATAAAGGTCAAGCTCGAAAATGAGCCAAATTGGATCACAACCACGGCTACCTCCCATACAAAGTGACTTTATGAAAACGGTAAAATCTCTTTGAATTCCACAAAAACTAATATATGGACTTGAAATTTTGCATATGAACTTTGATATATAACATGTATAAACTCTGTGTATAAAATTCAACGAAAACAAGTGAAAACCATACCCACCTCCCAAACAAAGTGACTTCATTAAAAAACAATACCGAATATTTTCTGTTAAAACTATGACGAAAATGTTTTTACAAATAAACACTTTTTGACTGCTTAAGACTTTGAATATACTTCGGTTCGGACGTGGGGGTATTTTAACTTCGGCCCAGTCGAAGATCATTTGTTACTAGTTTTTGTATTTATCTTACAAAAGACAAGAAACACAGGCAATTTCTTATGTAACGTTGCATTGCGTCAAGTAACATTTTAATAACATTAATAACATTACATAAAAAACTCAAATGATGCCAGCATAAGTGTTAAATTAATAGTCATATTAATTTTGAATCCGTAAAAAAATATGTTTCTGCAACATGCAAATATAAAGTATATACTTATGGATATATTTGTATTTAGGTATTTTTTTTATTAGTATAAAATTTACGTTTTATTTATTTATTAGGTGGCGTCCGTGTCGTAGTTGGTTAAAGTGCGTGGCCGCTATGTCAACGAACCTGGAGACCCGGGTTCGAATCGCAGCAGTGACAGAAAATTATTTGAATTAAAATTATTTTTCTGTACGGCTTCCACCTCTCTGCAGACAATGGCAAACCTCAGAGAGTAATCAAAATGTCATGTAAAGCTTCTTGAGAATAAGAACATTCCGTTCATCGCAGTTCGGAGTCGGCGTTAAGCCTGTAGGTCCATTTCTCGGTCAATTGTGTACAAACTTAATAACACGCACAACACAATTGATCATAAGAAGCTAGGTCAAAGTTCTTTCAAGGGCTGAAATGACCAGTTATTTATTTTTTTTTTTATAAAATTTACGTACATGATTGTAAAGAGGACAATTTGAAGAAATGAGTACAATATAAGGACAACATTTTAAATAAGGACAAGAGGCTAAAAAAGACGACTGTCTTCTCTAAAAGAGAATGTATGGTCACCGTAGTTATAACTAGCTAGTTTCAATTATAAGCCAAAGATTATGCGAAAAGAAAGAAAAATATAACTCTTTTTCATTATTCTTACCCCTTTTTTAAACATTACCATAATTTTTGATTTTTATATTTTTTAATCTTATAACTATAAGACCGAGATCATAAACTACAAACATTTATTATGTTCAAGTTTGCTGAGAAAAATCTGCTAGACTATCTTTTAATGCATTAAAACCCTCGAAATTTATCGACAACGGTTAAAATTAATATGCGATGAAATATCGAAAATCTTTGTAAAAGGAAGGAAAATAAACGATTCGCACAATTTATAATTTAACAAAATACATTCCATACAAAAATCATCTTTAAGAGGAAGCCAAAATGACAAAATGAAAATATAATATTCAGCTTATGGCCTAAACCTGTTCTTGCGTCCTTTAGCAGACAAATGCCTGAGGGCAGTTCAAACAACACGAATGTCCTTTCGCATTATTTCCCGAAAGTTGTTCTTTCGTGCAACATTTTCCGTACATTAAACAAAAGGAACGAGAACACAAAGAATGAACAAACGACAAGCACGAACCAAATACTAAACAGTTCAATTTAGATGGAATTTTACGGAAGATCACTTTGTTTTGTTAGTTTGGCAATTCCTTCGACTATTCTGCCTCCCCGTCTTAGAGATAAGCGATGTGTTGTTTAATCAAGCAAATATGAAATGCTATTTTTTTATCTCCTTTTGAAATATCAGGGACAAAATTGCTTACAACAAAAAAAAAAAAATTAAAAGAAAACAACTGCAGCTAAACAAAACAGCTCGCCTTGGGTTGCTTGAGATTGGCTAACATTAAAAAGCCTTAGAAACAAAAAATGACATCGCCTAACGCTGGAGCTCTCTTTGTTGTTCTGTTGTTGTACCTGTATGTTGGCGTTGTGCAATTTTACGGCAACCCAATTTTTGCAAGTCATGCAGAAAATTCCATGCTTGAGTTAATGCAGCTCACTGAACCGGCGACATTACATCCTCTGAAGCAGTAGAACAAAATCTTCACAATGTGTTGTTTGTGTCAAGACATTGAAGGTGAAATTTCCAAAAGAAGTCTACAGAAATATTTTATGCAAGACAAATATAGAGGTAACAGACGAATTACAAGAAGTCCTATTACACGCGAAAGCCACAATACTTTGCTTCGCATGGAATTGTTTATAAATGAAAATAGATGGCTACAAAGGTCAACGTGTATCCGCTACTTGTGGCAGTCAATGAAGAGAAGACGATAAAATTTTATAACACTATACTTATTTTTGTATATAAGTAGCAATCCGGCATATATTACTTATAATTGATGATGATTTTTTGTTAGATTCCCCGTCTTTAGATGGAATGTCCGTGCCGCGTGAACTGAAATATTTTCAAGACTTTATAAATTCCTGAAAAGTATATTTCGCATAAGGAAATTCAAATGTCACATATGTGTGTGTGATAAGACTGTGAGTGTTCTCACTTTCGAGTCTGACCGACTAAAGATTTCTTGCTTCTGTTGTCATAAAAATATAAAGTAGGGTAGGTAGGGTAACATTAATGTTCCTTAAACGTATAATAGAAAGAAAATTTAATAATTATATGAACTTCAATCAGGAAAAGATACTGTTTCTGTTTTTTTTTTTTTTTTTTTTTGGTGTAGAAAAGAAATGTGTTTATGTGCCGTAACCATGATCTGAAAAATCACACATTGCTTCTAACGAATCAATATTACATAATTTTGAAGGGTCGAGAAAACGATAAAAGTTCATAATGAACCATTCATAAATATTTGCTGATGTTTTCTGAAGAACTAATATATATATAAGTTACCACTCTTCATATTAAAAACTTTGACGACATCGAAAAACAAAGGTTTTGTATGACACCTTGCGAAACTCAACAAGAATATGTTCCCATTCTTTCTGCTGACTTTGCACACGCGCCGATAAAACAACATCAAGGAATGGTAGCAGCGACGCAGCAGGTGATATAGCAGCGACATCAAGCTTAGCTTTAAGTTATTTCAAAATTGTTAAGTCAGTCTAAAATTGAATTGAATAAAGATAAGGAGTTCGCTCTTTAAAAAATATTTTTTTTTAAACAAATTAACGCAAGTTAATTCAACTTATATACCCAGAGGCGCAACCAGGAATTTGTTTTGGGGGAGTTTTATAACTATATGTACATAAAAGAAAATGAACGTAACTATAGCGGCTATGGTGTAATGAGTCCAAATATTGCACTCAAAACGTTAATTCTACCACAATGGCAGCAAACATAAGGGGGCATATAGGTTACAAATTTAAAAAAAACCGACCGATTTTGTAACCTTGAAAATCGATTTTTTTTTCAAATAAATGCTATTTTGTTTTTTTGAATAAAATTATCCTACTTCAGGCGATAGTCACTTAAACAAGGATTAATTTGTTTTTTTTTTAATTTTTTCTCAGATGCTCCAGACTGCTTATATCCTGCACACCGTCATATTTTTGGCATTTAAAAAAAAAAAAATCATATAACGTCAAAACCCGCTTCAAAAATTCTGAAACAAATTTTTTTTTGTATTCTTTAAATGGTAATAAATATGTGTGCAAAATTTGAGAACGATATCTTTTTTCCTTCTATGAAAAAAAAAATCCCGAAAAAAAATTTTTTTTTAAAAGTTTGTAACCTACATGCCCCCATAATGATAAAATTTTTATAAATAAATATTTTTTAGAATAGAAAAAAGTTTACTTATTATATTTACATTAAAAAGAGTTTAGTTACAGGATTAAGGCGATTAAGAATAATAAAAGAAACTAACTTATATTTTTAAATCCCGTTTACGCTTACTTTCAGCGAGTTTATCTAAAATAATATCCACGGATGGTGTCATTTTTCTGTACAGATAAAGCAATGTGAGGCCGTTTAGTCTATCTTGCAACATCGTGCTTTTAGGTTTTGAGTCGGCGAAGTACTGAAAGTGTTCATTTATTTTCACATGAAGTTACTGGAAGAGTTGCAAGAATAATAATAAATTATTGTATATATCGCCCATTTCAGATTGAGGTGACCTATCAGTCGCACAGACTATCTCCGATTTGGCTCAAATTTTGTTCCTAGATTGGTTTATTACTTAGAAAATCAAATCCGAAGTTATACATTTTTAGAACCATTTTTCAAGGCCAAAATAGGGTGTATTTTGCAACGACGTAGCTCAGTCAATTTAATTCCAATTTTCGTAAATAAGGTATCATTGGAAAGGCTATTTTAAGGGAAAAATATAAAACTTTTGGAAAAATTGCAGTAAGTTGGCCCATTCCTAATTTCAAAGTTCAATGCCATACCAACAACAGAGGCTACAATTTTTTTCAGTTTCTTTATTTTGGTTTTTTATACGTTTTTATACCTTTTCAACGATATAAAATTAAGGTGTGCTCTTGAAGGGTTCAAAAGTTCTGGCGTAAAACGTGCTGTGTCAAAGATTTTTCAACTTTAAACTCCGAAATTGGTTTTCTTAGCAAAAAACCAACCTAAAATCAAATTTTGAGTCAAATCGGAGATGGTCAGTGCGACTGAAATGGGCGATATATATTTGGAAATATATCCTAATTGCACTGTTCTATGGCTTGAAAAAACTGTGTTTTTACCATCATAATCTTTTTTATTATTTATTTTATACCAAACATTCAGCTCATTTTTTGGTCATCAAAATCTCTTTCCGAATCATATTTATAAAATGCGATTAGTTTTTCAAAAGCGCCTAAAGCTTCAACATTAAGCGATTTTTTTGCATCAGGAAAATGTGATTGAAATCCAATTAGAATGACTCTTTGTTTTAAAAATCTGTCACTCGGATGCAACTTTTGGTCTCGTCAAAATGAATCCATTGGTTTCTGCTTATTTTTGAGCATTTATATACAATTTTTTTAATTCTATTTTAGCATTATCTCTTACATTTTTTACTTCTTGCAAACTGATATTGGCTAAATCGACTGCTTGTGTTAAATCAATGTTTCGAGTTTGAAGAAATTTGCATAAAACCATTTAAACCCCAAAACCCCCCTTTGGTTGCACCCCTGTATATACCCCTTTGCGCGAAATTATCGTTTGTGCCATTTTTCGAAATTGACTTTTTGATACTAATATATCAATATATTTTATATATAAAACTAGTAAGAAATGATCTTCGACTGTGCCGAAGTCAAAAAACCCCCGCGGCCGAACCAAAGTATGTTAAAAGTCTTAAGCAATCAATAAAATGTTTATCTGTAAAAACACTTTCGTTATAGTTTTAACAGAAAATATTCGCATTTTTTTTTTTATAAATTCACTTTATATGGGAGGTAGGCGTGGTTTTCGCTCGATTTCGTTGAATTTCATACATGTCATATATCAAAGTTCATATGCAAAATTTGAAGTCCATATGTTAATTTTTTTGGAATTCTAAGAGATTTTACCGTTTTTATAAAGTCACTTTGTATGGAAAGTTTTCATCCGAATTAGCTCATTTTCGAACTTGATCTTTATTTTTTATTTACAAGCTTAAATATCGAATTTCGTGATGATAGCTTTAAAATTACGGCTGTAATTGTGATCACAGACAGCCGGACAGACGGACAGACAAACGAACATGGCTAAATCGACTCAAGTGTTGATGCTGATGAAGAATATATACACTTTTCTAAACCTACCACGCCTCCTTATGGGCGTTACAAACGAAGTGACAAAATTAATATGCCCCTTTTACGTTTTTTAAACGTGGGGTGTAAAAATTCTATTGATTTTACTTAATTCAGCACGCTTTGCACAAATGATCTTCAGCAAGTTATTCCAAACCCCTTACAAGAACGATAGGTGGTTGGACTAAGTCTTCACAAATTCTTACGACAACGTAAAGGTTGGTCTAACTAGTGATTCTGAACATTTCTTTTCCAATACTCTGCACCATACAGCCTTTATTATTGAGTTGCACACTACCAACATAACTTACACCCACTCATTCAACAAGTCCATGGTGTACGATTTTCCCAATGCGGATTACATCAGTATAGCTATTGATATGAACTCCTTAAGTTGGAACGAACTTGCGGCTTTGGATTTAGATAGTGCTATTTCTCTCTTTTACCAGTGTATTCTCCCTTTTATTGATAGGTACGTCCCAAAAATAAAGAAAAAAGATAAAATTGTCGGAACCTTGGCTGGACAAAAATCTTAGATATCTAAGGAATCAAAGAAATAAATTATACAAAATCACTAAGGACACCGACAGTATCCGCCAGGAAATAAAGACAAGTTACCATGAACTGGCCACAAAATTTTCTACTAGGTCGGTCGAAGCATATAAAATGTACACTAATCTAATTGGAGAGAAAATCATTGAAAATTCTAAAAAAGAGCGAGCCTTACAGTAGTCGCATATGATATGTAACATCTTACACCTCTCCTTGGTAATTAAAAAAAAAACCGAAATGGCCGTTTCAGCCCTTGAAAGGACTTTGACCAAGCTTCTTATGATCAATTGTGTTGTGCTTTTTGCGAAATGTTTGAACACAAATAATCGAGATCTAGACCTACAAGCTTTATGCCGACTCCGAACGGCTTTTGTTCTCAAGAAGCTTTTCATGGCAGTTTTACTCTCTGAGGTTTGCCTTGATAATAACCCTGGTTAAAAAAAATTTACAGTGATTAAAATCATCTGAAAAGTTTTAAAAACATTCCGCAAGTCCCTGTTACGCTGAGTTGAATTATTCTCAATTTTTTTTTTGCTTTACCTTTTCAACTTTAAATTTTTCCTCATTTTTTTTTTCTGCCGGTAATCTCGCATATACTCTGCTCTGGATATACACATCTCTGCAAATCACAAAATTATTATAATCAAATTAGATTTATATATATTTAAAATATTAACCGTGTATGCCAAAAACAGCTGTTTGCTCTTGTTATCTTTTACTTAGGATGTTGGAAAAGATAAGGTAATTATTTTTCTTTTAGATGAAGGCTACACGGGTTTGTGTCTAAACAAAATAGTAGCATGCGCTGTAGTTAATTAAAATTGAAGGGGAATTGTGGCTTCGTTCAGTGATTTAAATCAGATATCAGTGTGGTTTGTGTTTAAAACACATGTTTGTGGTTTGTGTAGCAGCTATTCGAGCCTAAAAATCACTCTGTGAACAATGTTGGAAGCTCTGTAATTAATTGTGTGATAAATTAAATGGCGCGTGCTTCCCCGACTTCCTGTTGCGGATTTCCGTCGCATTTCACGACATCACTCCCACGTGCTGGAAACCGATCGGTAAGATATTACATATTAAAAATATCCTTAGAAAGTAACTATTTAATTAGAAAAGGACTATTCCATTTAACAAAACAAGTGAAAAGACAATTTATTTGGGTTATAGAATTGGATAATTATGTGTAGTGCAAATATCTGCCTCATAGCTGTAATGTCGCTTCAACGTCGGCAGTGTCACCTTCTATTTGTAATTATTCAATGTTGTGGATTTGTTCAGTTTACTATGATTCAAAACAGATATCAATGTGGTTTGTGTTTAAAACACATGTTTGTGGTTTGTGTAGCAGCTAATCGAGCCTAAAAGGCACTCTGTGAACAATGTTGGAAGCTCTGCAATTAATTGTGTGATAAGTTAAATGGCGCTTGCTTCCGCGATTTCCTGTTACGGATATCCGTCGCATTTCACGACATAGCTCCAACGTGCTGGAAACCGATCGGTAAGATATTACACATCAAAAAGTTGTCAAGTCCTTAATGGAAAGCCCTTTACATACACAGGTGAGAAGCAAGTGCACTCCTAATTTGTTCAGGTGGAACAAGGTAGCACAAAGCACGCTTTAATAATTTTTGTAGCATTTTCTACTTTGTTGTCTATACCCTTTCCAATACGTCGGAAACGTGCTTTTAAATGTTCAAAGGCGTTTTCCACGACCCGTCGAATAATATAAGAACAGGAACTTCAACGGAGTTAATTGTTTTCCGCATTTCTCATAATAAATTACAACGCAGAAGTTCCTGTTTCAAACTTGAAGATGCAAAAAAGGTAGGATCACTGCATTTCCCTGGTGCACCAACATTAGTGTACATGAAACGGTATCTGTAAAACTGAATATTTTCATATGCAACATTTTTATGTGAACTAATTAGCCTACCTTGCGTCCACAATATTTTTTATGATTATCTCGTCTGGCCGCGTTGTTATCATTGTGGACCTTTTCTTCAGTTTTGGTTTGATTTTTGTCCATCTTTTCTCTCGGTTTTGGATGTTAGGGCATCTAAGCACATTTTCTTTTCTTGCGGCAGCCTTTTCGACTTATCTGCTGTAGTTGTCGCTATTTTCCGCTCAGCCCGCACCACAACGGACTATGAGCATCGCTTCAATTCATTATTTGCTCTGGTTGAAGATTTCTATCCTGTCAGAGCTTTTGGTACACGGCGTTTCTTGTCAGGCTTTGTTGCTAGCGCCATCTGTGGTTCTTTTGGTGCCTTAATTGCTTTGACCGCTTCCATAGCATAGGTAAGTTTGGTCACCTCTGATGTACCTTTTGTTTCCATCAGGGTCTGAACCTCTGTGAACCATCTCTTTATATTGCATTCAGCATCTTTGATGGCGTCAATTTCTTTTTCGAGTTAACTCATGGCTGTCTCAAGCGTAATCGCTTTTGGCTTTGTTGTTTGACTTTTTTGCTAATGGCGGCTGTGATTGAGTTTCCCGCTGTTCTCCTCTGGTTCTTTTTGAACCACCTCCTGCCGTGAAGGACGCTTCTTTCTTGGTCTGCGTTCTGTACTGGTCGTGGTTGAGTGACAGCTGTGGTTATGTTATCTCTTTGGGACCACTCTTTGCATGCTTCCAGCTGCAAGGTCGATATCTCTGCGACAAGATCTCTAATGGGCTGGTGGATGCTACGTCACGGAGGTGCCATCATTTTAGCGAGCTCCTGGATTTTGGCCGTGAGATTATCACTAGCTGTAGTCTCCTGTGGATCGCTTGGCCTCGATCGAGAAGGTGGCGAGGAGCGTGAGCGCTCATTTGTCCGCTTATCCATTTTTTGGGTGGAGCGTGTAACCTTTGGGGTTCCTTGAAATGGATCCACCATTTCCCAACTATAACCGGGCAGAAACGGTACTCCTTCCTTATTGCTTGTAGTATGATCTGCTACGATAGCCAAGTTTGCCACCATCGTAGCATTGCGGTCATTGGATGACGACCAGATGACGACGACTGAGAGCCCACTTGCTCGTTCCCTAAATCCGCCGGTACTGGGGATCCAACTCCCTGCACCGTTAGGTTTTTCCTTCAAGTACCTTACATTTTGGTTTTATTTTTCAGGGTTTCCTTCCCATAGCATTTTATATTTTCTGTCAGGTTGGTTTTTTGTCTAAGGGTGTCATTTCCTTTGGAAATTGCCACCCCTTTGGAGTCAGACGTAGGCCAAGGAGCCGTCCAATCTGGGACAGATGCTCTTGGATTTGATGATAATCACATAGCGTGATTATATCGCGAATCTATTGTTTTACACTCTACCAAAAAGTGGTCAACGCGCCTAAAGAAGTTTTCACTTCGAAAACTCGGCTCGAGATATAATAGAGGTTGTAGGTCTGGTTGAACAAAAGATAACTACATACTTGGTTTTTTTTAATATACCCTTAAAATCAAAATTTGTGGTCATAAACCCGATTTTAGGTATGTGCATGTATAGTTTGCTATGTAACTCCGTTATATCTAGCACAATTGTAAAAATTTAAACAATGAAACGTTAAAGAAGTAAAATAGACCCCTAAAAGAGTATATAGGCCGTTATTTACCGAACGAATTGACAAAGCTACAGGTAAAATCATTTGAAGATTTCTCGTTCTTTTTTAATTTTTTCAAGTTTAACAAAGTTTTGTTGGCAAATTTTGTTTTGTGGCACCATTTATTTTGGCAGGATTCTAAAAGCCTGTTTAATTTTGCGTCCAACAAATTGCAGTATCGAATTTCAAGTATTTTTAATAAAACGCAAAATCTTATTTGACGAACTTGAAATAAACGTATTCCACAATGGAAAGATACTACGTTTCATAAATGCCAAATAGTCGCCGACAATACTGTTTGGAATGCAATGTGAACACACTAGTGTCCGCCGAATGTGAAATTTTGGCCGAAGCCGAAGGCGAATGTTTGGCCAAGTGGAAGTATTCGGCCGAATACCGAAGCCGAAGCTGAATATTAATAAAATTTTTTTCAAGTACAAAAAATGATAAAATTTAGTACTGGCTTTCGTTATTTCAGTAAAAAAAAAAACCACAAATATTAAGTTCGACTTAAACGCGTTAGTTTTTCTGCCTGATTTTTGTCAGCATTGCATTTCTGTAGCTTATACGACTAGATATAAAATTGATTAAACTTCTTTCATGTCATTTTGATGAATTATTATATTTCCGTAATTGATTTAGTAATGTCAGGATGACATAGGAGATACTTAAATCGATTTTCGATCTAGTCGAGAAAAGCCACAGAAATTCAATACTGACTGAAATCTCGCAGAAAATTTCCAGAGTAATTCGGTGTTTTTTTATATCATGTATGATCAATCGAAAGCAAATGAGACGGTCGGGTAAAACTAGGGTATGCAACTATTCGACATTATAAAAAAACCGGATTCGAATAGCACAATTTTTACAAAACCGGTTTTCGAATTATTCGACCAGAAAAAAACCGGGAAAACCGGTTTTTTTTCAAATTAAATAAATGTTTTACTTTTTTTACCTGCATATATCTATGTAGTTTTTATTTAACAAAAATAGCAACTATTTTTAATAAATTAAATAAAGGTACTTATGCAGTACTATCCACTGAACTATAAGCGAAGGTTTTGCGTAAGGTGAGAGTTTTTCGAAAGTGTTTGGGTAGAATTTTTTTTTAATTTTTGATTTTTTATTTTGTTGCTGAAAAGTGCTTGCTATAGAAGATTAAATTCGTGAAAATTTTTCCCAAAAATTAAAACTGAACTTCTTTTTCGAAATTCATAAAAAAATTTATTTAATTTTCTATGGTTCTTTTTCAAGTAATTTCCGAGCAAAAAAGTAAAATTTATGGTTATTTTTTAACTGATTTCCTCACAAAAAAGGTTAATTTTTGAGAGACATTTTGTCCGAAAAATGATGCAAAAAAGTTTCATTTATGAGTGCCGAAATTTAACGTTTCTACCCGAAATGGTTCATAAATGAATTCGAAAATGGTAGAATTATGTTTCGAGTTTTTCTTTCAATCTTTTAAACACATGTTTTATATCTTTTAATGATTATTTCTATATTTGTACTTAATGCTTTTCGATTTTTTTGGGCATTTCGTACAATAAGCCTTGTTGAATTTCCTATCTTTTTTAAAATACTTCCAGACTTCTGAGTTCATGTCAAGCTGTTGATAATTAAATATTTCTTTTAAAAAAGAATGCAACATAAACTAAAAATCATTTTTAACATACATTAAATACGCCAGCCGCTTGTAAATGCTGTTTTAACAAAAGAAAGCAAAAAGAAATGACCAATGAAAGGAATGAAAGCAATGAAAGCATATGCTTAAACGAGCTCAAATAAAGCAAAATGAAATAGAAGACAGAGATAAGAAATGTTAGAAACGTTAGTGAAATGTAAAAACGTAGAATTTTACAATTTTCAATTGTGGATTTATATATTTCTTAACTATTCGAGCAGTCGAATAATTCGAGCCAAAAAAACCGGTTTTCGAATTATTCGAAAATTGCGATTTTTAAAATAACCGGTTCGAATAATAAAAAAAAACCGACACGCCGAATAATTCGAACCGGTTTTGCATACCCTATTATCAACCCATGTCGATCGGACCATGATACATGATTACAAGGTAGGGTCACATTGGAGAGCAGGATGAACTAGTTGTCAAAATCAGCTATTTATTTTTAGTTTTTCTAATTGTTGTTGTTTTTCGTTTGACGTTTGTAGCTTCTACAGTTTTGTTGTTGCAAAATTGCTCATTTGAGCAGCCATCTTAAAATGAGCTTACCTTGTAATTGTATCATGGGTCGGACTCACTGTATTTATCATTTGAATAAAGTTTTCAACAAGCGAAAACCAACTTATGGAAGAACAGAAGAAAGAGAAAAACAAAACCAACAAGTGTTTTAAGTATGAAATTTCGAACGGAATTCATCGAATTATACTGAAATTTTCCCAAAGAATTATAAAAATATTTTTAGTTATTACAAAGTAAAAATATTCGGCCAAAGTATTCGGCTATTTAGGCCGAAGCCGAAGCCGTAGCCGTAGCCGAAAGTAAAAAAATCGGTCGAATATGTCGAATACCGAAGCCGAAGTCGAATATTCGGTCGGACACTAGAATATACCAAGTATCCTTGCTAGACACTGATTTCGTTTGTAAATGAATTTCCGTAGAAAAAAGAGCGTGGAATAGTTTTATTTCTTTATGCATTAATTTTAGTTAGAATAGTTTTATTTCCCAAATAGCCTTCGGGCAGTTTAGTGATGAACAAGTAGAAAGGTTCCATCAGGAAATGGAAGCTATAGAAACCTGGTTTCACTGAAAAAGTTCAATTCACATGTTGGCAGACTAATGCTGGTCACTAAAACGTAAAACGAATGATAACACAGGTCCACAAAAAAAGGCTCTGTAGTTGGAACTTGAGATATCTTACCATATGTTTTTCGGTGTGATTAAAACGAATCCGAGGTCAGAATTTGCCCATCACCTGTAGTTTTTGCCCCAGCACCAACCTTCATACCCTCCAAAAGGGTCCAAATTTAACCTTGTCTATAAATTCTAAAGAAATACTTTATTCTACGAACATTGTTGTGCTAAGAATTATTCTGAAGTAAGAATTTTCTCATCATCAGTACTAATTGCCCCAGGATCTCCCCGTTGGGATTATTGATAAAATAAAATATAAATAACATAACAGCAAGTTTGCGGAGATTTGAAAAGCATAACTATGAATTAAGGTCAACAGTCGGGTTTCACAAAATTTCCGCATTTTTTGCGCTAGGAAAATAGCAGAGACAGAAAAAATCACTCTATAAAAAAGCCAAAAAGAAAACCCTAAAGCCTGGAGTCAAAAATATCATTAATAAAAGTCTGATTAGTCCAAATAAGCTATTGTTACTGCATTTACATATTAAGCTTGGACTAATGAAACACTTTGGAAAAGCTCTTGATAAGGATGGTGAATGTTATAAATATTAAGGCGAAAAATTTCCTCAAATATCTGATAGTAAATTAAAAGCTGAGTTTTTTATGGTCCCCAAATAAGAAAATTAATGAAGGATTCTGAGTTTACTTATCACATGACTGATACGGAAAAAGAGGCATGGATGTTTTAAGGATTTGACTAAAAAGTTTTTGGGTAACAATAAAGACGCTGACTATAAAAATATTGTAAATAAAATTTTACCAGCGTTTGAAAAATTAGGCCGACTCATGAACAGCATTTAACATAAAATCAGCATTTTAAAACATTAAAATGTTAACCTTCGTATACTCGCGTCAAATAGTGTAATTCGTATATCCGCGTACGATCTGTGAGACCGAGATTCCTAGGTCCAATTTAGCATGTATTTAATAACATATCATTATTAGTTAATTACATAATATTGGCTAATAACAGTCTTTTAACGTCATTTGTTATGAAAATAATAAGTCAAACGTAAATCGTCGGTCTGAGAGACCAATGCGCGAGTATACGAAGGTTAATGGGCCCCAACGTGGGGCCCAACAGGGTAAACTAAATCGCGATCGTTAATTCGTAATAAAAAAAGCGTAAATCGACATGAAGTAGCTCGTCGCTTGTCGCGTACAGAAAGCATAAATAACTTAAAGCTTTCCGCGTAGGGTCGTTAAAAAGATGTTATAAGTGCACAAAGTTGGGTCACCCAGGAGATCGAGAAACGAGGCCCCACAGTATCCAAGGAAAAAGGAGTTGATAGTAATCAGCAGCCGCTCGTGCCACCACAGGATGTTCCTGTTATTGTTAGCTCTAGAATTATTATAAGCAGTATAAATTAATTAAGCAAAAATCTAAAAGGAAATGATAAATCAAAATAGAATCTAAAACTAAAAAAAAAATGGTTAAAGTAATTTTTTCAAAGTGAAATAAATTTTTTACACGAAAAAATAAACAATTGAATAAAAGTGAATAATTTAAAAATAATTTTTAAAGAATAGATTTTCTAAGATATAATCATTTTTAAGGGGGACCATAACATTTTTAAAATTTTTTTTCTTGCATTTTCTTAAAGCTTCAAGAAAAAGCTTTGAGACCACAAGTCTCAAGAATATGTGGTTAAAATTTCAAGTCGATATCTCAAAAAATAACAAAGTTATAGCCTAGTGACTGAACCGCTTTCGAGAGCGCCGTGCTGGCCCTTATTTTCAATCGCGTTTTTCTCAAAACCATGTTTTGAAAGTCGGTGACAAAAATTTCTTGAAAAAATAGAATTTTTTTTCGTAGCTTTCTTCATTAGTTATAAGCAAAATAATGACGATTTTTTGGCCGAAAATCGTTACTTTATTTAATTTTTAATTTCTGATGAATTTAGGAGGAGCAATCGTGGTCATCGCTTTTCAACTTTTTTCACAGCGCTCTATAAAAAGTGCTGTATCTACATTAATATTTAATTTTTTAAGGAAACAGTTAAGTAATCCCTTATTCCGGGTGCGTTGTAACAATAGAAAATAGCATTAATAGTCATGAACTGTGGTCTTACGTAAAAACAATAAAGCTTGAAAAAACATGCGATAAGACAAAGGCGAAAACTACCTACAGATAGTACCGGACAATTAATTTTTAATCAGCTCCTTTTAGCCCAGGAATTGTCAATTTCATTTATGATGACTAGTATAGCCTGTGGTCGAAATTCGACCATACCAATATCGAGTTTTCTGTTTTTTTTTATTTTTGTTGAAAGACGCTTGGTAAAGTTAAAAAGAAGTTGGCTGTATCGTGGACACATCGCTAGGTTTTGAAGTGACAGTGTATCTTTATTCTTATCTTTATTCGTGTCCCTATCCCTTCATTAGTTCCAAAACTTGTCTTCATTCATATTCTTATTCTTATATTTGTTTTAATAATTGACCTACTTCCAGTCCAAGCTCTTGTTTTAATCGATGTCCAAATTCCTGACCTTTTCCCATTCCTTTTTAAAGCTTTGTTCTTATTGCGATAAAATCTTTGTTCTAATTCTTGTTCTTATACTTTTCCCAATCTTGTCCCAAGCATTCTTTTAGATATGTCCCAATCTTTGTCCTTACCCTTGTCTCAGTCCTTGTGAAAGTCATCCTTCTCTAATCCTTGATATAATCCTTGTTCTAATATTTGTCCTTATTTTAATTTAAATTTAATTTTTATTTATTTTTTTCATATTTTTACTTTTTTTTCTTTACTTTTGCATTTGGTGCATTCTGGTTACTTTAAAGAGTTCCCTGAGAGACAATGTGATGCAGTTAATATAAAAAAAAATTTTCCTAATAATGACGTAGAACCACTTTTTATTGTTGTTAACTATCGTAGCTCTATAATTTTTGTTTTTTCACATTTATCGTGCCTCATATACACCCCAAATAATAATTCTATGCCAGTCCGTTAAATGGTTAATGAATTTTGGGTCTCTACGCGGTCTCGTGACGGCATGAAATTTTGTCTATTTTTGTCATGAGGCCAGAGACTATATATTCTATAGACTTTGCATCAGAACCACTCGTAACGTTCCTCTCAAAGTTTAACCCGCAAACATTGGGACCTCGAAGAATATCGGAACGTGGAACAAAAAAGCAGGACTGACTATAAACTTATGTTGCGGGATTTTGTTGATATACTCTAGAACTACAAAATCTTATCAACAAAGTTGTCGGTAAGCCATGCTTATTTTATTTTTTTCATTAGAATCTATGCTTGTTTGTTTACATTTTTTTTTTTGCATGCTTTTTGTTGTTGCTCAACCTTTCACTTTTGCAGGATTTTCTTTACTGCTTTGGCTGCATTTCATTGATCGTCAGAAAAGTTATATTTCTGCGATTTTGTCTATCTCAATAGATTTATAGAAAAATTGTAATTCTGTAACTTTTTAAATTCTGATTAGATTGAAATGCACCTAAAGACAAAATTGTAGATAATTTTATTACCTTTTAAATGTCATCAAAAATTGTTTTTAACTATATTTATTAATTTTTTTACTAACATTTTTTGCATGGTTTTTGTTCTTGCTCAACTTTTTCAGTTTTGCAGAATTTGCTTTATATTTCCTATATTTTTACGATTTTGTCTTTCAATAAAGCTTTAGAAAAATCGGTGTAACATTTTTAATTATGATTGGATTGAAATGCACCCAAAGATAATTACAAATAATTTTCTCACCTTTAAAATGACATCCAAAATTATTTTTTTACTATTCATTGAGCGCCAGAAAAGTTATATTTATGCGATCTTGTCTGTTTCAAAATCGCTGTAACTTTTTTAATTCTGGTCAAAGACAAAATTATAGAAAATTTTAACATCCTTAAAATGTTATCTAAATTATTTTTTTCCTAAATTTATTAATTTTGCTTAACTTAAAATTATATATATCTACCTTGCTGCTGTATTTGCCTTGTTTCCACTAAAATATGCGATTCAAATATTTAAATAAATTAAATATACCTTGTTTGTTGTTGCAAACAAACTATATATCAATTACACTATAAATTACAAAAAAAAATTTTAAATTATGACTTTTAGATCCATAAAGTTTGATATAAATTTTCAGACTAAATTTCATTTAAAATCTTTTGTAATTAAAAAACCATTCAAACAGATCTTATTTCAAATAAAACATTACTTGCAAAAAAGTTAAAGTGTGGAAAAAATTTAAAGTTAGATTAAAATGAAATAATATAAAAAAAGATAAAATTAAAAATAAGAGCACTTTTGTTATTGCTTTATAAATAAACTAAAAGCTAATATATAATTTTTATTTTACAATTTTTAGAAATTGTATTTATGATTTGATTTTTTTTTAAATTTGGTTTCATACTTTTAAGATTTTTAAAACTGTTGAAAGAATTAAACACATTGAAGAAATAGTTGGAAATTTGTAATTACATTTTTTTATTCTTTTCAGCGTGTTTTTATGTTTTGGTTTCATTTTTATATATTAAAAATTACTATTTTATTCGATATCTTTAAATATCTTGAAAATAATAACAAATATAAACGAAACAATTTTATATATCTTATATAAATATATAAAAATGAAAACCAAAATAATTAAAAAACGCAGAAAAGAATAAAAAAAATGTAATTTTAAATTTTCAACTATTTCTTCAATGTGTTTAATTCTTTCAACAATTTTAAAAATCTTAAAAATATGAAACAAAATTAAATGAAAATCAAATAATAACAATTTAACAAAAATTGTAAAATTTATAAATAAAAATTTAAATGTGAAAATTTATAAAAATTAAATAAAATTCATTATATGTTTTATTTTATTCTTTAAGTGTAGGATATAATAAAAAAGTATAGTTTTATCATCATATAAACGCATCAATAAAAAATAAGTAATCAATAAATCAAATAAAATTAAATAAAATAACTCCATTTCTTCATTTTTAGTTTTATATTTAATTTTGACTTATATTTATTTTTGTTGTATAGAATTTGTATTTTTTATTTTGACTTTTAACACTTTTTAATTTTTATATATTATTTTTATCGTTTTATTTAAGCACTTTCATTTTTATATAATTTTCTCACAGTTTTTATAAAATGATATTTTTTCAACTATTATTTATGTTTTATTTAAACTGTTATATTTTTTTAACACATTTTTAGTTTTTGCGTTTTATTTAAAATTTATTTTGAATGTTGCTTGTTTTATAAATTTGGTTCTAGTTTTTTAATTTTACTCTTAGTTTTAATTATATTTATTTTTAATTTTATTTTATTTTGTCAAATTTTAAATTTTTCGAAGTTTGACTTTAATTTTTTTACAAGTAATTTTTTATTTAAAATATTTAAAATAACTTGTTTATTTAATTACAAAATATTTTTAATAAAATTAAGTCCGAAAATTTATATAAAACTTAATGGATCTTAAGGCCGTAATTTAAAAATTAAGTTTTCGTGTAATTAAACATATGTTTTCTTGTTCGTTAAAGTGTAATTGATTTATAGTTTATTTACAATAACAAATAATGTATATTTAATTTAATTAAATATTTTTATTGCATATTTTAGTGGCAACAAGGCAAATACAGCAGCACCAAGACAACCTAGTTGTTCTAGCTGGTGATTGTCCTGCGTGGCAACTAGACCAATTTATTTATTATGAAATAAATTATATTTATTATATAGGTTCAGAAGGGATGGATTAAGATAGAAAGGTATAATATTAAGTTAACCCTAGTCCTACGATGAGAAAAAAATGATAATCCTACGTTGAGGTGTAGATTTCTACACTCATATACTTTGTGTGGAGTTTATTAAGAACATATACTTTTAAATGGAAAAAAAAATATTTTATTAAATGTTTAAGTACATTTATGAAATATAAATAAAACATTTATTTGTTTAAAATTAATTCCTTGCACACATTTCGGCTGTGATATGCTTTACAAATAGTTTTTTGGCAAAGACAGCAGGCCAACTTAAGATTGTATTTGCCTTCTAGTTTTTTTCTTCAACTCAAAAGAAGCATCTGCCTCGCTTCTTTACTTGGTCTGGAAGGCTTATTTTTCGCCGTTTTCGAGATGGTCCAGCTTCGGCATTATGTGAAGACTTATTTTTTTCAGAAAAAAACAATATAATAGAAACAAAATATACGAGTATCTTGCTTCAAAGTACATGGTGTATAAATCTACACCTCAACATGAGAAATTGAAGTTTTTAAATATATAGAAAACAATTATAATTGAGATTCTCAAAGTACATGATTTCGGTTCACATTCAGCATAAAATAAAAGTCATGTATGCTTGGGTCCTTAAACTAAAAAGTTTTGGAAATATTTTAATATTACAAAAAAAAATGTAGTTTTCTACACCAACGTGGACTACGGTTAAGTTAAAAAAAAAAAAATAATAAATGTATCAAAAAAATTTTTTGATTTTTGATGTCATTTTAAAGGTGATAAAATTATCTACAATTTTATCCTTGGGTGCATTTCAATCCAAACTGAATTAAAAAAGTTACAGCGATTTTTCTATAGCTTCATCGAGATAGACAAAATCGCAAATATATATATATATAAAATATATAAAAAGGAAGAGCAATAACAAAAACTGTGGAAAAAAAATTTAAACAATCAAGCTTGTCCGTCCGCATAGAATTCCAATGAAAATAATAAAATCAACATGGCTAACCGACAACTTTGTTGATAAGATTTTGACTTTAAGAGTCTATCAACAAATGCTAGCAACATAAATCCGCCGTCAGCGCTGCTTTTTCGCTGCCGGTGGCTTTCAGTGGCTTTCAGTTGCAAAGTCTATACAATCTATAGTCTCTGGTTCTAGAGTATATCAACAAAATCCCGCAACATTAGTTTGTAGTCAACCCTGCTTTTTTGTTCCACGTTCCGATATTCTTCGAGGTCCCAATGTTTGCGGGCTAAACTTTGAGAGGAACGTTTCGAGTGGTTCTGATGCAAAGTCTATAGAATATATAGTCTCTGACAAAACGTTGTTGCAGTGTTTCTATAAAAAAGATGTGCAAAATAGTTCAAGCATATGAAATATAGTGTTTAATGCACTAGGTGCACCAAGTATTTTAATTTTCATATTAAGGTATTAAGCTGCGTATCAGGAGTTTAATTTGAATAATTGAAAATTATATGATCTGCATTGATGTGTAATTTATTAATATAAAATAAATAGATGTTAATAGTAATTCCATTTTTATGTGTTAGAATCATTTAAAATAAAATAAAATACAAAATATTGATATAAATATGTAATAAATGTAATTTATTAAAATAAAAAGAACAGTTGTTATTGCTGTTATTACAATTCAAAAACTGTGCACTTCAACAAACAAAATTTACCGTTATTGTTCAAATATTATAACAACAACTCATTCTCCGCTTTAAACTCTTTCTTAAGAAATCTTGATCTTTAAAATCGGTCCAGTAGTTTGGCAGAAAATGAAATCACAAAAAAAAAAATATATTAGGGGTATTCACACTGACACACCGTGGCGTCCGTGGCGTAGTTGGTTAAAGTGCGTGGCCGCTATGTCAATGAACATGGAAACCCAGGTTCGAACCCCAGCAGCGACAGAAAATTATTTGAATTAAAATAATTTTTCTGTTCGGCCGCTACCTCTCTGCAGACAATGGCAAACCTCAGAGAGAATTCAAAATGCCATGTAAAGCTTCTTGAGAACAAGAACAATTCCGTTCATCGCCGTTCGGAGTCGGCGTTAAACATATAAGTCCGGTTCTCGGTCAATTGTGTACAAACTTAATAACACGCACAACACAATTGACCATAAGAAGCTAGGTCAAAGTCCTTTCAAGGGCTGAAATGGCCAGTTATTTATTTTTTTCTTTTTTATTCACACTGACTTGGGTAGTTGGGTATGGGTAGATTGAGTACTTTTGATAATTGCGAGCACCCTTAATAGCAATTGAGTACTTTTACCAAACATTTGTTTGCAAAGGTATTCGATATCAAAACTTTTGCTTGTATGGGCGGAGACACACCCCCTTGATTGATGCTCAATCAATCAATATAACTCTATTCTGAATTGCAATATTTTGTGACTTACTTCCATAGGCTATTCGATATCAAAAATTTTAAATGTATGGGCGGAGCCACACCCCCTCAGTTTTTTAGTAGATGGGCATTACCAAGTGTCAACTTCATACTGAGCTTCATTGTTATGCGGCATTTAGTTCCAAAGCTATTTATACCATAAGTTTGACTTATATAGGCGGTGCCATGCCCCCTTGCCCAAAGCTCACTCAATTTTTAAAGTCAAAGGACAGGACTAAATAGTACATTATTAACGAGTTTCATTGTTGTGTGACTTCGAAAGTTAAACCAAAAATTTAGGCAGCCGAAAAAGGGACACGCCCTTTGTCCATCGCCCATAAAATTTTACCAGTGGAACGGCACATGTAATTCGAGGCCGAATACCTAATTCCAATGCTGTGCGACCTATAATTCCAAAGTTATTCGATGTTGCAGATTTGGGTTGTATAGCAGGTGCCACTCACACTTGACAATGCACGCTGTATCACTTGCAATTAGTTTACATTGTTTTTATTTATTGCCAATTTAATTATTTCCTATTTTCGCGTGGAAAAAGTATTTACAAAAAAATTTTACAAGAAGTCAATCTAACAAACACGTCAGGGGGTCAGCTAGAGTAGATGTGTAGATGAGTAATTGGGTACAATGGTACTTGGATACAACTTTACAAAAACAATATGTACGGCATTTGCCAATCTACCCAAGTCAGTGTGAATATCCCTATTGACTTCATTAATTTTACTCGTGCACTCACTGCAGTACTTTTAAAATACTGCAACTTTTCTTAAGGCATGTTGCTACTTGGCGCACTCGGTATTCGAGTGAAAATTTAAAATTTTTTTACAGGAAAGCGGTGAGAGATAATGGAAAATTTTTTCTTGGGGTGAATACATACACTAAAAAGTATTTACAAAAAATATTTTTTATTAATATTTAACATTTGTTATGTATGAAACTTTTATTTGAAGTTGACGTGTCTATATCAGAAAGAGATGATGGTTATCATAATAACTAAAATTTGGCAACACCTAGAAAAAGATGAAAAAATAATTGATAAATGGTATGAGTATGGTTATCGTGTGAACTAAAATTTTTAAGTTTGACAAAAATAAAAAAAAAAAGGTGAAGATTTGGACAAAAAAAAAAAAAAAAATCGTAATAAACGCAATTTTTTTCTGGATTTTGTGTAAAAAATTTTTTGTAATATTTTAGTTCACACGGAAACTACGTGGATGTGGAGAGTATGCGGTTATTTGGAGATAATCGCACAAGGTAATTTTATGTAACGATGGTAACCAGGTATAAAAATGTAAAAAACTTCAGCTTAAAATGTCATACATATAAAATGTTAAAAATTAATAAAAAATTAATTAATGGAGTGTATTAATTCACTCCAAAGAATTTTCCATTATCTCTTACCGTTTTACTTTAAAAAAAAATTTTAAATTTTCACTCGAATAGTAGGAACATGCCTTCATCTCTTGATAGAGTTCTTTAGTAAACTATGCAATGATTTAGATTTTGAACTAAAACCGGTTAACTGCACAAGTGTCCACACTTGAAAAATTTTATCAAACACATATACGCACATGTCTAATGGAAATAGTAACTAAATCATTAGACCGACTAACAGATAATAATAATCAACAAATCGTAATATACAAAGCATTTAATGAACGTATTTATAAGGTCATAAGGAACTCAAATGAAATAATCAATAATATACAGAAAGACAATAGGGGTATTCTCTATGCCTAGGATATGCCGTTGCACGGTGTAAGAATAGGAAATGTATAATATCTGCAATTGAAAAACAACAATGGCGGATTGTACATTTCCTATTTTTGCACCGTGCAACGGCATATTCTAGGCATAGAGAATACCCCTAATGTTTTAATTGATGAAACAATATTTATGTTTTAAAATAAGCTAAGATCAATGAAGGAAGAGTTAGTAATTATTAAATATGCCATACTTTGTGCAAAAAATAATGTTATAAATTCATTAGAATTCATTGATATTAGATAGAACAGAATTTAAATTAACTATAGAAATACTTAAACAGGAAAATATGCCTTTTGCCAATATAGACAAAGCATTAGAATATACTCAGATATATGTTTATCATAAAAATTCCATTAACTGCAAAGGAAATTTATAATAATATGCTAATAAGAGCAGGTAAAAAGAATGATTCTATTATAAATATGCAACATAAAGAAATTTTGAAATCAAATAATGGTGTTAAACAAAAATACACTAAATATAATGAAATAAGAATTTGTAAGAAAGAAAATTTAGAAGACTTAAGCAAAGAAAATTGTATCAATAGATTATTATAAGGACTAAACTCAAAATGCGCCTTAAGCAATTCTCAACATTTACCGAACGTCGAACAATTATATCCAGGATTACTGTTTTTAAATGGATTCAACGGGATAATGCAATCGGAGACGAATTTCTCTCTCAAATGGACCTTTTAAGAAAAATTCCACAATTGCAGCATAAAAATAAACGAACAAAGTTATTCAAACTTAGAAGCACCTACTGATAAATTACAACCAGCAATTATGCAAAAATCCCCAATAGAAGGAAGTAGAGTTAAATTGCTCTCATTAGAAGCCTTAGAAGAATTACACATTAGAAATACAAAGCAGATTAAAAGTCGGAATCGGAATATTTGCACTTGTTATAATTACTCTCATCGCACTCATATTACGCCCTCAAAAGAAATCCAAAGTCATCATAAACGAACCAAGCACATTTGCAAAGGTTATTGCTCCAGAGCCTGAATTACAAAAAGTTCCACGAATTCACAATTTGCCGTATTTTTTTATGATTAATCGCATTTAAGAAGGGAGGAGTTAACGACGATGACACTTGGGTTTTTTTTTAAGTTTTATAAAAAAATAATTTCATTCGTCAGATTATGAAACATGTATTATGAATGTGATATTAGAAACTTGATGTATTGTATGGTTTTTTTTTTTATAAATCGTCAAAGTTGAAACATTTTTAACAAAAATAAACTCAATAAAACCCAAAAAGAGAGTCCTTTTTAAACAATAATAACTTCGAGCACAAAGTTTATTTCAAGGTGTTGTTTTTTGGATTGGCACAGTCGAGTATTCACGTATATTTTTTTTTTTTTATTAACAACCTTTTTTCGAAAAAGTGTTACTATGTTATATAAAAATCTTTTCATTTTGATCAAAATAAGAAAATAAAACTTCAAAGAAAGATTGTAAATAAAAGATCATAAGAGTACGAAAAGTCATTATTTTTTTTATTTATTCGTAAGTTAAAAATTAAATTGAATTAAAGAGATTAAAGTACTGATATTAAAAATTAATTATTGTTCTAATTATTGCAGATTTTTCTTAATGCTTTGCTTAAATAATTTGCATCTCTGTGCAAGCATATTTTATTTTTATTATATTAATTTTGTCATTCTGTTTGTAACGCCCATAAGAAGGCGTGGTAGGTATAGAAAAGTGTATACATATATTCTTGATCAGCAGCACCACCCGAGTCGATTAAGCCATGTCTGTCTTTCTGTCCGTCTGTCTCTCTGTCTGCGATCACGATTACAGCCGTAATTTTCAAGCTAAATAAAGATCAAGTGTCAAAATGAGCCATATCCGATGAAAACCACGCTTACCAACTAAAGTGATTTTATCAAAACGGTAAAATCTCTTAGAATCCAAAAAAATTAATATATGGACTTGAAATTTTGCAAATAAGCTTTAATATTTAATATGCACTCTGAGTATGAAACCACGCCTATCTACCATACAAAGTGAATAGTCAAAAAACAAAAGCGAATTTTTTCCTTTAAAACTACGACGAATATGTTTTTACGGCCATGGGGTTCGGCCATGGGGTTCGGCCATGGGGGTATTTTAACTTCGGCCCAGTCGAAGATCATTTCTTACTTGTTATATATTTATATATATTTTTCTTTTTTTTTTCTTAATCTATTTTATTTTAAAGAAACAGAATCATTTTGGGAGGTTTATGTAAAAGTAAGCGGATAACGCCTAGTTTTGGTAGTGTCATTTGTAATAGTGTTGCCATATGTCCCGTATTTCACGGGATGTCCCGTATTTTGCATGATTTTTCAAGTGTCCCGCCGGGACAAAATTTGTCCCGTATTTTTGACATTTTTGTAAAATATCTGATTTCAAATATGCATTCACATGAACTGAGACATTCAGAAAATAAATGTTAGCCAACCATAATATGCATATGTTAGTACTATTACATCAAGAATGATAGAAAAATAGATTACGCTCCGTTATGTTGTTTACTTTTCATTTTGACATTTCTAGCTATGAACAAAGCATTTTTTACGATCATGACGTCACGCTAGACCAAATTTGTTTCTTGAATATTTTGCCATTGTTTGTAGATGCGCAGATCGTTGAAAATTATTTTTACGATCTGCGCAATCTATTTTTCTTTCATTCTTGCACACTAAAATATTTCCAAGATAAATTTACACCAGTGAGCGGATATTTACATTTTCTACACCGAACGGTGTTAATTTACACCGCTTATCCGGTGTGAAATGATGAACTTATCCGATCGGTGTGAAATAGGAAAAGCGAAGGAGAAGAGCAACATTGAAATCACATTATCATTGACAAATAAATTAAAAGTTGAAGTTTCTATGACAAAGTGAAAATTTTAATAAAAGAAAAAAAAAAAAAATTAAACTAAAAGTTTAACTTCAGTGCGTTAGCTAAGTGCATTATTAAGTATTTATTTACATACATTCATAAGTATTTATTTAGTAATTTGTGCAGTTTTTGTGAAAACCCCGTTGCAGTTTTTGTGAAAATTTTAGCGGAATTCGAAAGCAAGTCCAAACAAAATTTTAAATGTCTCTTTTTGTATCAAATAATTAAAAAAATAATTAATTGAATAACTATGTATGTGATACAAATGTACAAATTTAAAAATCTGTTAAGTATGGCTGAGTTCCAAAACATCAAAATACTTTGTAATGATGCGGTTAAGCTACCGTATCAATGCAAAGCAACCCTACATTCAGTAAACTTTGTAAAAAAAAAAACATTATATACAGTTTAAGGTTTTGGAACACGTTGTGTACAAATCATTTTTTTCTTTTTTTTCTGTAAAATTATAATTTCTAATAATAAAATAAGTAACAAGCTACCTATAAAATAGCAAAAATATATTCTTACTCTTCGATGTCGGCCATTGTTGCAAATCAAATCCCAAAGCATCACAAACCGTAGCGATGCGCAGTTTGCTTTTGTTTGCGCATCGATAACTTTCACGATACAATTTGGGACATGTGATATCGTCAAAGTTTACACAGTTGCATTTAGGAATGCATGACTTTGTAGAGTTGCTTTGCAATTGACGTTTTGGAACTCACCCTATATATACTCGAAAATATTGTTCTCAGAGAAAAATTAAATAATAAACTTATTGAATTAAAACCTTTTGTCTTTTTTATTGTAAAAAGCTTTTATTACATGGAAATTACACCGTTCGGTGTTAAAAAATCATGATTTTGCTCTTTCTAAATTAACACCTAACAGGGGTACAAAATAAACATCCTATCTGATATTTACTTTTTTACACCGATCGGTGTGAAAAAAAATACCCTTTCGGATATAAGATTATAACACTTTGACACGGTGTTTTTTAACATCGAACGGTGTAGGACTCCCTGGAACACCGATCGGTGTAAAAATTCTATAGAAATTTTTTGGTGTGTGCTATTACATAGTATATAGTACATCAGAGTTTTGCACAAGCGCAATCGTCATTTTTTGTCACTCGAATAACAATCGTCGTTTGTCACTCGAATAACAATCGTACACAAAAATTAATGCACGCATACAGCTCGAGTTCGCAAACAACGGTTGGTGCTAAGCACAGTTTGTAACAATTGCGAATAAATACAAAGGCACCATCCAGACAATGCAGACATTCGGATGCTTCGCTAAACACTCGAGTGTCTGTTGCTGCATGAATTTTTAGACCCCCACGTTTAAAAAACGTAAATGGGGGTATATTAATTTTGTCACTCCGTTTGTAACGCCCATAAGGAGGCGTGGCAGGTATAGAAAAGTATATATATTCTTGTTAAGCATCACCATCTGAGTCGATTTAACCATGTCCGTCTGTCTGTCCGTCTGTCCGTCTGTGATCACGAATACAGCCGTAATTTTCAAGTTATTATCACGAAATTCAATATTTAAGCTTGTAAATAAAAAAAAAAAGATCAAGTTCGCAAATGAGCCAAATCGGATGAAAACCACGCCTACCTCCCATACAAAGTGACACAAAAATTAATATATGGACTAGAAATTGTGCATATGAGCTTTCCTATTTAACATACACTTTGAGTATGAAATGTAACCAAATCGGATAAAAACCACGCCTACCTCCCATACAAAGTGACTTTATCAAAAATGTAAAATCTCCTTCAATTCCACAAAAATTAATATATGGACTTTTTGGAAATTTTGCACATGAACTTTGATATATAACATGTACTCTGTGTATGAAATTCAACCAAATCGAGTGGAAATCACACCCACCTCCCATACAAAGTGACTTCATGAAAAAACAAAAACGAATAGTTTCTGTTAAAACTATGACGAAAATGTTTCTACAAATAAACATTATTTTGACCGTTTAAGATTTGGAATATATTTTGGTTCGGACGTGGGGGTATTTTAACTTCGGCCCAGTCGAAGATCATTTCTTACTAGTTTTTTTTGCTTTCGTTCTTTCCAACAAATAAGCATCCCGTTACTTTGAGAATGAGTGTTAGAAGAGATGGACATTTTTTTGTTTGCTGTTGTACTGCTTAATCTAAAAAACATTGCAAAAGGCTTGCGGCAACTCCAAAATATATTTTTTTTCTATTGTTTATAACAGTGCTTGTCATCCCATAGCTATGCGTCCCAACCCATACGGCATGATACAATTATACAGGTAGCATTGACAAGTATAGATTTTCTCAGCAACAAGGAAACCACCATCTGTCAAAAACAGTTGTTCGTGCAACAAGAATTAAACGAATGTAAAAATAAATAAATTCTGCAAAATATGTGCGTTAAATAAACAATTATAATAATGAAAGTTGTGAAAAAATTATGTGTGATATGTGTTTAACGTTTTCCAGTCGTGGTGTTTTAATTTTAATTAAAAACTTCTTCAATTTAGTCCACATGCATCTGCAGCTGCTGAGGTTGCTGCACTTAAACGTTTTCAACCTGTTTTTTATGTTTGCACTTAATAACATTAAGTTTACAAATTATCTTCGTTCTAGTAATAATAACTCACTATTAATAAAACAAAATATGCAATATTTTGTTATCAAATGTGTGGTTATTTGCAAGCTCTGAAATGGCGAAAACATAAGCATAATTGAACGCTCTCTTTCTTGACTTTTTTTTGACACATGCTGGTTTCCCAAGCAACTGTCAATACTGCCTTGTATTATTATACCATGCCCATACGGCACATATCGTTTTTTTTTCACATGAGATTTTTTCGTATACAAAAAAATCAACACTGCAGACTGCGGCTAACATTTTTTCCTTGGTGCGAATGGACATAAAGCATGAATTTTCCTTGCTTTTGGCGAATGTTGCACATGTCTCGCTTCGTTGGGTATTCTTGATTCGTAGGCATTTGTAATCGCGACCACTCGTACTCTATGGTATTCGTATCCTCAGCGAATGGTGCATGTATTCGTGCATTAATTTTAATGCAGAAGGCACATTCGGTGCTCGTATATTGAGGATACATTCGAAACGCCATTTGAATGCAATCAAGTTGTTCTTTGATACACATTTCAAGCAACACTGAGAGCGAAATATACAATGTGAAGTGCAACATTTACCTAAATAAATTGCTTTTTCTGAAATAAATATTTTAAAAATGACTATCTTTATTGTCCCGTAAAATGTTCCAAAATCCCGTTTTTTTTACATATTTTGCATTTGTCCCGTATTGTTGCAAAACAAATCTGGCAACACTAATTTGTAATGATGATATGAAGCTACGTACCGAGTATCAATGAAACGCACTGTACGAATCGAAAGTTATGCCATTTTAAACCATTATATACATGAATGTTATATGGGAGGTAGGCGTGGTCTTTGACCGACCATGCTCATTTTCAAAACTAAACAATGTACTGATAAAAGTAATATACACACCAAGTTTCATTCGCTTTGATTTCTCTGTTTGTCCGTAATCGAAATTTTAGCACAGACGGACACGGCTAAATCGACACAGGAGGTGAAGTTGATCAAGAATATATATAAGTATATACATATATATATGTTTGTACCGGAGATTTATCTGCGTTATACATGGAAGAATGCATACTTCCCATATAAAAATGCCTTGTATGAGAAGAGGGCGTGCTAGTTGACCAATAATTATAATTTTTGGTCAAATTACTTCCTTTGGCATAGAAAGCATTGGTACAAAATTTCATGATTCTAGCTTTTATAGTTTTTGAGATAATTGCAAATAAATAAAAATAAATAAATAAATAAATAACTGGCCATTTTAGCCCTTGAAAGGACTGTGACCTAGCTTCTTATGATCAATTGTGTTGTGCGCGATATAAAGTTTGTACACAATTGATCGAGAACCGGACCTACATGCTTAACGCCGACTCCGAACGGCGATGAACGCAATGTTCTCGTTCTCAAGAAGCTTTACATGACATTTTTACTCTCTGAGGTTTGCCATTGTCTGCAGAGAGGTGGCGGCCGTACAGAAAAATTATTTTAATTCAAATAATTTTCTGTTGCTGCTGGGGTTCGAACCTGGGTCTCCAAAGTTCGTTGAAATAGCGGCCACGCACTTTAACTAACTACGCCACGGACGCCACAAATTTGATGATAATTGCAAATATCATCCTAAAATTGAAAAAAGCGCACTGTGCGACGCACATTGGTTCCAAATCGAAAGAAGACGGCCAAAACCTATTTTTTAAAGATGTTTGAAAAACATTTTTTATGTCAGATATCTATTTAAGATAAAAATAAAAAAAATAAATAACTGGCCATTTCAGCCCTTGAAAGGACTTTGACCTAGCTTCTTATGATCAATTGTGTTGTGCGTGTTATTAAGTTTGTACACAATTGAGCGAGAACCGGACCTACATGCTTAACGCCGACTCCGAACGGCGATGAACGGAAAGTTCTCGTTCTCAAGAAGCTTTACATGGCATTTTGATTACTCTCTGAGGTTTGCCATTGTCTGCAGAGAGGTGGCGGCCGTACAGAAAAATTATTTTAATTCAAATAATTTTCTGTCGCTGCTGGGGTTCGAACCTGGGTTTCCAAAGTTCTTTGACATAGCGGCCACGCACTTTAACCAACTACACCACGGACGCCATTTATTTAAGATAGACAAAGGAAAAAAACTGAGTTGTCAATTTTTTTTTAAAAATTTTGTTAAGGATTTTTCAAAGTCGGACAAAAATTTAACAAAAAATAAAACGAAAGTGTTTTCCCCTTTTTTCCACTTCAGAAAGGTATTGGTTCCTTTGTGGAATATCTTATTATACTAATAAAAAACAAATTTTTTGCCACAAAGTGCCACTGTAGGACAATTTTAACTAAAATGGTGTCGGAAATTTAAAAAAATATTTTTTCAAAAACTTTTTTTTTTGGCTTTATTTTTTTGTATTGGTATTGAACATACTTAGTTAATGAGTTAAATTTTGTGTGTATATTATAATTAAAACCTTAAAATTTACATGCCTACCTCATTTGTCGCATTATCGACATAATTTAAATTATATTACAGGCATAAATGAGGAAATCATATCGAGGTTCAATATTATTTTAATAGCAATTTTAAGCAGTCGAAACATAAATGTTGCAGCATTTGAGCAATACTGTGTGGATACAGTCGATTTTTACTTGACTTTATGTGGATGGTTCCACATGCCACCCAGTATCCACAAAGTATTTATGCACGGTCCTTCTGTGGCATGCAATGCTTCCATTGGGTCAGCTATCTGAAGAGATTCTTGAAGCAACACATAAATTTGCAAAAAAGAATTAGGAGGATGTCACGGCTGGCTACAACTGGGAATGTTTTTAATAGGTGCCTCCTATATTCAGACCCGAAAATCTCTTTGTCGGGAAAAATACAAAAAAAAAAAGTTTAAAAATGAAACATTTACCTCCAGGTGTTTTACTTCTATTAGAATAATAGTTTTTTAAATTTAAATATTTAAAATAAACAAAAAAAAAAAAATAAAACAAAAAACAAATGTTTCCATAATTTTGTGTGGACCTCAGATTCATTATAAAGAACATTAAAAAAGTTATAAAATCCAAAATTTTAGAAATTTTAGCTCAAAAATTTGTTCATTGGCGCCAATTTGAATTTCGAAGTTATTATAAAAGTTAGCATATTTTTAAGCCGGCATTTTGAATTTAAAATTTTTGACTTCAGATTCGTGATCAGCGACCCCGATAACTTTCGGGGCACCAAATTTTGAAATGCATAATATAGTTATTATAAAAATGAGTAAGTTCATGGCAGCCATTTGTAAGTCGCCATTTTGAATTTTGAATTTTTTACTTCAGATTCGTGATCAGCGACCCCAAACACCTACAAATCAACATTTTCATGCAGATTAGACAACGCCTTGAGATTTTGGCCGTCTTTTTCGATTTGGAACTATCTTGCGACGTCGCACAATGGGGTATTTTATGCCAAAAGTGACGATTAATTGAAAAAAAAGTTCAAGGTTCATAGTGATGTTAGGTACCCGATGAAAGAAGATGAAATTCTGCATCACTAGGTAAAAGAATAGTTAAAAAATATTCTACAGTTTACCCGCAATGCAGTTTGAAAGTCATCATTTTTTTTTCTCTTTGAGTGTGCACAGTGACAGACGTGTTTATTAGAAATTTTTAAGGTTTTATTTAGTATTATTTGTTAAAAATTACAAAAAAATTACGATGGAACCTTCTTGTTCTGGTATTTAAGCAATACAAAATTAAATTTTTTTTATGAAATAGTGTTTATATGTATTAATTTATTTATTTTAATTTAACCTTAAAAAGTTGGATTTTTCAATATGTTAATGGAGATATAGTTGTGTGTTGAGTGGAATTAAGAAAAAATGTTTTGATTATCGTAAGCTATGAAAATTCAAGCTATATTCTATAAAAAAAAGTTGCGTGAATGCTGCGTACTTTCGCGGTATTTCGATTTTTTTACTTTAACTTACATGTCACGAATTTACGATTTTATTTCAAAAAATTAAAACAAACGAAATAAAGTACAAAATAAATGTAAATACTAAACAGATTTTGCTGTTTTTTGTTTTTTTTTTTGTTGTTTACCAGTACTCTTCTTCACTTTGTTTTTTGTTATTCGCTATTTTTACCCTACATTATGGAAACCGGCATATGCAGTGCACCTTTCCACAATCAAGGTAGATAGTTGATGTTTCTTTCAAACACCGGCTTTTTATATATTAAAAGAAGCAGATGAATGTGTGAAGCTATTAAATTGAATAATATTTGTTCGATTTTAACACTTATTTTCTGATTTTGATATTAGTCAGACATAAATTGTTTGCACTGCAGTTTACAGGATACATGTGAAATCAACATCATTGTTTATGTTTATTAACTTTTGTTATTGCAATCCTTTGTTTTTGTATAAAATGTCGTTCAAAGCTTGTTTTGTGCAATTTGTAGTAATAACGAAAATTATGTTCTATATACTATGTAATTCGGTAGAAGGTACATAGCTAATGATTACATTTTGAAGCCGCCATTTTGAATTTCAAATTTTTGACTTCAGATTCGTAATCAGCGACCCCACAAACTCCTGTATACAAATTTTTACCTTCATTAAACATTTTTTGCAGAACATAGCTTGTTCATGGCCGCCATTTTGAAGCCGCCATTTTGAATTTAAAATTTTTGACTTCATATTCCATTTTGAATTTCAAATTTTTGACTTCAGATTCGTAATCAGCGACCCCACAAACTCCTGTATACAAAATTTGACTCCCATTAAACGTTTTTTGTAGAAGTTAGCTTGTTCATGGCCGCCATTTTGAAGCCGCCATTTTGGATTTCAGATTTTTTACTTCAGATTCGTGATCAGGGACCCCCAAAGTACAATTTTTGTTTCGATAAGTGGCCCCTGTCAATTAATCGTCACTTTTGGCATAAAATACCCCACTGTGCGTCGGCGCGTGATGAGAATAGCTAGTTAAGGGGGCTTATTTACCCAGAACTTTTTCAAAAACTTAAAGCTTCAAGTCTCAAGAATGTGTGTTTAAAATTTCAAGTCGATATTTCAAAAAATAACAATGTTATAGCCTAGTGAGCGAACCGCCTTTTTTTCATAGCTTCGTTCGAATTTTTTGTCGAGAATCGTTACACTATGTTAGGAAGTCCGTCACTTTGTGAAAAATCAATATTTTCAAAATCGGCTATGACAAGTACGAGTTTTAAGTAATAATATAATAATATTTTTCATTTTTTAGTTTAAGATGAATTTAAGAGTAGCAAGATTGGTCACCGCTTTTCATCTTTTTTCACAGTGCTCTATAAAAAATGTAGTATCTAAAAATAAATAAATAACTGGCCATTTCAGCCCTTGAAAGGACTTTGACCTAGCTTCTTATGATCAATTGTGTTGTGCATGTTCTTAAGTTTTTACACAATTGACCGAGAAACGGACCTACAGGTTTAACGCCGACTCCGAACGGCGATGAACGGAATGTTATTATTCTCAAGAAGCTTTACATGGCATTTTATTTACTCTCTGAGGTTTGCCATTGTCTGCAGAGAGGTGGCGGCCGTACAGAAAAATTATTTTAATTCAAATAATTTTCTGTCGCTGCTGGGGTTCGAACCCGGGTCTCCGAGTTCGTTGACATAGCGGCCATGCACTTTAACCAACTACGCCACGGACGCCAAATGTAGTATCTACCTTGATATTAAATTTGTTTTAATAAAAAAAACTAAACTTACTCTTGAATGTGAATACTTTTAGGTATAAAAACCCTCATTTAAAAATATCCCTTAGGTTTCCTTAAAAAAATTCGCAAACATGGCCTTTTTTTCGGCCTCTGGATATATAGTCCCCCTTAAGGTATTTTCAAGACAATAATAAGTTTAGATTTTTTTTTTTTGTTTAGCTTTGAACCGAGGATTTCAGGTGGAATACCTATTCAGTCAAGTCTGCCTTGGTTCGGAAATGGAGTGATAGATTTGTGGGAAGGAAAGGGCAATCAAGTGAAACACGTGTAGGATGTTCTAAGCGTGGTGGAAAGCCAAAGAAACATATGAATTTGAATCAAAGGCAAGTGTTATGCCTTTACCTCAGTCAATTGAAGTTATAAATCAATCTCATCCACAAACTTCTCTACCATCAACTACAACTTCATTTCGTAAATATTGATGAATTTTTAATTTCAGTTAATTAGAAATGAGGCTAGAAAATTTAGAAAGGTTAAAAGCGAAGGACCATGGCCTGGCCGGGAATCGAACCCGGGACCTCTGGGGTGGCAGTCGAGCACGTTACCAACTCGACTACCGAGGCCGGTTTAAGTCAATCAGTTCATTTGAACTCTGTTCTCCACGAAGAAAATAACAAGGTACTGACAACGGATTCTGATCGAGGGGAAAAAAAAAAAAATATACGTGTATCAGCGTTTTGAAAGTTTATGCATGAGTCTTATTTTAGGAGGGATTTAAGTTTCCCCCTTTTTGAACATTCTTATAGTGAATCAGCATAGGAAATCATGTTATCCTTACATTTTGGATATAGGATGTGTTGTGAGGTTTGATGTGAAATACTACGAGGAATATTTTTGTTTATTTAAATTTTAAGTTTTGACTACTTTCTGGCATGTAAGTGGAATTTGTAGCTGTGGTGTATTCAGAGACTTATAGTAGAATTTTGTGATACATTTTTTTGTGGAACATTTTCATTTTTCTTTTCATTTTATTAATCAATGGTATGCTAACCTTACTGACTAGGTAATTAGTAAATATGCATATAAAATAAATAATAAATTATGTTGTAAAAAACTAGTAAGAAATGATCTTCGACTGGGCCCAAGTTAAAATACCCCCACTAGAGTGGAACGAAATTTTAACCTCATGGGCTTCATATACTTTTGAAAACTATGAGTAAAAAAATATATTCTGCATCTTTAGTTTTTTCTGCGACATAACTTTTGACTGCGCCCGAGGGTTCATATATTTCATGCCAGAATTATTATTTTTTTTTTCTGAAATCCAAAGTTTAGTTTGAAAATTAGTTCCTAATTTTTTGATGCAAACCTCTTCATTAACGCATAAATAACTTGTCAAGAGTTCCCTATGATACCATGTATGCGCTAGAAGATATGCAGGATCAAAGATCACCGAAATCGGTCATTCGCATATATCTCCGCTCCTCTTTGTAGGACAGAAAATATGCTCAGAACAAAATTGTAGATCAGATAATTCTTTACAAAAATGCCCTTAACAGTTTTAACATAAAAGAAACAGTTTCCACGCTATGCGACTAGATATGTTTGAATAAAGCAAAGTAGAAATTTCATATTAACTTTGAGCAGAGCGGAGATATAAACAAATGATTAATTTCGGTGATCTTTGAACCTAAATATCTTCTAGCGCATACATGCCAAGTTGTTATTAATCAGTAAATGAAGAGGTTTTCATCAAAAAAATTAGCTCTTATTTTTTTTTTGATTTCAGAAAAAAAAGTCTGACAATGAAATATATAAACCCTTGGGCGCAGTCAAAAGTTATGTCGCAGAAATAAACTAAAGATGCAGAAATTAATTTTTTTAAGCGTAGTTTTCAAAAATATATGAAGCCCATGAAGATTTTTTGCTTCCATACATTTCGTTCCACTCTAACCCCCACGTTCGAACCGAAGTATATTCAAAGTCTAAGGAGGAAAAAAAATGTTTATTTGTAAAAACATTTTCGTCATAGTTTTAACAGCAAATATTCTCTTTTGTTGAATTCGATTTGGTTGAATTTCATACACAGAGTACATGTTATATATCAAAGTTCATATGCAAAATTTCAAGTCCATATATTGATTGTTTTGGAATTTAAAGAAATTTTACCTTTTTGAAAAAGTCACTTTGTATCAGAGGTAGGCGTGGTCTTCATACGATTTTGTTGAATTTCATACTCAGAGTGTATATTAAATATCAAATCTCATACACAAAATTTCAAGTCCAAATATTAATTTTTGTGGAATTCTAAGAGATTTTACCGTTTTAATAAAATCACTTTGTATGGGAGGTAGGAGTGGTTTTCATCCGATTTGGCTCATTTTCAAGCTTGATCTTTATTTTTTAGATACAAGCTTAAATATCGAAATTCATAATGATAGCTTGAAAATTATGGCTGTAATCGTGATAACAGACAGACAGACAGACAGACAGACGGACATGTCTAAATCGACTCGGGTGGTGATTCTGATCAAGAATATATATATACTTTTCTATACATTAATAAATTGAAAGTAACTGATTATACATAATTGTTTTAGATACTGAGAAATGTTTTGAATACACAGCTGATAGATTATTAAACTCTGGCAAAGTTCTAACGATTGGAGAATTAGAAGTTAATATGTTCTATGCAGACCAATATTAAATGGGGTACTATTTCTTAATATTCTCGAAGGAACATTAAAGGTTATTTGCTCCAGATGATATGAACAATCCGTGTTGATAGATATAATATTGAAGACAAATAAAATTTAAAAAATAGTCCTTCGATTTTCCAGAGTTTTCAAGTTTATAAGATTACAGCTAGCTTCGAAGGAGGGAAATGGATCTGCGAAGTTAACAAAACGAAAGGAAAATTCAAGGAATCTACCCTGAGCACGTTCTATCCGATTTACGTGCGTATTGTAATACGGGTTCCAAATAAAACTTGCATACTTTAATTTGGGTCTTACCAAGCTTGTGTTAAGAATTTTTAGCGTATATGGATCTGAAAATTTATTAATGTTGCACTTAATAAATGCTAATAAAGAATACGCCTTAGGTATTATATAATTCAGATGATGAAGAAAAGTGAAATTTGAGTTAAATATAACACCAAGATCATTAATTAAAGTGACTGATTAAAACACGAACTAACGTCAATTATAAATATTATAAAGAAGAGTGGTCCAAGAATGCTCCCTTGAGGAACACCTGAAGAAGCTATAAAAGGGTCAGACATTGATTCCTCAATAGAAACCATGCAAAGTCTATTGCTTAGGTAAGATTTAACTCAAGATACAAAACTAGAATGGAATCCGAGATGCAATAATTTTTTAATTAAAATTTGATGCGAAACTCTATCAAATGCTTTTTAACCGACTTCAAAAAGGAGGAGGTTCTCAAGTTCGTTGGTTTGTCCGTTTTTTTTTTTTTTTAATGTATGTACATCGATTACTCCTAAAGCACTTGCCCGATTTCTGCAATTTTTAATCAACAGAAAGATACCATGAACGCGGAGGTCCTTTTTTAAAAAAGTGGGCGATACTCGAAAAATGGGCGCGTCAATATTAGAAAAACACTGTATTCCAGTTAATATTGACACTAGGGTACTGAAATTTACAGTAAAAATACTGGGGTAGGCAGAATTATTACAAATTACGATCAATAAAGTGGGCGTTATTTGAAAAAGGGGTGTGGCAATATTATGAAAATACTATATCTCAGTTAATATTGACACCAGGGTACTAATATTTGGTTTGCAGGTACGTGGGTAGGTAGAATCATTACAAAAGTGAGCGGGATTGTACGTAGGGTGTGGCAGTTTAAGGAAAGTACTATACATCGGTTAATATTAATACTTGGGAACTGAAATTTGGCACAGGGCTAGGTAGAATTATTATAAAGTACGATCAATAAAGTGGGCGGGATTAGAGAAAGCGCGTGGCACTTTAATAAAAATTGTAAAGATACAGAAATGGAAAATACCCAACAAACTTTCAGGAATAAATAAAACAAATTTTTTAAGAACAAAGTGTCATGTTTGACGTTTTACTCAATAATACTATCACATACAATTTTTCATATTCCCTAAAAAGGAAGAAATAAAAACTTTTTAACAAAAAAAAAAAAAAATCGACTTCAAAATCACTACAAAGTAAAAAATAATTTTAAATAACTTTTCTCATTAATGTCTTGGTCAAAAGTTATTTATATTTATTATAATATTAGAAATCTTATCATTTTCATTTTTTTCTATTTTGTTTTATTATCATCAATATATTAATTGCTTCATGAACATAAAAGCTTTGAATTTGTGAAATTTGAAATTTTGAAACCTATCTCTAGGTCTATAATTGCAAATTTAAATTTTATTACCAGTCTTACGTATTGGAGTGATGAATGAAATTTTCCATTCATCCAAAAAACGCTCCAGATTGCAGAGATTAATAAGAATACTTTTACAGAGTATTATTAAGAATACTTTTAAGCGGTTCTAAGAGTGAATTTTGACATTTCTTAAAGATAAATGCAGAAAAATCCATCAACATAATTTTTTTTGTTCTTTTTAAACCAACAATAGCGTTAGTGACATCAATGTCTAAGATTTTAAAACAACCAAAATCTGTATTTACTCCAAAATTATTGTTAATTTCTATATTTTTGTCAAAATCCGCAATATAGTTAGAACAAAAGAATTGAGCAAACAAATTTGCAAATTCAACAAAATATTGAGACCAAACGCCTTTATAACACATATGTAGTTCAAATCTTAGAAATTTTCCGCTTTCCGATTTTTGTATAAGCTCTGGTTCAAAAATCGACCAGTGGATAATTACATTTTTTTTTTCAATGAATAAGAATGCAAAATAGGAATGAAAACTAATGAATAAATGGAAGGAATTAAAAAGTAAATTATATTGAAAAATTCATCAGAAGTTCCGATGGTTGATTTTTACACGACAATTTTTATTTGTCAGTAAATCACATGTGTTATGATAACACTTTCAGGCTTTTAATTGGATTAAAAAAAAAGAAGTAGCTATAGATAGTTTTTAGGTTTTGAAAATGTTATTTTATATATCGACGGCTTACAATAAAACGGACCAACTTCGAAAATAAGGTTTTTTACTTTTTGATCCAGTATAATGTAGAAAGTAATTAAAAAATTTCTGGCAATATTGAATATCTTATATTTCGCCTAAAAATATCCCTTTACTTACTTACTTATTTATCTGGAGCTTACAACTGTAGGTTGGACCGAAGATTTTACGAAGGATATTTCTCTCGAAGGCACCCAAAGTCTTTTCATCAGAACTGCTCAACGTTCAGGTTTGTACTGCATATAATAGAACGGACATGATAAGTAACTTATAGAGCGTGAGTTTTGTTCGTCGAGAGAGGGATCTGCTTCTCAATTGCCTACTCAGCCCAAAGTAACACCTGTTGGCGAGAGTTATCCTTCGCTTTATCTCAATACTGAAATCATTGAAAGAGTTTACGCTGGATCCCAGGTAGACGAAGTCCTTAACGACCTCGAAGGAGATGTTGTCAACAATGACGTGGTTTCCAAGACGCTGGGACTGTTTGTTTGTTGACACTAAGTATTTCGTCTTATCTGCGTTCACTGCAAGACCCATTCAACTCGAATCTTCCACTAATCTGGTGAATGCTGCACTGACTTCGTTATGGCCAACGATATCGATATCATCAGCATACGATAATACTTTTGTAGAATATAGTGCCACTGCGTCTTAAATCAGCAGCTCGGATGATCTTCTCCATCATTAGGTTGAGAAAGTCACACGATAAGGAATCACCTTTTCTGAAACCTCGTTTGGTATCGAATGGATGAGTGAGATCCTTTAAATTGTGCTGCTGGTGTTGCTCAGTGTCATTCTGCAAAGACGAATGAGCTTTGCAGGAATACCAAATTCAGACATGGTGGAATATAGATGATTCCTTATTGGACTGTCGAAGGTGGCTTTATAATTGACAAAAAGATGGTGTGTGTCAATTTGTTTTTCTAGGGTCTTCTCCAAGATTTGTCGGAGCGTAAATATCTGGTCTATGGTGGATTTACCAGGTCTGAAGCCACACTGATAAGATCCAATCAGCTGGTCTACGATGGGCTTCAGTCTTTCACATAATACGCTCGACAGGACCTTATATGCGATATTAAGATGGCTTATCCCACGGTAATTGGCGCAAATGGTGGGATCGCCTTTCTTGTAGATTGGGCAGAGCACACTGAGGTTCCAATCGTTTGGAATGCATTCTTCCGACCATATTCTGCATAGAAGCTCATGAATGCATTCAAATAGAGCTTCGCCTTCATTCTTGAAGAGCTCAGGAGGTAAGTCACTGGCTCCTGCGGCTTTGTTGTTTCTAAGCCCAGCTATAGCTTCAAAGACTCCAATGGTCGGGCAGCGGATTTCAACGCTATCGTCCACAATTGAGGTTTCCGGGATATCATCTCTAATGGCGGGATTGTTGTCGTCGTCAGCATTCAGAAGCCTAGAGGAGTGTTCCCTACACATCATCACTCTGGAAAAATATCCCTTTGGTCCTTTTAAAGGTGGCGTCCGTGGCGTAGTTGGTTAAAGTGCGTGGCCGCTATGTCAAAGAACCTGGAGACCCAGGTTCGAACCCCAGCAGCGACAGAAAATTATTTGAATTAAAATAATTTTTCTGTACGGCCGTCACCTCTCTGCAGACAATGGCAAACCTCAGAGAGTAATAAAAATGCCATGTAAAGCTTCTTGAGAATAAGAACATTCCGTTCATCGCCGTTCGGAGTCGGCGTTAAGCCTGTAGGTCCATTTCTCGGTCAATTGTGTACAAAATTAATAACACGCACAACACAATTGATCATAAGAAGCTAGGTCAAAGTCCTTTCAAGGGCTGAAATGGCCAGTTATTTATTTTTTTTTTTTTTTTTTTTTGGTCCTTTTAAAGGCCAAATTTAAAAGGAAGCACAAGGTCCTGCATAAGAATAAAGACTTGTTTTGCTATATCCCACGAACTATGTTTTTTCAGTTGGTCAGTTTTCCTTGGCCAACGTTATGTATAAGCAGACTAGTGCATATAAGTCTCATCTTATTTTCTGAGGTTTATTATTTTTTGATATTTTAATTACTCTTAAAACATATTTTCTTAAGGCTCAACCAAGTTATGCGTTAAGACAAACTTAGCAAACTTCATAAGTTTCTACTGTAAAATTAAGCTTTCTTTAAACTAAACAAACTTAAATTCATTCATACTGTTGGGCAATGTTGGCAGCCCTTATCAGCAAAAAACAAAATATTTTTTAGAAGCCAATTTATTGGAATTGATTTATATCATGGTATAATAATAGAAATAATGGTTGCAGCGCTGATTGTTCTCTCTTCATTACTGCCGATATTGCCAAAATCAGATGTGTGGCGAATATGTACTTACTACTGTACTTTTGTTGTTGTTTAATTGTGCTCCTGCTTGCAGTTAACAGTTTTTGTGTTTAATTTTTAATGATGTTTTGCTGGAAACAATTTTAAATTGCTTTAATATCAATAAAAACACGAGAAAGAACCATTTTGAACAATTTGTATTTAAAGCAACAAGACAGCTTCAACTGTTTAACTTTGTTTACATTTCGCCAATTCTTGCTTTCTCACATCTCTCTCATAGCTTCGAGATTTTATATGAGTTGTCCACTTCGTTTTGACATTCGCGGCAGTACGCTCTCATCTAGCGAGTTCACCTCTATAATTATACCATAATTTATATTGATTTTTTTTATGCATACTGTGATTTTTATTGAAAATTGAGAAGTGTTTTTCGAGTTTTGTTTGAACTTAAGCAAAGTTTTCGTTTACGTCTCTCTGATTGTTGTTCGCTTACGCATAACTTCGTTAGGCCTTTAGGATTATATTTTGAACTTTATGCCAATAAAGCTCATATTGTTACTGGGAGTTACAAACACAAATAATAAAAATCTATTTAAAAAAAAAACCTTCCTTCCATTTAATTTATTTCTATTTAAATCAACCAGCAAATATTTTAAAGCCTAGATGGAAATCGGTGAATATATATTCAAAAGCCCTAGTCAAAATTATTTACACTTTCAGAAGAAATATATTAAAGAAAGGGCTCGCCTTTTTTGTTGTTTGCATAATTTGCAAAGAAATTTTTGGTTGTTGTATTCTTTGTAGTATGCAAAGTAAAGAAAACATGTTTTAAAAAACCTAATGGAAAATATCATAAAAAAAAATTAGCAAAATATAACAATTCTCTGGCCTATACAGTTTTGGCACAATGTTTTGTGGACAGGTGAGTCTTCCTATAAATTCTAGGAGTGTTTTGGAAAAACATTCATGTATCTTCTTTAAATCCTAAAAAGTAAGGCAGTGCAGCCCTTATGTTTGTAAATAATTGTGTTTAATGACTCCAAGAAAGAGTGTGCAAATACTTATGACGCCAGAGAGTAGTTATCACTTACTAGTTTATTTGTGATATATATCGTTAAGTTTGCTTAAACTTTTTTTTTTTACTTTACATACTGCAGAGAATGCAACAACAAAAAATATTTTTGCAAATTATTTCCAACAACTATAAAGTGAGCTCTTTCTTTAAAACATTTAAAAATATTAGCGATGTGTAAATAGTTTTGACTAAGGCTGTAAATAAGCAATGAGCACAACAGCAAATTTTATTGATTTGATGCAGTCACTTTCTCAAAATCTTGTAAATTGCAAAAAATAGACCCCAATCTTTTAGAATGAAAAGTACATGCAATTCCGCATTGGTTCTGCAGAAATTGTGCTACTAGCTTTTCAAAGTTGATTGATTACCAAAACCGCTGAAGAATACTGATACGTTAGTAATTTGATGTCTAATTTGGTGTTGGTTTCTTATGTACGGAACTTTGTTGTTTAACCAAACTATTATTTTTGAACTTAACTGACAATTTCTTCTTATATTTGTAATTACAATTTATTTCAAAACTAGCCTTTTTCCGGCGCGCGTTGCTGCACCCTGCAACTATATGGGAACATAATAGATGTATTCAAAACTTTTCTTAGACTCATAGTTTGACACCACTGTCGTTTTCCACTGCCCGTTACAGTTTCCCAGTAGCAGGAGATCACCAAATAGTAACTCCATTTTGAGTTTGTATGTGAGTACTGCTACTTTTACTTTCAAATTTTAATTGTATGGGCGGAACCACACCCCCTTATATAATGCCCATCCCAGTTTTCTAGTAGATGGACATTGCCCAGTTTTAGTACAGTTGCCGACAGTGAGGGGGTGTGACAGAAATTTAAACCATCTCGTACTTGAAAAAAATGTACTGCCAAAATTTCAGCTCTAGCGACTCAGTAATTTTGAAGTTTCCAGCCATCACACAGACAGCGTTTTGCTTTTTGTTTACATATTTCGGATAAAGATTATTGGCTATAACTTTTGAGCGGTAAGAGATACTGAGATAATTTTTTCTAATAAATTAATTTTTTAGCTTGTATATTTTTCAAAAATATAAAAACAATATTGGGAAAAAAAATTTTGTTCGAAAAAATCAAGGGGTAGGCCTTGCTTTTTGAATCACAAAAATGGTTTTTAATTTTTGCGTAAAATTGAAATAACTTTTGTTTAAAAATGTTATAGCTTTTAATTAGACTTAAAAATTTGCGAATTTGAATTTCAATTATTTTTACAACAGAAACAAATTTTGAGCCTCTTTTTGAGGAAAACTCCAAAATTTCAGACCTTTTTTGAAAAAAATATTTAAAATATATATACTCAACTAACGGTATTTTTGCAATAAGGTTACATAGTACTTTGATGAAGCTTTAAGACGAAAAAAATTTAACAAAGTATATAAAAAAGCAGCCGAGATATTTGAATCGAAAGTCACAAAATTAAATTTCTGATTGTGTTTTTCTCATTTTTGAGCACGATGTTGCATTAAATATATCGTTGTAATAAAATTTTTAATAGTTTTCAAGATATGTTCATGTTTTTGATTTCAAAATAACGGACATTTTTTAACTTTACTAAATTTAAGAAATATTTTATATCTTGTAAATATTTGCGATTTTGTAAAAAATTTGTACTACAGCGCCATCTGGTGTCCAAGGTGGTTCAAAGAAGATACTGTCAAAAAACTCATCGTACCTGAAAACTACTATAAACCCATTTTCATTCTAATCGCATGAGCGGTTTGGGAGTTTTAGGTGGTTTTGCAAAAATTTTGTACTACAGCGCCCTCTGGTGTTCAAGATAGGTCCAAAAAGATTGCAGCACAACACTCAACCTATATGAAAACGACTGTATACCACTTTTCATTCTAATGGCATAAGCGGTTTGTGAGTTTTAGGCAGTTTTGTAAAAAAATTTGTACTACAGCGCCCTCTGGTGTTCAAGGTGGATAAAAATTGATAGCTCACAAACACGCAACGTACCAAAAAACTTCTATACACAAATGTTCATGCTAATCGGATGAGTAGTTTAGGAGTCTATTATTGCATAGTTACATACGACACTTAGTTCCAAGGCTATTCGATATCATAAATTTCGCCTGTGTGGTCAAATTGCCCCTTGTCTAATGTTCGCTCAAATATATAATAACTACCTCTTGGGCCCATAACGTCTACATATCAAGTTCCACTATCAAAACATGTACAACTCAGGAATAATAATGATTTCAAAAAAGTGGGCGTATATATATAGTTAGACCACGCCCAGTTTTAGTATAGTTGCCGACAGTAACCATCCGAACTTATTTACCAAATTTTAGTCTAATACGACCAAAAAAGTCTTAAATATAGAATTTTTATTGATTTGTAGGTGGTAAAGGGAGTTATGGAAAAAAGGGGTATGGAAAATTTTTACTGTGCCTATATTTTTCGCGCAAATGCAAACTAAAGTGAGACTTGCCAAATTATTCCAATATTCCGTTTATTTCCAATTACCCTTGCAAATATTTCCCCATATACACCATATGTGCGCACCTGTATTTTTTCACACCTGTATTGCATATATAAGTTCACTAAAATGCCTATAATTTATGAACCAATACACATACAAGGACCATTTATACAAAAAAACCTTCGTATTGACGTCACCTTTCATGGGAATTTCCAGAAACAAAATCAGTTCACGCATTACAGAGAACATCAATTTTATACACAATGCAACATATTTTTATATATCGATTTCTTAAATATTAAGCTACTCGTAGGTATGTTCGCCGTTTTTCGTATTTTTTGTATTTTGATTTAAAATTATGGTCAACGTCTGATTGCTTCCGGTTGCTTTAAGTTCGGTCACCGGAATATAACAAAGTGTTCTCTTTTAAAAGTATCAAGTTTGTTATCTCTTGTGTTCCTTTATTATATTTTCCTTTTAACCCTTTTAAACTTTGTTAGCCTATAAGACTCAGATATTTCCGGCAGAGTGCTCTCATTACGGATTACACGAAAAAAGAGGGGGTTTTCTCAGTTCTCTTATAAAGACAAAAAAAAAGCTTTTGCGGTCCATTGCAAACGTGATTACTGTTATAATTAAAGTATGCTTAAGATAAATGCCAAGCTCTCCGAAATATTAAAATTTTGTTCTAATTTAAAAAATTGACACACAAATCAACTCGTTAAATTATATAAGATATTCAAACATTCAATCGCACTCATATATTAATGTTCGCTTGCACATTTGTTTGAATGTTTTTATAATACACAGAACACAAATATTTGTCTTTAGACCACAAAACACAACAAAGCAAATAAAAGCGTACTGTGAACATTTTTAACACGACCGCTTCAACCACAAATTCCAGCTTCCCTACTTCATCTATATACTTACTGCAGCTCATAGCTCACAAACCGATTGGGCGCACTCACACTCCCATACATACAGCGCCACTGTAGCGAATAAGCGCAGATAGACAAAAATATACCCTTGATTGCGGTCAAGCTGAAACAAATTGACAAAAAAAAAAAGAAATATCCAAAAAGAAAAATGCTTACAGTTTAAACCACAGCGATTGTATGAGTAAGTAAGGCGGAAAAAAGTTCATGATTTATTTGTGATTTGGATCTTTTTTGTACAAGTGAGTCCCGCTGCGACAAGTTTTCAAATGCATACGAAACTCAAATTTTGCAAATGAGAAGTCGAGTGAAAGAAAACCAACTAATAAATATTTACAAGATAAAAAAAAAAACGCAAGAAGTATGCCCTATATCTAATATACATGCATATAAATAAATATGTAAGATGACATTAATAACTTTGTCTAAACGTTAAAAAAGAATAATTTCTTAAAAATGACGACAGAGTGTTATCAATTAGAACGTGTTCAAATATTTTTTCTATATCTGATATCAATTTGATAATTGCATCTCGTTCGTTGTTGTACTCTTTCAGAAAGAGTCTTTTGTACATGGTTATACAACCTCTTAAGTTTTGAGTAAAAAACCAATTTTTTTTTTAATATTTTTCCCTTTTCTAGAGAGGACATTGTAAAAAGCTTTGATAAAACTTCGTTCATTTGGTTAATCCTATAGTTTTGACTGATTCAGATTTACGTGAAGCAAAAAAAGAAAAAAAAAAATTCAAATCACTTTTACTAAAGATTTCCCGACAATAACATTCTTTTTCTTGGTTTTTTGCCTTAAAAGATATTTTCTGGCTAATTCTGGTGGGGCCCGAAATACGAGGTAATGCTTATCAAAATGGTTCTAGGTTCCAGGTTCCGATGCATGGTTTCTGAGAAATCTGAGAGAAGAAATACGTGAAGGAAGTTTAATTTCAATAAATGTAAATATTTATAAATGTAACGTTAAGCCTTTTCACAAGCAGGTAGACAGGTAGACTTATTAGAGTTGAGTTCATTGAAATCGACCTTCCACTGCAGTTAAACTGAGTGATAATATTGCCACTATTCGAGTTATATGTGGCAGCTGTGGTGCAGTGGGAAGAGTGCGTGACCCATACGCCAGAGAATCCTGGTTCAATTCCATCTTACTCAGAAAGCTTTTTCTGAATGAATTCTTTTCAACAGAATAAATTTTTCTGTTCGGTCGTCACCTCTCTGCAGACAATGGCAAACCTCAGAGAGTAAAATAATGTAAAGCTTCTTGAGAGCATGAACATTAGCCGTCAAAGGCTGAAATGACCAGTTTATTTTATTTATTTTTATTCGAGTTATATAATATTATGGTTGCAATACTTTTTTATCGGACAAAAGAGATGAAAATCAAAATAACGTATAACTAATGAAAATGTAATATCTTCGGTTAAAATACCACCACGAGGTTATTATTCGAGGTGTGCTCATCAAGTTACTGCAATTTTGAAATTCGGCTGGCTGCGTTGGTCCGATTGGCACCAACTTTTTTTTTACTTTTGTGAAGATAACCTAAAATCTTCAATCCCATTTTTTTCTCAATTCGCCTCGAAAATTTCCGAATGTTGAATTCGCCACAATAAATAAATATGTGTTTAATAAATTTTTTACAAAAGAATACAATTTAAAACCAAAATAAGTCCCATTATCCTAAAATTGTTATCAATCGTTCCTGAGACCGTAAAATGACATAGAAGTGGAAAAGTCAGACCATAAAAATGTCATGAGGGGAGAAAGCTTTAAAAGTCAAAAATGAAAAACGATTTGGTTTAAAATGGACATATTACACCTTCATACTTTCTAAAAAAAATTGTATCATTTTGATCCTAAAAAGTGCCTTTCTATAACACATATTCGAATAAGTTCCGAGACTAAGTAATAAAAAAAGTTCAAGAGCAATACATTCATTCCACCCCTTTTCTAACTTTTCAATACCAGTTTTGTAGAACGATTTGTGCTTCGGCTCAAAATACGCTTCAGTTTCAGCCATCACCTCTTTATTGGAACCAAATCTCAGTAAAGAGCCAGTAGTCGCTCGGGGCCAAATCTGGAGAATACGGTGGATGAGGAAGCAATTCGTAACCCAATTCGTAGATTTTCGCCATCGTTTTCACCGATTTGTGACACGGTGCATTGTCTTGGTGAAAAATAATTTTTTTCTTCTTCAAATGTGCTTCAGTGCCAAACAACTCCAAATCATCGACACGTTGTTGTTTTTGGTCCGGTGTGAGAAAACGCGGCACCCATTTGGAACGCAGTTTTCTCATCGACAAATGTTCCTGTAATATTGTTCCCACGCTGCCTTTCGATATCTTCAGAGCCTTAGCTAGCTAGCGTACCTTCACTTTACGGTCGGCCAATACCATTTTGTGTACTTTTTTATGTTTTTTGGAACAACTGCCTCATTTGGGCGTCCTGAATGTTCAGCATCATTTGTGTCTGTACGACCAAGTTTAAACTCAGCATACCATCGGCAAATGGTTGCTTTTGACGGAGCAGAGTCCGAATGACACTTTCGAAGCCATTGCTGAGCTTAGATGGTATTTTTTCTCATTAAAAAACAGTGATAAATCAACACACGGAATTGCTTTGAATCCATTATTTTGAAAATATCAACAGTAGCGTCACTTAAATCACTGCAACTTCTGAACTAAACGTTAGATTATCATCTTGAAATTTTTACACGTATTGTTTGAAGGTTGGAACTATCGAAATATTATATCAATATTTCGTTAGAGCTGCCATCGGCTCTCCGCAAAATCGCCCAAAGAAAAATCGCCCAAAAAAAATAATGAAAAATCCCCCAATTTTTTTCCATTCGAATTTGGGTGATTTTTCATATGAAAAAACACCCAAAAAAATTGGGCAATTTTGCATTTTTGTTGGGTAAAATTTCGTTTTTTGCTTTTGGGCGAAATTTCACCCAAATATATTGGGCGAAATTTCACTTTTCGTTTTTGGGTGATTTTTCGTTTTCTTTGGGTGATCTTTCGTTTTCAATATTAAACCTTAAATGCACAAGGACCCCGATTTTTACCGAAAAAAATATATTTTATGTAAAATCGAGTAAAAATAAAAACTGCGTTTTTAGTTTTGAAAATTTTTTTTAGTTGTGAAAAGTGGTTGTATCTATAAAGATACAATGTGAATTTACCCACATTTAAAATCCCAATTAAAATATATCAAAATAAAAGAAATGTGTTATGAAATTTTTATTAATTCTTTTATTTTAAAAAGTTAAAATTATCAAAAGCTGCAGGAAGTGCACTCTGTATCTTTAAAGATACAACCAACTAAAGTGACCCAGTGAGGAGCCAAATGATCGAAATTTTTTCGATCACTAAAGGACATGTTTTGAAAGCAGTCAGTATTTTTTCCTAATCAAAATTATTTATCTGTTCCTAGAAGTTAAACTGTTAAAAATAGTGTTTATTTAGTTAAAAAAAAATTTTTTTGACTTTGTACATCATTTTTTAAAAAAGTATGACAAATAGAAGTAAAAACTATATTTTTATTTAAGACTTATAATATTCTAAATAATAAAGAACCGATTTGAAAAAAATCTAACCAAAAATATAGCCGTAAACCAAAGATACACGGTGCATTTAAGGGTTAAATAAGAAACGTCAATCAGTTCTTAAAGATAACGGTATTTAAAGTAAAAGCAGCGGTTCTTCTTTTGTTTTTCTTTTGTATTTGCATCATTTGCTTGAGTTTGCTTGGTCAAGTCAAAGGAAATATTTAGTACCGCGCCCACGTATTGCGACGTGGCGGATTACGCGTAGTGCGACGGATCGCACGCGCCACCCGTCGCCCCGCCCTGCTCCCCCCACCACCTCCGCCGTCATTTTTTCTTTTTGAAATTTTTTGATAACCAAAGAAACTTGTTGTTTTGAAAAAGAATCAGTATTTTTCCCTTGTACGAAATGTTTTTATAGATTTTTAAGCATGAGATTATATAAAATTAAAATGAATTAACTTTTTAAATTTAACGCACTTCCTACATAAATAGTATTATAATATAATATCCATATAAATAGTATTTACATCATCAAATGATTGAATTAAAATAGACTTAAAAAAAAAAAATACTGGCCTTGAAAATGCTCATTTCGTACAAGGGAATTTCGTATCTCGTGTGGGAACACAATGTAAAATATTGGGCGATTTTTCATTTTTTTGGGTGAATTTTCGTTTTTGTTTTTGGGTAATTTTTCCAAAAATTGTTGGGCTTTTTTTCGTTTTCTTGGGTAAAATTTCGTTTTTTCGTTTTGGGTGATTTTTCATAAATTTTTGGGTCATTTTTCATTTGGGTGATTTTTCCTTTTTTTTTTGGGCGATTTTTTTTTGGGCGATTTTGCGGAGAGCCGCTGCCATCAAGTACACTAAGGGAAAAAAATATTAAATTTATCCAAAAACTTTTTTAATTTATCCAAAAAGCGAGTCATTTTTGCACCAATAACGCATTTGAATAAATCGACTACGTAAATATTTAAAATTTATTTGAATACTTTTTTAATTATATTAAATATTTAAATATTTAAACAGAATTAATAAAAAATATATTAAAATTATGCACGAATTTTTTTAAAATATCTTTCAAATATTTTCTATTTGAAAATAAACTATCGCATTTAAAGAAAATTTATATTAAAAGTATTGAATTTAAAAAAAAAAATTTAAATTGAATATGTTATTAATGGTTTTATGGTATTATTTTCTTCATATTGCGTTCATCAAATGCCATTGCCTGTATAATTTATTCTCGCTTCACTTTTTTCGTTCTCTAATTTACACTATTTTTGACAGTTGGTGCCCTAATATTGCACCAACTGTCAAGCATAGTATAAAATAGAGAACGAAAAAGTAATGTCCAAAATATGTGTAGGTAGAAGCAAATTATGCATTAAATGACAACCGGTCCAAGATGTTCTTGAGAAAATACCGAGTTGTCACTCCACGCTACATAATTTCATTTCTTTGCCAAACATGCATACTATATGAAAAATAGGTGGGAAGATTTTAATGAGTTGTACCTCGGAGGTTCTTCCATAATTGTTTACAAAAAACTGAGAGTATTTATTAATTAAATGAAATTATACACGCAAATTTTTTTATAAGAAAAAACACAAAATGGCGGCACTTCAACTGCTCAAACTTGGCTCCCTCAATTAGCGCTGTGGAATGCCCAGCCCATTACGCTGCGGCCACACAAGATAGTATTGCCAAGCCTATTGAGAATACGTATATTCTGTCAAATCATTGTCGGCAACCAAGCAATTGTCGATTGTGACGTAGGTGGCCTGACAAAAGCATGGCAATAGCATGACAATGAATGTCATTTCATTACATTTATAATTTTTCTGTGTCGCTGTAACCATCTCTAACCTAAAATTTTTGGCATAATAAAAGATGAATGAAAACTCAAAATTTTCACTTTTTTTTTGTGCACCAACCACGATTATTTACGTCAATTTCAATACAAACGTCAAATTATTGCCAATGTTTTTGCCAGCCTATTATCATGCTGACAACTCCCTGGCAATAGATTAGTAATTGCCAAAGCTTGCTTGTATTGGTGGAAAAGTGTGAGTGTATTGTTATTGTCATGACAAAATTGTCATGTGGTGGCGCTGGGTTACAAGCAAATGAAATCAATCAATCAAAACTTTTTCATTAAAATAAGCTTTTTCGCTTTGTATATACCTATTTTAAACGAAAAAAAAATTAGTATTTGAACACAACAAGAAAAAATTAAACATCTTTTTTTATAAACAAATTGTCAAGAACAATATTTCTAGTAATAATTAATACAAGGTATATGCAAAGACCAATACGTTAAAGACTAACAGCCTTATTCATAAACATATTTTAGAGGCAGCGTAACTTTAAACGGGCTTTAAACGAGAAAACGTTATTCATAAACATTTTTCGCGGTTGTTTAAGAGCTGTGTAACTTAAACGCCGAAATTGGCGTTTAAAGGCTGCGAAAATACAACCATGATTTTTGTTTGTCTTTTCGTTTAATATCAAAGACATGCTTCATATGCGCCCTTTGCAGCATTTTTTTATGCGGCGGCCATTGCAAGTCCATAGGAATTCTTAATTTTTGTAGAGATTTTCTATAGTTAGACACAAACCTTACAAACATAAGCAGCGAATGAAAAAATGTTTATGTAAAACAATGTTAGCAAGGTTGCATAGAGGCTGAGTAAAGCCTTAAACAGTGCGTAACTAAACAAGCGTTAAAAGGTTGTTTAAGGAAATCTATTGAATAAGGCTGTATCTGTGCAAAATTTCAAGTTCATATCTTAATTATTTTTAAGTTACATTCGACAAAGCGGAAAAAACATGTTTTGAAAAACGCGATTAATGTTTTCGTTCTTTATTTCGGTACTTCCGACGCTCATCCCCACACTGATTTTCTAGGAACTTATGAGACTTTGTATTGAGCTTAAAACATTGAAAATATATTCTTTAGGTTGTATTTAAATGAATTTTTAAAGCAAAAAAAAAAAAACTATATGCAAAAAATTTGAAGTTCTGGAGGGGCTTTCCCCCTTAAGCTTTTTCTTTAATCTTTTCGCTCCCATATGTGTTTTGGGTGGGGTAAAAAATCTTAAAAAGGTACACTAAGAGAAAAACAAAAATTAAATTTATCCAAAAACGTTTTTAATTTTTCCAAAAAGCGAGTAATTTTTGCACCAATTACGCATTTGCATAAACCGACTACGTTAATATTTAAAATTCATTAAAATACTTTTTTAATTAAATAAAATATTAAAATAGTTAAGCAGAATTTATATTGAAACAAAATTTTTTGAGCTCTAGGCCAATCATGTTGACAACAAGACAACATGAAGACAGTGTTGCCAGATATGGTGATATCTCGACAAACTGGCGTTTTGAACAACCACTTTGGCGATAGGAATTTTGTTTGGCGTGATGACGAAAAAGTGGCGGTTTTAAACTTTTTTTTGGCGATATTTCGACGATATTTTTTAAAAAGAAGTCAAAATCCTTTTTTCACGTTATGCAACACTTCACTATGCAAACATTTTTTCACGTCTCTAATTCTTAATTCGTCGAGCAACAGTGCTACCACAATATAAAACGTAAAATCACTTTTCACAGCTTCAATTTGTTCAGTTTGAGCGTCCTTACAAAATAAATACATAAAATGCCAAAAAAAAAAAAGATTGGGAGAAGGCAAGTTGGGCTCAAGGTAAGAAGTTTTATATAGTATTAATTTAACAACAAATTACAACTCAAATAATTGAAGCTATGAGCAATGACAGCGCTTTCCTGCCAGTTGATTCAATCGATTTCGGAATGAGTTTTTCAAATCATCTTTTATATGTTAATTTAACTGTAAACACTATTATCAATTTAAAACTGTCTTGTTTTCAATATTTGCGCAAACTACTGCTTGAGATAGCTATTCGGTTGCCAAAAAACATTGAAAATTTCAGAACATTCAAGGTTCTGTGTCCTGCAAGATGCATCAATATTATTGAAATGAAAAATTTTCTTGTTTCTGAAATTGGAATAGTTATTTTCAAATCAACGTCCCAAGAACTGCTTTCAATTGCTGCTTTCTGGTTAAATATTTATAAACATGAGGATGGAGTAGGCAACAAATATTTCAGAGAGCTCGCTGAAGTGGTAATTAAAATTCTTTTGATACCAACTAGTAATGCATGTGTAGAAAGAGTTTTTTCTATTATGAACAACATTAAAACTAAGAAACGAAATAAAATGCAATTTTAGCTACTTCAGGCTCTCTTAAGAATATCAATTTATAGTAATAATTTTAAAACATGCTGTGAAAGTTTTGAGCTTACAAAAGAAATGTTAAAACGTTTCAACTCTAAAATTATGTACCCAAAACCAGAAGACTCTGAACTTGAAGACAGTGAAGAATTGGACCTGCTTACAGATTGATAAAAACCAGTAATATTTTTTTGGACGTTGTTAAAGATGTGGTATTTTCTATACTTAGTTTTTTCTTTACTTTTTTTATATCGTTTATAACTACATATAGTTTTAACTACAATTTCTTATCATATATACAAATATAATAAATATATTTACAACATTATATATTTATTATGGTTATATTTGATTATTTTTTTAAAGTTACAAAAAAAAAAATTTGTTGGCGGTTTTTGGCGGTCTAGGTATCGACAAATGACGGTCAAAGAGTATAAAAAACTGGCAACTCTGCATGAAGAACAAAGAAGGCAACAACCAACAACAACAACAACGGCTCTGTATAGAGCAAATCACACAGCTTGACTATACAGACTGTTTCATTGGCCACTACACCAACTCATCAGTAGCCTTTGTATGACTTTACACTGTGATCCACTCAGACAGATAAGAACTCAGTTAGAAAAATTCAAGCGTTCTCTGCCAAAAATAAATTCCGGGTAACTTTCTCGGCATAATTGGCAGTATAAGTAGAACCTAAGTAGCTTGAGTATGCGCAGCAAAAAAAACAATCTAACAAGCAAGCATGTGCCGCAGGTCAGTTCTGCATATAATTTCAATAGATACTGACGCAGTTCAGTGCTCGTCCGTGAGTTAATATGTATACAGAAAGCTTTTAAGCACAAAAGCTCAAATGCCCGCTGGCATAGGCTTTGATGATCACTGGCCTAGAGCTCAAAAAATTTTGTTTTCAATATAAATAATGAAAGGCCGTATTCAAATATTAAGATTAAAAAGTTAAACAGAATTAATAAAAAATATATTAAAATTATGCACGAATTTTTTAAATACCTTTTAAATATTTACTATTTGAAAACAAAACTATAGCATTTAAAGAAAATTTATATTAAAATATTGAATTTAAAAAACAAAATATTTAAATTCAATATGTTATTAATGGTTTTATAGTATTATTTTCTTTATATTGCACCAACCATAAAACAAGGTAGCTTTGACAATTGGCTGTTTTCTCAAGAGCTGCGTCCATCAAATGCCATTTTTATTTCTTTTTTACTTTTTTCGTTCTCTAATGCCATAATATTGCACAAACTGTTAAAAATATTACAAACTAGAGAACGGTAAGCTAGAAAGAAAATAAAAAGCAAAATATGGAGGCAAATGACAATCGGTGCAAGAAATTCGTGAGAAAAAATTGAGTTGTCACCTCATCCTTCATAATAACATCATGCGATCACCCATCGCACTCACAAAACATCTCGGTCAAACATCCAGGCTATATAACCCTCGTAACAAAAACCACACGAGAACTATAAGAAACCGAAAGAAAGAATCTTAAATCTAGAAACTTCATTGATAAACTGCAGAAACAGAGTGCGATGTTGTTGCTGCTTGTCGGCTATTTTAGCTGTTTAGCATACGTCAGAAGCTTCACTGTGTGGTATACATAAAATTTAAATACGGAAAAAAAACGAGTTGTAAGGAAAATATTTGATTCATCCACGTAAATATTTAAATAAAATTTATACACAGGCGTGGATAATGTTAATATGCGTTATTTCCCTTAGTGTATGGTGGTTTGCATGGTTAAGCCACACCCTCTTTTGCAATGCTCTTCCCAGTTCTCTTGCATTAAATGTATCGTTGTTAGTGTTGTCAAATATTCGACAAAATGTAAAAACCGGTTTTCGAATACTTAAAAAAAATAACCGGCTTAAACCGGTTAACCGGTTTTTAATAAAATATATTTTTAAATTTAATAAAAAATTGAGAGGAAAATAAAAGGCATCGTAAATATTTTTCTTTTATATATATAAATAGTCCATTTAAATAAAGATTTTATGAAGCGTATTTAATAGTACAGTAAGACAAAAATAAAAATAGTAATTTAAATCCATATATGTATGTAAGAAGTAAGGACTTGCAAGGAACATACAATAAAAAGAAATGAATCCATTAATATTAAAAAAATAAGTACACAGCTTAACATTTCGTTTCACGTTTAAAATAATATGTGAGGAATAAAATTCGATTTAAATTCTTTGGTGACAATCTATTTCTTTACAAAAAAAAAATCTATTTCTTTGTTTTGATTTAATTGAAGTTGAAACGGAAAATACTCTTTCACTTATTGTACTAGATGTTGGGCAAATAGTTAGTAAATCTGTTTAAGTGTTGCACTTTAGTGGATGTGTTTAATAGACAAAATAGTGCTGCCACTTGATTTGCTGCAAATTTTTCTATAAATAAACTTTTATTTTGTAAATAATTTTATACGCTGGATATTGAAAAAAAAAAAATGGAAAAGTTAAGAATTTTAAGTATTCGAAATGTTTAATTTTATTTTTATTTTTAATACATTTATTTTTCGACCGGTTGATTAGCAAGTTTTTTAATGTCTTGTCAACAAATTTCACAACAAGTTGTCTTATGATATGCATAAAAAGTATTTTATTTTATAAAAATACTCAATACATACAAAAAAAAAAGCAAAAGTTCGAAGGACCCCCTAAATGTTTCTTCTACTCGCGTATTCCAATGATGAACAGAAAATTTATTTTCGATTTTAATGGAAAATATCAAAAAAGAGTATGCAAAATATGCAAATGCCATCAAATAAAAAAAAAGTGAATTATACATAAAGATAAAAAGGAATCATAAGGAATTCTGGTCGTAACTAAGAATAGAGAAAGGCAATAATATTTGCTGCATAATATTTCTTCATTCCAACACAAGACATGTAAAAAATCCTCATGTTTGATATTTTATCTCTGCGTAATTAAGGACATATTTGTTTGGATTGCTTCAGGACTAATGAGGATTAAGATGCAGCAGGTACCTTTTATATCCCAAAAACTCAATAGCTTAAAAAAAATAAGAAGCAAAACTTCAGGACTCTCCCGCGTTACGGTATTGTTTGTCCCGAAGATAAAAACTCAAGTTTGTAATGAAATTTTAATGAATCTTCAATTCCAGATAGAGTTAACTACCTCAAAAAAGACAGTTTTTATTTTACACCCTTCGTGTACATTAACACAATATAGTATGTTAAGGATTACTTTACAGTTACCTGTTTTTTTTTGAGTAACGTAAAATTGTTTCTAAGCTGCTGAATTGGAGATATAGTCCAATTTGAAAAAGGAGAAAATAATTTGCTATGCAAAATAGCAAATTCAAGTATTGTATGAACAATACCCAGTTGGACAAAATGTCTCCACGCGGTATTTATTATGTCGCTAAGTCTTCTGTGGCAGTTTAATGAAACGCTCTTTTAAGGCGTTTTAAGTAAGAACTTTTTGTAAAATGTAGAAAAAAACATTTGATGGTTATTTAATTTTTACAAAAATGTTGAAATTTTTATGTCCACATTTTTGTAAATGAAAAAATTTCTTCAAAAAATTGTGGAGAAAAAAATAAAATTACAAGGAAAAAAATATGGTTTCCGAAGTTAGTTCCGTATATTAGTGAACAACAACAAAGGCCAGCTAAGTTGTCGTCTTTAAGTTAGTTCCAACTGGGCAGGATTAAAGCTCATTGTACTTACACACACAAACATACAATGACAAAGGAAGCGCAGAGAACAAAAATTAAAAATAAATACACATCTGCATTTATATGTTCTCTTATAAAAATTGAAATTAAAGCAAAAAAAAAAAAGAAAAAGAAAATGACAACATAAAAACAAAACAACAAATAAATAAAAAATCTCGCACACAAAGCAGACTAAAAAGTGCTGAAAAAGAAGTCATACGGAGCTCGTTGTAAATTGGAAGCGTCTCGTTATTCCGCAGGCAGCACTTTAACAACGTGAAGTATACATTCCTTAAGGTTTTGTTATGAAGATGCTGTCGCATTGGCACGATGTTGTGTAAACCTGGGTAGTATAACGCCCAAACCAGCTGAGGACAAACGGCAAAGGGATAGGCAAATGGCAAACTGAAAGCGGAATAAGCAAATTCATCTCCACTGCTTCTTTGCTGTTGCTGTTGCTGTTGATATAATTATACTCGAAAGGAAGCTGTGCCGAGAAAAGTCATTAGGACCTGAACTAAAAATTGGATCGTGCCTAACGACTCGGAAAATTCAAGGAAAAAATTGAGCTCAGCTAATTAATTCTTACGTACACTCGAACGCTTTGATGCAACTGCACGCGGCATCAGTACCCTTCATAATGCCTGTCCGGTCCAAGCCCCGGTTACATAATCATACATAAATATATGTATATTAATAAGAACTCCACAATAATTCAATTACAACCATAACTATTTATAACGGACAATTTTTCTTTATTTTTGATTGTTTAAAAATGGTTTTCAAACTCAAAATAGAATCGGATTCAATCTCAGTTTAGACAAGCATTAAAGTTTTCTTAAATTTTTCTACATAATCTGGGGGGATGAGATCTTCATTGGTCATTCTTTATTTTTTTTTTATTTATTTATTTATTTATTATTATATTAAGCGCTAGAAAGAAAATACTTATAGTTAAGCACCGATAACATGTGTGGATATTAAGAATCAACATAGTTTATATTAAATAAAAAAAGATTTTAAACATAAATTAATTAATTGAATAACAAGAGATCAAAAAATAATATAAAAATACAATCGACTTTTAAGATTAAAATAACTAAAAACTTCAAAAAGAATAAAATGAAGTGAGATATAAAAATATAAAAAGGTTAATTAAGAAGTGAGTAATAGATTTATGATTGAAGTAAGAGAAGACAATAGATTACATTAGAATGAGGACAAATAGTCCAATAACTTAGATTTAAACATAGTTGCGTTGCAAATACGCTGCAAGTAGAGTGGAAGTGTATTCCAAAGACGTATACAATAAACAAAGAATTGCCGTTCGGACGCTAAGCAGGCATGTTTAGGTTGAACTAGGTTGTTTCCACGCTGAGATCTTAAAAATTTTATTTTTTCATATAAGTAAACAGGTTCCTAAGCAAAAACAATTTTTTGCAAGAAAACTAACGCCCTCATACTCAAAAGATTGTCAAAAGTCAAATTGAAGATTTGTTTTGCGTGCAGTAATATTCGATCAGATCGTTTAAGTCCGTACACATAACGAGCTATATTATTGTAAGAAACGTGCAGCTTGCGTTTACTAGCAGCATCACAATATGCAAAAATCTCAGATCCGTACAATAAGGTGGGAACAAGATATGTTTTTGCCAATAGCATTCGTATGGTAAATGGGGTAAAGTATTGCGTAGCCCATAGATTCCGAAGCATACTGTAAATTTTCCCTACAGTAATAATGACATGATTCGTCCAATCCAAAGTACTGTTGAAGGTTATACCCAAATTCTTAGCCGTTTTTACAACTTCAATAGACGATCCGTTTAGAATGACTTCCGGAATGGGCGAAAAAAATTGTGTCCTCTAGCTATGATTAAGCATTTCGACTTATTGGATCGACTTCGTCTAAATTAAAACACGAAGTGAAAATGAATGATCAACAAAGTTTAATTTTGGGTTAATTGTGTCCCACAGTTATTTTTTTTAACATCCAATAATTTCTGGCATAAAATAGCGGAATGGTGACCAACGATTGTATATTTTTTTAATTGGGTGGTTTGTTCGATGTGGAGCTGTCGCCATATGACAACACTGGGTCTTGGTGGAAATTAACATGTTAAAAAATATAATCTCTGATTAACTATTTTTCATATAATTTTTTTAATTTTTAAAAAGAAATAACATAAAAACCTGAAAACAAAACTTAAATGCTTATTTTGTAAAGTGGGTATTTAAAACAATTCAAGATAAATCAAGGTAAATCGAAAATATTTACCCAAAAACATATATTTATTGTATACATTTTTGTTTGTAATTTCTTCAAATAATTGATGCACATACCAATATCACATTCAGGGCCGGCCCGAGAATTTGTGGCACCCTAGGCTAAGGGTCTAAATTGCGCCCCATATTATTTAACAAGCAAAAAAATAGCAAGAAACCTCTTTTTAATTTGATTTAGGGGGACATATAGGTAACAAATTTTTAAAAAATTTTTTTTCGGGAATTTTTTTTCATAGAAGGAAAAAGATATCGTTATCAAATTTTGCACATATATTTATTAACATTAAAAAAATACAAAAAAAATTGATTTTTTAAAAAAAAATGTCAAAAAGTTGACGGTGTGCAGGATATCACCAGTCTGGAACATTTGAGGAAAAAATAAAAAAAAAAACAAATTAATCCTTGTTTAAGTGGCCACCGCCTGAACTGGGATAATTTTTATCCGCCGAAGACAAACAAAACGGCGACCGATTTTGTAACCTCGAAAATAGATTTTTTTTTCAAATGGCCGCCATTTTGTTTTTTTCGGCGGATAAATATTATCCTAGTTCAGGCGGTGGCCACTTAAAAAAGGATTAATTTGTTTTTTTTATTTTTTTCCTCAGATGTTATAGACTGGTGATATACTGCACACCGTCAATTTTTTGACATTTTTTAAAAGAAAATAACAAAAAAATTTTTTTGTATTTTTTAAATGTTAATAAATATATGTGCAAAATTTGAAAACGATATCTTTTTTCCTTCTATGAAAATTTTTTGTTAAAAATTTGTAACCTATATGTTCCCTTAAGTTAAATTTTGAATAGTGAAACAAAATTATTTACATGTTATGTATAAAACTCCCAACTTTGGGCCCAATCACGATCGCCGACGGAAGCCCGTCAGGAGACATTTTGCTGAATCTCACTAAAAATATAATCGAGGTTTCCGTCGGAAATTCGAAATTTTCCGTCGAAAAAAATTCAATCACTTATTACGACGGAAAAGATTTTTCTGTCAAATTCACTCACTTAAATTTTGAATGTGAGATTGTAAAAAAATAAAAAATGAAAATTTTTGAACAAAAAAACAGTAAGCATATAAGAGCAGCACGGAAAATAAATTTATTTATTTTGTTTGATTTGGGCGGGTTGTGCTTCAATTAATTCTTTTTCCAGTGCAAACTTCTTCAAACTAAGTTTTACCATAAAATTATTGTGCATTTTTTTTTCTTGCAAGTTTTCCTCTAGTGCTTCGGCTATACGTCGCGTATAAGATTCAATGCCTCCAAAATATACATAATTGGTCTTCAAGTAATTCATTCGTGGACATCCTCTTTCGTTTCCTAGCAAGAGGCTCACTTGCAGCAACTGTATTATCGTCTTTAAAATTAGGAATGTTGATACAAAATCTTACAATGTTTTGAAACATCTTACCATCACTTTCAGCATTCTCCTCGTTTGAAACAGCGTGGTGCGCAGATGTTAAAGGTGTTGTGGAGCGAAGTGGCAACCTCCAGCAGTGTCGCCAGATGAAATTACCACCAAAATTCTCTTTTACTCACACTTAATTCCCATAAATTACCACAGTCGCAAAATACCTCAAAATACCTCAAAATAAAGGGTGATTTTTTTGAGGTTATGATTTTCATGCATTAGTATTTGACAGATCACGTGGGATTTCAGACATGGTGTCAAAGAGAAAGATGCTCAGTATGCTTTGACATTTCATCATGAATAGACTTACTAACGAGCAACGCTTGCAAATCATTGAATTTTATTACCAAAATCAGTGTTCGGTTCGAAATGTGTTTTATCGACAAATTTTGTTCAGCGATGAGGCTCATTTCTGGTTGAATGGCTACGTAAATAAGCAAAATTGCCGCATTTGGAGTGAAGAGCAACCAGAAGCCGTTCAAGAACTGGCCATGCATCCCGAAAAATGCACTGTTTGGTGTGGTTTGTACGCTGGTGGAATCATTGGACCGTATTTTTTCAAAGATGCTGTTGGACGCAACGTTACGGTGAATGGTGATCGCTATCGTTCGATGCTAACAAACTTTTTGTTGCCAAAAATGGAAGAACTGAACTTGGTTGACATGTGGTTTCAACAAGATGGCGCTACATGCCACACATCTCGCGATTCTATGGCCATTTTGAGGGAAAACTTCGGAGAACAATTAATCTCAAGAAATGGACCGGTAAGTTGGCCACCAAGATCATGCGATTTGACGCCTTTAGACTATTTTTTGTGGGGCTACGTCAAGTCTAAAGTCTACAGAAATAAGCCAGCAACTATTCCAGCTTTGGAAGACAACATTTCCGAAGAAATTCGGGCTATTCCGGCCGAAATGCTCGAAAAAGTTGCCCAAAATTGGACTTTCCGAATGGACCACCTAAGACGCAGCCGCGGTCAACATTTAAATGAAATTATCTTCAAAAAGTAAATGTCATGGACCAATCTAACGTTTCAAATAAAGAACCGATGAGATTTTGCAAATTTTATGCGTTTTTTTTAAAAAAAAAGTTATCAGGCACTTAAAAAATCACTCTTTACCTCAAAATTACCACAAAATACCATAATACCTCAAAATACCTCAAAATACCTCAAATTACCACAAAATACCACAAAATCCCTCAAAATACATCAAATTACCAAAACATACCAAAATGCAGTAAACTAAATTGATTCTGACAACATCATAACATAATTACCAAGAATTTACCATATTCATTAAAAAACATTGAGTTTAAATATTATTCAGTTCTTTATTTATTAAAACCATCTTCTTCTAAAGATCTTTCTTTTCTAAATATTAATTAAATAAAAATTAAAAAATTAATTAAAAAAAAATATAAATTAGTTTAAATTGATATTTTCATAGCTTAAATAAATTCATTTTTATACATTACGCTTTTATAAAGTTCATAGTGGATTTCATTAAAGTGAACTTCTGTTGTGTAGTTTGATTTCGATAAGCTCTTAGCGTATAAAATGCTTGAAAGCATATCCGTTGATAGCCTGTTTCTTAGTTTATTTTTATTAATATTTATTTGAGAAAATATTCGTTCCACATTAGCTGAAGAATGAGGAAGGCAAGATATATACGATATATACAAAACAAGGATAAAACAGATACATACATACCACTACAAACCAGTTTATGCATTCACGTGCATTCAAAAGGATGATCACAGTGTGATTTTTTAATGAAAATTTTCTCTTTATTGATGAATTGTAGAACAGGCAGGTAAACAAAATAGATACATAGAAACCACCCCAAACAAGTGCATTCAGTCATTTCAATAAGTCATTTAACGCATCGTTCTCTTAATTCGTATTTCTACCACGCGTGTTAAAAATTTCGAGGTATTTTGTGGTAATTTGAGGTATTTTGTGGTATTTTGAGGTATTTTGAGGTATTATGGTATTTTGTTGTAATTTGAGGTATTTTATGGTATTTTGAGGTATTTTTTTTCCCACGCGTGGTAAATATCCCACATGTGGTATTTTTATTCCCACGCGAGAGATTTTTACCACAAAATACCATGGGAATTCCCACATCCCACAATCGTTGAAAAATACCATAAGCACTATTTATCGTGCTTTTCTGGCAACATAGACCTCCAGTCCATTCCCAAAACTTCTTCCCCTCTTTTTTTAATCCCTTTCCTAGTTTGGAAAGGTGTGTTTTATGTGTGTCTTAATTTTTGTCCTAGTCCATATCCTCATTCATGTCATAGTCCTTTTCCGGTGGTGTTGTTGTTGTGGTTGTTGTTGTTGTTGTTGTTGCTTTTTTTTATTTGTTCTGACAATCAGCTGTGTTTTGTTTTGAAAAATAAACTACCACGGGTGTTTTTTATTTTCATGGGATTCTGATATCATCACAAAAATAAATAAGTTTTCTTCGATTATTGCAAATATAATCTAATATTTTTACCACAAATATGTTCTTTTTAATGTTACACAGCTAATTTGCGTTTCAATATTCACTTATGAAAGCATAACTTATACATTTATTTCTTCGAAAATTCCCATATGTCCTATTTCTTAGAACACTCCATTGTGAATACTTTTCACTCACTTGGAAAATATGACAACGAACATCGAAATTGAGAGGAACAATGTTGTCGTGTTATTTTACTTTATCCCTTCCCGACGGAAATCTCGATTGAAATTTTTATCACGTCGGGCGGAAAGCTTCCCGACGAGCGAAAAATCCGACAGTATCGCTATTGGGCCCTTTATTTTTTTACAAAATTCAATATTTGATAAAATTGGGCTTTTGTCGGTATTTTTCGAACTTTAAGTACAACAAAAAAGGCATATAATTAAATATATAAAACATTCTTTAAATCAAAATAAAGAAATTAACATATCTCAAGCCGCTGACTAAATTATGCTTTTAATTATGTTGGCGGAGTTTTTTTATCTACATAAAAAAGAGAGAACTTATATTATCCATAAATAATTTTATTTTAACTTTCACCAACAGTTTTTCTGTTGGTTTTTTTCCGAGCTTTACTGGCGCAAAATTGTTGATAAGATCATCCAGTTCCAATTTCCTTACTATATCGCGTTCGATGGAAAGGGTAGCTAAACCATCAAGACGATATTGTAGCATTTTAACCCGCAAATAAGTTTTTATTAATTTAAGCTTAGGAAAGCTTCTTTCTGCACTCGCTATAGTTATTGGCAATGTTATTATGATTCGTAATGCAATATATATATTTGGCAATGCGGTTGTTAAATTATTTTTTAATTTAATAAATAATTTATAATTTCAATAGGAGAATCACAGCGATCTGCAGACAAATGATTTTTAAGGTATTTTAATTCGTCAAATAGATTCAAGCCGGAAATATCATTTTGATCAACTTCAGTTAAGAGAAGTTCTAAATCCATGCAATATTTTCGTATTTCATCATCCGTCATGTTGGTGATATTGCCCAAGTTATATAGCATTTCGAATTGATTGTAGTGTTCATGAATAAGTTGAAAGCGATCACGTAATGATTGTATCGCGTTGTCCACGACCTTGTTAAAGAAATTAACTTTAAAGTTTTGCATTGGATCATCCAACACTTCGTCACGTTGTTCATAATCAAATTGTCTCCTTATTCGGCGAACTCATGCGTGTTCAAACTGTACATCAATATCAATTGCAATTATTTTAGCCTCCTCCAAAATACAAGAAAATTTGGCATCTGTTCTATAGTCTTCAAGGAACATCATACTCATTGATGACCACGTTACTGCTTGGCTGAGGTTTAAATTAACTGCCTGAAATGCTTTGCTAGTTACATTTATTTCAAATAAAATATCATACCATACAATTAAAGAGCATATAAATTTATATTTTTCAATTTTGTGCAATATAGCTGTGGCGTCTGACTTATTTTTCGCCAACACTGTGGCTGTGGTAACATTAGGTTGGTCATCATCGTTCAAACAGTCCTGTTGCGTGTGTTATGAAATGTTTGTACACAATTGATCGAGAACTGAACCTACATGTTTTATGCTCCACAAGGGTCATGTTCTCAAGAAGCTTTTCATGTCATGGTTTACTCTCTGAGGTTTGACATTGCCTGCAAAGAGATGGCGACCCATCAGAAAATTTTTTATTAAAAAAAAATTTGCCGCGAGTGGGAATCAATCTCGCGCTCCAGGCATGCAAGCTACACACTTAGCACGCATGCCGCGGTCGCCATATATGTTTCCATATATATTGATTGATATATTTTTTTTTTAATACGTAAGGTGCCCCTATCTGTATGCGCCCCGAGCCCTGGCCTTACTGGCTCGGCTCTAGGGCCGGCCCTGATTACATTTGTTACAGGCAGTACGCCAAGCGCGGTATATATACAAAGCTTTGTGAATATACAAGTTTTCTAAGCTAGTCTCAAAACATATTCAGAATAAAGCGACGAATTCTCTTGTGAGACGAATTTTTTAGTTGCAGTCGCTTGCCTCTCTGATGTGTTGAGTAACTCACAAGCCCTTAGTTGTTTCCTTTAGAGGTTTTCTTAGAAGAATCTTTAGAGGTTTTAGAAAGGTCTTTGATTAATGAGTTGGAGATGTGGCACTTGCAATGTATAAGAGAAAAGTATGATTCAAGTACTAGTGCAATGCAGCTATTACACTGCTGTGATGCTGAAGTGTATCCTCTTATTCATACTCTTTTTAAAATTTTAATAACATTGCCTTCAAGTGGAGCAACTGCTGAAAGATCATTTTCTACATTGAAGAGAATTAAAACCTATTTGAGATCTACGACAACAGAAGAAAGATTGAACGGACTTGCTTTATTGAATATTCATTATGACATTAATGTGATTGTGGACCAAGTCATCGATAGATATGCAAAAACACGGAAGCATAGATTAGATTTCGTTTGTGATTAGATTTTTTAAACCGGGAGATTATGTACTTAGTCATTTAATCCAAAAATGTAAGCCAAAAGTTTTATATATCCCTTTTAATTTTTATATAAGTTATGTAAAATGTTTTTTAATTCATGTACACATAAAGTCACTAAAAACTGGTTAACTCTTTTTTTTTAATAAATTTGAAGAACTGGTTTTTTAAATATCGGGTTATTCCACAAAACGATTTTTACATTTTATAGAATATTTTGTTGCTCTTGATTTGATTTGACGAACTGCGATCGCCCCCCTTCAATGAAGCTTCTGGTTCCGCCACTGCAGTACGCACAGTACTACAGCAGGTGTCTTCAGCACATCGCCTTTTCTTTTCGATGGTCATTGGCCAATGGTTGACTCCACCGTAACGAATTGATTCCAGCACTGTTCCTTCCATCCTGCGTCTTCGTATCGGGCCAGGTGTAATAGGGACTACTCCGTAAAGTTTTCAATAAAATGTCTCAATCTGTGGAGTTGCCATGCATTTTGAACCGAAACGTCAACCATTTTTTTGTCTCTATTTGCAATTCGATGCAGACTTATGTTTTGGACGAGGGATATTAATTTTTTGCATTCGGGTCTTGGAGTAGCGTTGGACATTAGATACTGGATTCATGTCAAATGTAGTTGATGCAGCGCACACTACCGAATTATCCACCCATTTTGTCAAAAATATTTTAATGTTTTTGAAAGAGCATAATCACGTTCCATTTTTTTTCAAATTGTCTTTGGAAGGCAATAAATAATTTTTCTGAACTCTGTTCATTCGGATTGTATCAGTCAAATACGCTAATAATGGAAAATTTGTAAAAAGGTTATCGAAATAGAATGAGAATGGCAGTACCTGCACTTCCTGCGTGAAATCATCAATAATATTTATAAATGAAGCAGCGCATTTGATACATTTCAAAACTTTTTAAGTTACCTGCTGAAGAACAAAACGACCATACTTTTAGTCAAAGGGATCGGCTCACCCTTTATAAATTGTTTGCAGCCATGTCTGCCAAAATAGGCAATCCTGCTCTCGTCATAAGACCAATGCTGTTCTGGCCGAAAATCTTTTATCATATTTCCCTTCAAACGGTCAGTTATAGATCGTAATTTCCACATTTTATCATTGTCAGTAACTTTTTTGCAACTGTCCCCAAAATTGAGAAGCTGCAATATTTGCTGAAATCGGTTCCTACGCATTAAATTCTTTATCGTATTATTTACCATGTCATCATCACTACTCCAAACAGTTCCTATACGGCTGTGATAGTTTTAACCAGTAAAAAGCAAGATAACAACAAACACTTTAAAGTCTTGTATGGTAATCTTAGGGTACGATTTGCCAAGAAAAGTTGCATATTTTCCGGATTTGTCGCAAATGTGTTGAATCAAACCAAAATTTTTCAAACTGCTTGTATGGTGGTACTTTGCAGTCTTGATAATTTGCATATATTGGAATCGCGGGAAATCTGACTGTTCGATGATTGTTCGAATCTTTTGTTTAATGTTGCCTCCTGGCATGATCACTAATTGTCACAAAAAGTCTTTATTTTTTATTCAATTTTTTTTTATAATTTTATTTTTAAGGTGAAACATCTTTAGCCGCGATGGGGAGTAAAACCGGCGTGTTTTTACCATAGTGTTACGCAAAATTAAAAAATTATAGTATAGTATGAGCACAGTCATCGAGATGAACCATCGAGTAATTATAATATTGCCATAAAAATTCTCCGCATATGGAGCATGTCTTTGATATGCATATTGAAAACATCAACCTTTAACAAAAAGACAAACACTAACTGCTGCTAAGTAACAAAGTTGTAATGTACAACATTTTAAAGATATTTCAAACGTTGCGCAGTAATTTCAGAAAATCGAAACGAGTACTGTACAACATTGGCTGGTTGCACACTCTTTAATTAACCGCAGAAGAGCAGATTGCAGTGATGCCTGTTTAAAAAATAGTGTGTTCACCAAGAAATAAAGAGTACACAGAGTATAGTTCTGTTTTGCTTTATTTTCCTTATATTTTTATGTTGTTGACATGAAATTCTACATATCACATAGTTTTATGATACATATTAACCCTCTCCGGCCTTTCCTTAAAGCCCCCCTGTTCAGGTGTAGGGAATTAAAATTGAAATGTCCCAGCAACAAAGCTTTGTGGTGTTTTGAGTTTTATGTTTGAAGAAAAAAAAAAAAAATAACACTAGACAAATGATTTTTATTTTTGAACGGAAAATAAAAATTGAGAAAAAAAAAACTTTATTTCTGAGCGAAAAAATAAAAATTGAAAAACAATTTTTATTCTTGATCAAAATAATAAAACTCAAAAATAATTCTTATTCTTGAACAGAAAAATAAAAAATAACTTTTATTTCTGATCAAAACAATAAAACTCGTAAGATAATTTTTATTTTTGAGCAATAAAATAAAAATCTAAAAATAATAATTAAACTTTGAGTTTTTGGATATCGCTTATAATAATTACGATCCTGGATGAAAACAGATTTAATTTATTCTTGCCATTATATGAAATTGGACTTTTTTAGTAAGACTATATTATATTTAAGAATAAATCAATTAACCACTTAAAAATCATCTTTTTTGGGTTAAAGTTTCACTTCAACCGTGTGTGGTGGCCACACACATATTTAGGCAATTCACAAGGTGTTGTATCGTGTCGTATCGTTCTATTGTTGTTTGTTCTTACAAGTATCGTATCAACACTGTTGTTGTTTCCCATACAAAATAGCGATAAGACACATACAAAACTGCGATGTATGTTTAAACAGTGTGCTATTCTATCAGCTGATTAATCTATAATCTGTATTTTTATATTATATATTTTTATTCCTCCTTATTATATATTCGTGCGGCTAAAATTAAAAATTACATTTAAAATGCAGGAAAGTGGCAAAAAAATGGTAGATATTAAATAATTATAAATAATATGACATACAACTGCAATATTGTGTTCACAAGGGTTGTATTTTTATTCAACTTTTGCTTACAACATACAACTTTAGAACATATTGTGAATTGCCTAATTTTTTTTTTTTATAAAATGCTGTGCTGAATACAATTTTATTTCTATACAATTTATTGTTAACGATAACATTTTTTATTAAAAAATTGTATTTATTACTAAATGAAGTGGCTTCTAGCCCCTATACTACAACAAACGAAAAACTTCCATATTTTTATTAGAAATAGTTTTTGTTAAGAAGAAATCCAAATGGATGTTGTTCACAAAAATAGCAGCGCTTATTAAATAGGAAAAAACATTTTGAGAAACTATAGAAAAACATAAATTTTTTTGAATTATTAACTTTATTTGTAATTAAATAGTTAATATTAAGTAGCATGGCCGCCATTTTGAATGACTGAGAAACATTTACGTTGCATAGAATCGACTTAATTCCTACATCTCTCAGTCGGTATTGCATTCCAGAATACACTCACTATTTCCCAGAGCAGCTTGCTATTTTTTGGAATTCTCTACACTTTCTGCATTTTTTAAGTCTCCCCAAAGATTTCAATTGTGTGAAGACCCGGAGACTGAGCTAGCCAATCCATTAAGTCGACATTTTTTCTCCCTAAACTTTTTTTGATTAGCGGATCTTGCCATTTACCATTTGAACTATTTTTCGATCTGTGCCTATGCTCTTTACATGTTTTGCTCCACGTGTTTCACGTTTGTTTTGTCATTTTTAGACATTTGAAATCCTTTTGGAAGAGCAACCGACGATTTACAATTTCTCGGTTAGTTTTCCCTTCCTTTCGCAATTTTTGAATAATATTCCGTTTTTCTTCACGGCAGTGTTTAAATCAGCCCATTTTGCTAAATAAGTGAATGAAATGGATTAAATTTATAAGCCATATTATTTCTTAATAAATAATTGCTTACCTGTCGTTAGTATAAAACAAACTAACTGTGCAACGAGAGGACAATTAAATATTGCTGCTATTATTATGAACGGTTCTTCTTGCAAGTCGAACGATCTCTGAATATTTTGTTTGAGCCTTTTGCCTTTTTGTTTGAGCGCTCGCGATATACTGTTATAACGGTATTTTCATGCAATTAACAACAAGTAATAAGTCACTCTATTGGATGTATTTTAATATATTATTTTGACACTTTCATAATATGATGTATAACACTGCTATTTTTATGATTTATTTTATAGATTTATAGTTGAGTATATAGTAGAATCTGAATCTGTTGTTTAAAAGATATTTTTTTAATATTTTTTGCCCTATTTTTTTTTAAAAATTACATGAAGTAGCTGCGGTTTTTATTTTTTTTGTTAAGAAAAAATAAAAATTTTGAATTTAAAAAATTTTAAATCCTAAAATATATAACAAATTAATACAAGCAATAAATAAAATATGAAAACGCTGCAGTCTTTTGTTACTAATCGCCGCAATGTTAAGGTCAAGGTTTAAAAATGGGTCTCCAGCAAATGAAGTTTCGCTTGGAAGAAGTACTACAAGTTTTTTTGTCATGTAGAAAATTCTATGTTCCGGTCACTACTATGGAAATATGGTCTATGATGTAATTTTACAAATAAATACGAATTCATAGAATTTATAGCCGATTGATGGCGGGAAAATTGGGAGTATTTTTTTATAATCAAGCAAATAAACTTGAACGGGATGAATTAATGGCCTAAGTCTTGCAACAATTTGAATATAATTACATAGGTGACATTAACATGTCCAGCAAATGCTTCACTTGGTTTTTCCTCATTTTTTAAACTGAGATCAAGACTAATTTCTGAACAATGGCTTAACCGAAAAGATATAAAACTGAAATGTTTGCTTTTAAGCTTTTAAAAAGGTGCCGGTTCAGATGAGGATAATTCTGAACATTCCTCTAAGACTTTGCATGATTCATGGCTACTGCTGTGAGTCATCCCGTCTGTTTATAAATAATACTAACTGTTTAAATGGATGTACTAAATTTTGTTTTAAAAGGTTGTTTTTATGTATCAGAGAAGTATCTATCAAGTTGAAGACTATGGTAAAACTTTATTACTAAACTTTACGGACAGTTTATCGAGATATTATATTAGGGGCTTTCACGATTCAGTGCATATGGCTGTGAAGTTGCATTTATGCATTATGCATTATGCATTTGCTTAACACTGTGAGCGTACCTCAGGAGTACACAAGAGCAACATCATTGGAAGTTTGGAAGTTAACAAAAATTCTTTGAAACAGCAGAAAAAACATTTGGTTCAAACATAACTTATAAGTAACTTATAACTTATAACTTATTTTTCACGAGTGCTTAAATTTGCAACTGGTTGCCTATCTTTGTGGTCGCGAATGTACACGAAAAATTTTAAGAGTATACTTATTTATCTGGTGGCGTCAGTTGGAAACTCCAAGAGTGGTCAGGTTATCCAACACCTGATCCTTCCAACGAAGATGTGGGCGTCCTCTTCTGCGTTGACCACCACCTGGAACCGAATCAAATATTTTTTTTTTCGCTGGAGCGTCGTTTTCCATTCGCTCAACATGACCTAGCCAGCGGAGCCGCTCGATTTTAATGCGCTTAACTATCAGCGTACAGCTCATACAGCTCGTGGTTGCATCGAATTCGGTACTCGCCATTGACGCAGATTGGACCGAAGATTTTACGAAGGATCTTTCTCTCGAAGGCTCCCAAAGTCTTTTCATCAGAACTGCTCAACGTCCAGGTTTGTGCTGCATATAATAGGACGGGCATGATTAGTGACTTAAAGAGCGTGAGTTTTGTTCGTCGAGAGAAGGCTCTGCTTCTCAATTGCCTACTCAGCCCAAAGTAACACCTGTTGTTATCCTTCGTTTTGTCTCAATTCTGACATCGTTGAAAGAGTTAACGCTGGATCCTAGGTAGACGAAGTCCTTAACAACCTTGAAGGAGATATTGTCAACAGTGACGTGGTTTCCAAGACGCTGGGACTGTTTATTTGTTGACACTAGGTATTTCGTCTTATCTGCGTTCACTGCAAGACCCATTCGACTCGACTCTTTCGCTAGTCTGGAGAATGCTGCACTGACTTCGCGCGTATTATGGCCAATGATATCGATATCATCAGCATACCCCAGCAGCATAATACTTTTGTAGAATATAGTGCCACTGCGTCTCAAATCAGCAGCTCGGATGATCTTCTCCATCATTAGGTTGAAAAAGTCACACGATAAGGAATCACCTTTTCTGAAACCTCGTTTGGTATCGAATGGAGGAGTGAGATCCTTTAAACTGTGCTGCTAGTGTTGCTCAGTGTCATTCTCCAAAGACGGATGAGCTTTGCAGGAATACCAAATTAAGACGTGGTGGAGTAAAGATTATTCCTTATTGGACTGTCGAAGGCGGCTTTGTAATCGACAAAAAGATGGTTTGTGTCGATTTGTTTTTCTAGGGTCTTCTCCAAGATTTATCGTAGCGTAAATATCTGGTCTATGGTGGATTTGCCAGGTCTGAAGCCACACTGATAAGGTCCAATCAGCTGGTTTGCGATGGGGTTCAGTCTTTCGCATAATACGCTCGACAGGGCCTTATATGCGATATTAAGAAGGCTTATCCCACGGTAGTTGGCGCAAATTGTGGGATCGCCTTTCTTGTGGATTGGGCAGAGAACACTGAGATTCCAATCGTTTGAAATGCATTCTTCCGAACATATTCTGCATAGAAGCTCATGAATGCATTTAAGTAGAGCTTCGCCTCCATTCTTGAAGAGCTCAGCAGGTAAACCATCGGCTCCTGCGGCTTTGTTGTTTTTAAGCCGAGCTATAGCTTTCAAGACTTCACTATGGTCGCGCAGCGGAACTTCAACGCTGTCGTCCACAATTGGGGTTTCCGGTATATCATCTCTATTGGCGGGATTGTTGTCGTCGTCACCATTCAAAAGCCTAGAAAAGTGTTCCCTCCACATCATCAGTGTACTCTGGATATCTGTCAATAGTTTCCCATTTTCATCCTTGCAGGAAGAGGCCCTGGTCTTGAAACCATCGGCCAGGCGTCTTATTTTTTCGAAAAATTTTCCGACCTCATTCCTGTCCCCATGCATCTCAATTTTCTCGCACTCACGCATTTCCGCTTCCCTTTCCTGCGTCTCTCTTCCCTCCTCTTCTCTTTGTATCGCTCTTTAGCAGCACGCGTTACAACCGACTGCAGGGTGGCTTTGTAAGCGGCGTCTTTTTCTGCAGTGGCGTCGCGACACTCCTGGTCGTGCCACTGGTTTCGGCGAGGGCTGTGATAGGCAATCACCTCTTCGGCAGCCGTATGCATAGAGTAGGAAATGTGATTCCACTGCGCACATATACCGTCGATCGGAGGAGTGCTTTCTTGAAGCAGGAGTGAGAGTCGAGTAGCGAAGTCTTCGGCTGTTTGCTTTGATTGCAGCTTTTCGATGTCTAGCTTTCTCTGTGCTGGATTGCGCGCATTCTTGGTTGCGCACAGGCGTCTACGGATCTTGACTGCGACAAGATAGTGATCCGAGTCTATATTGGCACCACGGATCGTGCGTACATCTAAGACACTGGGAGATTGCCTTCCGTCAATCAAAACGTGATCAATTTGGTTGCGCGTCTTTTGATCAGGAGACAGCCAAGTTGCTTTATATTGAGATGCTTGAATCTAGTGCTACTAACGACCATGTTTCGCTCTGCGGCAAAGTCAATCAGCCTCATTCCGCTATCGGAGGTATTGTCGTGGAGGCTGAACTTTCCGACTGTCGGACCAAAGATATTTTCTTTTCCCACCTTGGCACAAATCAGGCTTATGTTAAAGAATCTTGCCTTGCAACGGATTATGGCAAGTCGTTCGTTCATAGGTGTGAATCGCAGGACATGATGCCGTAGTCTCTTGCCAACCACAAATCCGCATCCAAATTCGTGCTTCTCCGCATGGCCGCTGTAGTAGATATCACAGGATGCTTGCCGTAAGCAACCCTGTCCCTTCCATCGCTTCAAACATAAACAAAGCGTTATTTTGTGGGTTAAAGGTAGTTATAACAAGAAAAACCGTGAAAAAGAAAATTTTGGAGAATTTAGTAGAAATTTGTTTGTTTTGAGGTGGCGCACTTTCCATTGCAAAATATACCACGTCGCATTAATGCCAGTCAATGGTCTATTTTTTATTGAGTTTAGTGAGTTTAAATGTTTTTATTTTTGCTTCTTCCATTTCAATGAATCAAATGTCAGCTGTTAAATAAGCACATGAACGAAACCTGTTTATGCACCAGAATTGACGCTGTGTATTTGTGGAAAATAGGTGCATGTGCATATATGTATATTTTGTTAGTGTAAAGTGCAAAAAAGCATGAATATTGTACTCATGCTCAAATGCACAGCCTAATCCACTGAATCGTTAATACCACTATTATGATTTCAATGGATAGTCCTGAACAATGTTATTCTTCAGTGAAAAGATTAGGCTCACAGTAAGTCATGCTCAACCGTTGAGAAAGTCAAGTACCTACAAAAGTATGTTTAAAAAGTGACGGGAACCGCTAAAGGAAAGCTTAAAATTGTTTAAATATCCAGTTCGAGTTAACTCAGACAAATAATTTTAATACTCCCGAACATGAGTATTTGAAAGGACACAGACTAAATAGGAGAAGAATTTAAGAACTATTGTTTGGACAAAAATAAAATGACAAGAAATGAAATGGCTTTAGGGAAAAATAAATCATCATTCAGGACGTACAACAATGATGGCAACAAATGGTAGCGCGATTATCTGCCACCCTGGAGTCCTAAATTCCAGTTCCGGCCTCATTTTAACTTTTTAAATTGCTCATTTGATTTCATATTTTCGTGTCTGTCATAGTTGAAGTTGGTGACCTAGGAGCACGAGCAAAGGATAATGGATCACTTTAAAACTTGAATTGGGAAAAGTAAAGGTATAACACTAGCCTCAGATTTAAATTCTTATGTTAATGCACATTTCTGCCACACATAGAACAGTCTACACGTATTTAGTTTCATTTGCCTTTCATCACGAATTATTTACTGCCCCATTTCGAACAAAGTCTAACTTAAATGAATAGCTTTATTAAAAAAAAACCCAATTACTATATTTTAGACATAAAAAATGATTTTATATCATGAAGATTTTATAAATTCAAGATTAATTGTTAAATCTGAGATGCAGTAACAGATCTGTGTATTTTTCCTATACGTTATTTTTAAAAAAATCGAAATATCTCTAGCTAAGTATATATTTATGGGAACACGTTCAAATGAGATTAATCGCTACACTAGTAAACATTCAAGTTGGGAAGTCGATGTGACAAAAAAAAACTAAAGTCGATTTCGACGGGAATCATTCAAGTAATTTAATTATTATAATAATATTGAAAACAAATTTGAGCCTTAGGCTAAGTATGTTGACAACAAGACATGAAGACAAAGAAGTCAACAACCAACAAGAACAACAACGGCTCTATATAGAGCAAATCACACAGCTTGACTATACAGACTGTTTCGTTGGCCGCTACACCAACTCATCAGAAGTCTTTGCATGGCTTTACACTGTGATCCACTCAAGCTACTTAGGTTCTGCTTATACTGCCAATATGCCGAGAAAGTTACCCGGAATTTGTTTTTGGCATAGAACGCTTGAATTTTGTAACTGAGTTCTAAGATGCACTTGCCTAAAAGTAGTCTTATGCCTAAAAGTATGAGCGTAAAATAAAAATTGAGAAAAAACTTTTGTTTCTGAATTGAAAAAAAAATGTTTATTCTTGAGCAAAATAATAAAATTCAAAAATAATTCTTATTCTTGAACAGAAAAATAAATATAAAAAAAGAACTTTTATTTCTGATGAAAAGAATAAAAATCGTAAGATAATTTTAATTGTTGAGCAATAAAATAAAAATCTAAAAATAATAATTAAACTTTGAGTTTTTGGGTATCGCTTATAATAATTACGATCTCTGATTAAAACGGACTTAATTTATTTGTTTAATTTCTTGCCATTATATGAAATGGGGCTTTTTTAGTAAGACTGTATTAAAGAGTAAGTCAATTAACCACTTAAAAATCTACTTTTTTGGGTAAAAGTTCCACTTCTACCTTGCGTGGTGGGCACACACATACTTTTTTTATGGAATTATTATGTTTTTCTTTCGTTTTATGGTTATGTTTCAAAATATGGAATCGGGTTTTGTTGTAAAATAAATCTTTAATAAATAACTTTTCACATACATTTAATTTTTTTTTTCGACTTCAATTTGGCTAAATAAATATCAATTGAACTTATGTTATTTTATACTTTTGCCCGACTTTGGATGTGAGCCACTTTATGTAGGTAAAAATTAATTTCTTTGGCAAGCTTTGGACCCAACGCTAGTGGAGCTGGGGTGGATATATTTACATTTTCGTAATTTCCATTATAATCTCTGTGTAAATACAGGGAAATATAAAAATTGTCCATAGAAGACATTGTATTTGCAAAAATAATAAAAAAAATTACATTAAAATAAAGTCCCGACTAACACCTGATATCCCCAGCTAGTATAATAAATAAATTTTGAATTTTAAATTGCGGCACATTTCTCAGATTCAGAACAGCTAAAATATTTATAACGTTAATGTTTGCTGCTGTTTGTCAATAACGTCGGACTCTTTGGAAAAGCATCTCCTAAAGTGCCTAATGATGCAACCAATGGCAAGAAGTATAAAATAGTTATTGCGGAAGGATAAAACAAATTCATCTGATTTAAGTTGATCGAACATTTACTCTGAACATATATTTCAAGGTTGGTATGTAAATTTAAAGTTCTCCTAAATCAGCAGAATGTAAACCTCGTTGCCATTTTTATTCATCATTTGCTTTGATGTGCACTTTATTTTGACACGAAAAATCTCTTTGGGAATACAGTTAAAAATTGATGTAAGATGAAAGGTGGTTAAGTGACACTTTAGAGGCAATCGCAGTGACTCTGTTTCGTCATGAGGTATGCAAATATTTTGAGTGCTCTTCGGTGTTTCTTTCAACAATTGGGATATATATTGAATATTAGGAGAAAGATTAGAAATATTTATACTCAGTATAACAAGTCAAAGCACAGGCGGAACGTTGGTAAAAAGTGAGAAAATCTTAAAATACTTTGAAGTTGAAGAATTAATTTAAAATTTTTGTGATATATAATTTTTACAGAAAATGCTAGAGAGGAGTAGTGAGAAGCATATAGGTACATATTCGTATAAAATGTCTTACCAATTACAAAATAGAGATAGCCATAAAATTTTACGTTTTAAGTATATGTATCGTAGTTTTACCAGTTACACTTAGTTATGAAACATATGACTTGGAATGCATTATTAATGTGCATTTTAATATTAAAAGGTTCACTTGTCATGGTTAAAGAAATCCAATAAGTTGGCTTATAATTCTCAAATTCAGTTGCGAGTACGTTTATTCGATAAGAGTCGTGATTTACGAACTCAAACTCAACTCAAAGCCTAACAAAAGTATTTTTAATGCACACAAATTAAAACTAAAGTTAAAAATATGAATTTTTAACAAAACCATATAAACGTAGCCAGATACAGAAGAACGTAGATATCGTGTTGGCTTACTTACTACTATTTGACCACTGTACCAATATGAGGAGCGCTTATATTTTTACATTTCTAATACCAGGGTTGCCTTTTAAGTCCTGCGTCTAACAATGGTTAATCAGTGAAAATGCTTTTATTGCTTTTCAAAGTGTTCTCCATGATGATCAATACGCTTTCGCATTCGTTTGAACCAGTGGCGTTCCTAGGCTTGGTGACACCCGGGGCGGATACTCATGGTGTCACCCCTATAAAAAATTTCTTAATGCAAAAGTATTAAGAGTAAAATTTCTTTTGGCCTCAAAGTATGATTCATAATAATGACTGCTTTATGCATCATTTAAGACTCAAAATTAAGACTCTTTTAGGACTCATATTTAATACTCTTTTAAGACTCATAATAAAGACTATTTTAGAAATCACATAAATTAGTGTTTTTGGACATACAATTAAGACTAATTTAAGACTCATATTTTATATTCTTTTAAGACTCATAATAAAGACTCTTCAAAGACTCATAATAAAGACTCTTTAAAGACTCATAATAAAGATTCTTTTATAACTCATAGAAATGAGTTCTTTTGGACTCAAAATTAAGACTATTTTAAGACTCATTTTAAATACTTTTTTTAGATTTATAATAAAGACTTAAAATAAATACTTTTTTAGAACTCATATAAATGTCTTTTGGACTCAAAATTAAGACACTTTTGAAGTCATATTTAAGAATCATGGAATGGAATCTTTAAAGACTCATACTGAGGACTCTTTCAGAACTCATAGAAGTAATTATGATCCGTTAAGGCTGAAATATATTTTTAGATTCAAATTTATTTAAAATATTTGATAGTTGAAAAATAAAAAAAAATTACAACAATATCTTTTTTTAAAGATTTCAAATAAAAAGTAATAGTAGAAAAATTTAAAGTCATTTTACAATCATATACAAGACTTCTTTATGAGTCTTTTTATTGCGTACTCATAAAACACGCATAAAAAATACTATTTTTTGAGTCTTATTTTTGAGCAATCATTTTAGAATCATATCAAAGACTCCTTTAGGATTCTTTTTATAGTGTACTCATAAAACACGCATAAGAAATACTCTTTTTAGAGTAAAATTTTTTGAGGCACTCAGAAAATGTTTGTAGGGATATGACAAACAATAAGAATTTGTAAACAACAGAACAAAACTATTACATTTTCAGGTGTCTACATTAGAGTGGAACGAATTTTTAACCTCATGGGCTTCATATATTTTTGAAAACTACGAGTAAAAAATTAAATTTCTGCATCTTTAGTTTTTTGGTGCGACATAACTTAGCGACATAGCTCCTAATTTTTTGATGCAAACCTCTTCATTAACGCATAAATCATAACTTGTCAAGAGTTCCCTATGATACTATGCGCTAGAAGATATTCAGGATCAAAGATCACCGAAATCGGTCATTCGCTTATATCTACGCTCCTCTTTGTACGACAGAAAATATGCTCAGAACAAAATTGTAGATCATATAATTCTCTACAAAAATGCCCTTAACATAAAACAGTTTCCACGCTATGCGACTAGATACATATGTTTGAATAACGCAAAGTAGAAATTTCATACTAACTTTGAGCAGAGCGGAGATATAAGTAAATTACCAATTTCGGTGATCTTTGAACCTGAATATCTTCTAGCGCATATATGACAAGTTGTTATTAATGAGTAAATGAAGAGGTTTGCATCAAAAAATTAGCTCTTCATTTTTGTTTTTTTTTGTTTTGGATTTCAAAGGCCTGACAATGAAATATATAAACCCTTGGGCGCAGTCCAAAGTTATGTCTCAGAAAAAAACTAAAGATGCAGAAATTTATTTTTTTAAGCGTAGTTTTCAAAAATATATGAAGCCCATGAACATTTTTTGCTTCCATACATTTCTTTCCACACTAGTCTACATATCTAGATATGTAGGCATAAGGTAAAAAAGAAAACTTATTAACTTCGCAGTCTTAAAAACTGACGAACAAAAACATTTAAATTTTCAGGTACATATTTGTATATGTATGTAGGTATATGTATATGTGGCGTCCGTGGCGTAGTTGGTTAAAGTGCGTGGCCGCTATGTCAACGAACCTGGAGACGAACATGGCAATCAAAATGCCATGTAAAGCTTCTTGAGAACAAGAACATTCTGTTCATCGCCGTTCGGAGTCGGCGTTAAACATGTAGGTCCGGTTCTCGGTCAATTGTGTACAAACTTAATAACACGCACAACACAATTGATCATAAGAAGCTAGGTCAAAGTCCTTTCAAGGGCTGAAATGACCAGTTATTTATTTTTATTTTTAGGTAGAAGGTTAAACAAAGAAATCTTAGTAATGGCGTTGTCTTAAAAACTAACTTTTCTTACTTTAAGAGCTACAAAATCTGAAATAATCTCATCGAAATCAATATTACCCAGCCAAAACTTCGCTTACATGTAATCGAAAAAATAATCTAGAAACCTGCAACCATCAATTACCTTCTAGCTTACGGAACGCATTACTTTAACATATGCATGTCATTGGCGGTAATCTATTACTCTTTCTATCGACATAGAAGTTCTTATGGAACTACTTCCAATAATGTGTGATGTAATAATCTACAAAGATTTGTTTTATAATAACTTACTAAATATAATGTGTATTATAACAACTTCTAAATAATGCCTTTTTTAATAGCAAATAGAAAAGTTATGTTTGAACCAATAGCTCTATAAGTGCTTTTATAAGGCCTTAAATATTTTGAATTATTTAAGTTGTTCCTTTCCATCTCTTCTTTAATTAAATAATAAGAAGCCATACTTTTTTTTAGGTAAAGTTTTTTAGTTGAATACAAACAAAATAAATTTAAAATAATTCATTAAAATTGACATACCCACAACCAAAACCAAAGCAAAAAAAAAAATGAACAAAAGTAAAACATCAGGGAGAGGATGCATTAACAAAAGTTTTGTTGTTAATGCATATATTTTTAAAGTGACGATTTTTAACGTTTTTTTATCCTTTTCTTAATGCATCGAGAAACATATTTTCATTTATTACGTCCGTCAGTGTTGCTCCTGCAAAGAAAAAGGTATAGAAATGTTTAAAAGAGAACATTTTAAAATATTCTATATAATAATTTCGTAGAAAAGTAAAAGAATTTTATTTACATACCTTTTTTTTAAATTGATGGAAATAATTTATCCTTAAGTTCTTTATTTTCCTTGTGTATTGCTTCAAATTCATTCAAAATTTTATTGTTTTGATTATTAAACATATCTGAGATTTGTTTTTTGTATAGTTTTGTGTGATTTCTAATATTCAAAACTTTGTATATTCTTACCTGTTAAGACTTTTATATCGTGATTACTGCGTTGAAGCTCTAAGTGATCATTTTCTTTTGATGCTTCGTACTTTCTTTTCTTTAGGTTATATTTAAAATCCATTTCTTTGTTATTAAATTTTGTTTTATTGTTTTTAAATGTAGTCGTTATTTATAATTTTTTTATATCCCTAAGCTAACGAACTGCATGGCACAAATATTCAAATCGCACTAATTGTAATGAATTGAAAAAATAGTTCAAGACGAATAACGGGACAAAGAAACAAGAAACAAAAAGAAAATATACAGCGTGTTTCGTCACTTGAGTTATTAAAGAATGCTATATGATAGATGGAGGCTATGACTGCATTACCCTATGCATTGCATGTAATATAATAGGTAATTAAACAATTATCTCTCTCGTGTCTACTCAGGTAATGTGTTATAGAACTGAATGTCGCAGGAAGGCATTGCAAATTTCTATATAATTTTTGCTGGGTACTTCCAAGCTCGTTTTCAATGGATAAAATAGCAAGATCGGAAATGCTTGCCTGTCCCATGGAAGACCTTAAATAAGTCTTAATTAATTTTACCTTTGAAAAACTCCTTTCGCATGAAGATACTGATACACAAATTGTTAGGAATAATTTCAATGCGACAAAATGGGACAAACATTTTTTAACGTAATGTATTTGTTACGTTTCTTTCTGTTTCTTTTTCTTTCTGTTTGCGAAATTAAAAAAAATATCGAAACGGTGTCACCCCTAAAATGGTGGTACCCGGGACGGACCACCTCCCCGTCCCCCCCTAGGAACGCCTCTGGTTTGAACCATATCTATACTCTATACTATTATATAAAAGGCTTATCACGTATCTTCGTGTACGCTATGCTAAAGAACTACTGAACCGATTTTAATAATTATTTTACTAATTCAAAGCGTCATTCTTAGCTTAAGCTATTGCATACTTTATTTTTTAAAACCTACCCAAAAAAGTTATTAAAATTTGATATTAAATACCATCTAAAAAACTTCATAGAAAATTAAAACGCTGCATTAAGCAGAACAAAGCTTTTTCTTTCTTTTCCATTGTGTATTTAAAAGCTCTTTTTTAATTACGCCTTGCTCATGGTATAATAATACAAGGTAGCATTGACAACTGCTTCTTTTCTCTTCTATAAGAAAACATCTCCTGTCAAAAACACCTTTTTGTGAAAATGCAACTGCAGCTGCTGAGGTTGTTGTTTTTTTTTTCACTTCAACGTTTTCATTGCTTGTGTTTTCAATAGCCGATTGTGAGCGCTCTCTTTTTGAGTATATTTTTTGACAGGAGATGGTTTCCCAAGCAAGTGTCAATGCTACTTTATAGTATTATACCATGGCTTTGCTTAAAAGCATGATCGAAAAAATTAGCAAATAATGCAACAGCAATGTTAATTGTAATATAGACGGAATCTATTTCTTTTTTAATGAAATTCCTTACAGTAAAATGCTAAAAATAATTAAATATGTAAACATAAGCATATGTAAATAAATAAAATTCAGTGTCTATAACGTCGTACTCTCGCAAAACAAGTGATACTTCGTCTTTATTCGAAAACACGAACGAGGAAATGAGACAAATGCTGTTGCTGTTTTCGACTCAGACTCAGTGCTGCGAAACAGTAGCAGCAGTGCTGTCATTTCTTATCAAGTAGCAGATAAAAAGCTTTTATAGTGTTGCTAAGCTCACATTACAAAGGTTGAAGTTTGTTAAAACACTTATCAAGATCCATTTTTGTGCCTCTTTTTTATGTGTGATGGCACCACGGCTACGACAAAATAATGGTTATCCTAATTTCATGAAAGTAATTAATCCATATTAGCTAACCAGGAATAGCAGAATACCTTATATTGTTTATAGCTGGAAAAGTATGTACGCATTAGTTTATAGTTGTAAATATGAAATCTATTTATATAAATGATTTATGTCACCACTTACTGCGGAAACGGGTCGACCGATTTCATTCGAAATTTCGGGGTACGTTGGGAAAGTTTGCACGAGATTGGCCCATTGGTTCCGGAGTTATGGCATTTTAAAGATTTTCCAATAAATATAATATATATAAAAAAAGTCAACACAAAGTGATTTGTGTTTGTAATTCCATAACTCAAGAACGGAGCGTCCGATTTGCTTGAGGTTTTCTTTGTTGTGTTCTTATTGGCCGTGCCATGGTTCGTATGTGAAAATTTTTGCCACACTTCCTTTTACCGCTCACAAATTAATGAAAATTTTATATTTCAGACGGCTAAGGTCTTATCAGACTAAAATTTAGTACTTTAGTTCATATGGTCACTGTTGGCAACAGTACTACAAATGGGGGGAGAGCTATACAAATATGCTGGGGGTTCGCTCTCTCTTATATACACATATGGTGTCATAATATTGCACCGACTGTCAAAAATAGTATAAAACTATAGAACGAAAAAAGAAAATAAAGTAACCATGCTAATGGCATTCATAAAGCAAACTAATAAAGCAAAATATGCAGGCAAATGACAATCGGTGCGACACATTCGTGGGAAAATGTCGAGTTGTCACTCCACCCTACATATAGTTGCATTATTTCAGCACGCAATCGCTCATACGTACGGCCAAATATCCCTGTTACACTACTCTTGCAACAAAAACGAAATGAGAATTATAAGAACTAAGGTTGCAACTGCAAGAGAACAGAGTGCGATGCTGTTGCTGCTTGTCGGAATATGTGTGTACGTGTGCGATTCTGTTGCTGCTTGCTTGTATGGAATATGTGTGTACGTGTGTGGTATAAATAAAATTCAAATACGGGAAAAAAACGAGTTGAAAGGAAAATATTTGATTTATCCACGTAAATATTTAAATAAAATTGATACTCAGGCGTGGATAATGTTAATATGCATTATTTCCCTTAGTGTATGTATATCTATCTATATTCTTATCTATCTTGGTTTGTTCGGTTGCGTAAAACTTGAAAACGACTGGACCAAATTAGATACTTCCTTCTGCGAATATGCGATATCGAATATTTTTGGAGTTATAAGTCACACAGCATCAAAATTTGATATTCGAATGAAATTCACATGAAGTCACATAACTTCTGTATTTAGACTTCTGTAGAAGTCACATAGAGAATGTATTTCTACAAGAGAACTGGGACGGGCATAGGAAAAAGGGTTATGGCTTCGACCACACAAGTCCAATTTTGTATATTGAATAGCTTTGGAACTAAACGTCGCATGACAATAAAACTCAGTATGGAGTTACTAATTGCCAAAGTCTTTCTATTGGAAAACTGGTACGTGCATTGGAAAAGGGGGTGTGGCCCGATTTTCTATACAGAATAGCTATGGAAGTTAAAATCACAGGACATTGAAACTCATAATGGAATTGCCACCTGGGAGTGATATTCTGCTAATGGGAAACTGTAACGGGCAATGGAACATGAGCGTGGTGTCAGACTAAGGGACTAATAAAAGTTTTGAATTTACTTGTTATTTCCAATATACTTGCCGGGTGCAGCAACGCGCGCCGGGTTTCGCTAGTATGTAATACTTCTATATTGCCAATACACTCAAGGTACATTCGCCAACATTAGAGTGCAGATATATTGTTATATGAGAGAGAAAATATATAAACGAATGTACTCATGATACAATTATACAGGTAGCATTGACAAGTATTGATTTTCTCAGCAACAAGGAAACCAGCATCTGTCAAAAACAGTTGTTCGTGCAACAAAAATTGAACGAATGTAAAAATAAATAAATTCCGCAAAATATGTGCGTTAAATAAACAATTATAATAATGAAAGTTGTGAAAAAATTATGTGTGATATGTGTTTAACGTTTTCCAGCCGTGGTGTTTTAATTTTAATTGAAAACTTCTTTAATTTCGTCCATATGCATCTGCAGCTGCTGAGGTTGCTGCATTTGAACGTTGCTGCATTTTTTTTTTATGTTTGCACTTAATAACACAAAGTTCACAAGTTATCTTCGTTGTAGTAATAATAATTCACTATTGATTAAATAAAATAGGCAATACTTTGTAAGCAAATGTTTGGTTATTTGCAAGCGCTGAAACATAAACAATGGCGAAAACATAAGCAATAATTGAACGCTCTCTTTCTTGACTTTTGTTTTAACAGATGCTGGTTTCCCAAGCAACTGTCAATACTACATTGTATTATTATACCATGGAATGTACCCGAAATTTAATTTCATAATAAAAAATGCAAGAGCGGTGCTTTAATTGTCAAAAATTTCATTTTTGTTGTTTGAATTTTTAATTTTTTAAATTTTGCTTGCTTGAATTTTTCTTTTTGAAATTTAATCATATAATCATTAATTTCATCATATAATCATTGTTATAATTGTTTTATAATGGTTATAATGGTGCGTACCAATGATTTATGCAAAACTAATATGTAGTATGTATGTTTTGTTTTGTTTTATGTTGGGGGCACACGGGTTTCTGAACAACCGCCCCTGTGACGATTTGACATTTTCTTGTGTAGTAATTTTCATATACATATTCAAATATACTAATATGTTACAACCAACAAAATCTTATGTAGGCTATCTCTCTTTGATTTCGTAGTTGAAATTCATTGAAAATGTAGGTTGCTGCCATGATGCAATTATAAGGTAGGCCCAATTCGGAGAAAAAAAAAACGAAAAAGCAAAACAAAGCAAAGAAAATCAAAACATTGGCGTAGGTATAATATCACTTTTGACAATTAACGTTTATTCGTTCAGACATAGGGATGTACAATTTACTTTAAACAGTATAAATCTGGGTATTGGGTATTGAGTACTCAGATTTTATGTGGAATAATAAGAAAAGTAAACAAAAACCCGAAGAATTTAACAAAATAAGCCATGTTTTAAGATAAAATCAGAATTAATTGTATGTTAACTTTGAACAAAGCAGATAAAAGTTAACATTTTATATAAGTTTCATTCGACTACTTTGTTCTATTGTTCAGTAACCAATTTATTTGAATTGCTATGTATTAGGGGTATTCACGGGTTGATGCGAAACACAGTTGCGACGATGCGAAAATGCAAGATTGCGAATTTTTGCTTCATTCCAACAACAAACACATTAGAAGCAATTTTGCAACTCTTCTTGAATTACGCACTGCTCAAACCTATTGCAAAAGCGCACAAACAGTGATGCGAAACAGCTGATTCATGTTATGGTTGGTTTCAAGCATAGTTGCCATCTGGGAAAAACTTTAAAAAGGCTAAGTTTGTACGTTGATTTAAATGAGCTTTTGTTATTTTGAAATAAGGTGGCAATATATTTCTTTCAGCTATGATAAAGTTACAATATTGATGTTCACGCGTTAGTGCGAAAAATATGTTGCATTTTCGCATTTTTGCAATTCGCATCAACCCGTGAATACCCCTATTGTGTTTTGACATTATATCTACGCGTTTGTTATTGTTTTGTTGTTTATTTGTAGTCATAGAGAGCGTGTTTTTGCTGGGCCTACCTTATAATTGTATCATGGGTTGCTGCAAATCTAGAAGTATTACATATATGGTTTGTCAACAATTTTCAATTTTCAATTTGAAACCAGGTTTTTGTCCTCAACGCACAGTGGCTGAAAAGTCCAATCTAGCGACAATTAATTAAAATGTCAATGTTTTAACCCTAGAAAGACATGCTTGTTTTTATACATAAAGGTCATGCTTCGTCGAATCCAAAAAATGATAAAAATTAAAATGAAAAATGAAATAATAATAACTTAAAGCACATATTTGATATGAATTTTTTTTTTATCTTAAAAATAATGTACTTAATTTTAAAGAGATCAAGTTTTTTTCTAGCTGCATATCAAGAGCCAGACTATACGAAGAATGAGAACAAAACAAATGAAACAACAAAAAAAACGGATTAATTGTAACCATGCGTCGTTAATTCGACGAAGCATGTCCTTCCAGGGTTAAACAATGTTTTTTAATACCAACACGCCACTGTACATACTTATTTACACTTTTCGGTTTGTTTTACTCGCAATATTCGCACAGCCGTATGCTGTCAAAGTCAACATATCGACTCATAACCGCCAAAATATCTTAAGCGCCAAAAAGAAAATTTTACAGGAGAAGGTTTTTTTTAATTATCTTTGCTATTAATTTTATCTTTTATCTCTTATCTCTTTGCTATTAATTTTATTTTAATAATTTTATCTCTTATATTGATTAATTTCTTTTAGAGAATTTCATCTTAAGCGACACTTTGCTGTCATGAAAAATGTAAACAAACATGTAGTGTGTACTTAAGCTAAAATTGCTTTTGGTTTAAATTCATAATCTAATTTCGTACACCTATGAAATTTTGACAGACGATGTAAACCATCGCAAATTATCGATTTTCATCAAAAAACATAAATCGGATATTATGTCGCTTAAGATATTTGGGCGGTTATGAGTCGATATGTTAGTGCAAGTGCGTTAAATATATTTGTCGCAATTTTTCTCGTGAGTTCTTTTGATCATCAAGAGTGATTTTAAACAAATGTTGAAAAAAATATATAGTATGTATTGTATTTAATTTAATGTATTTATGACTCGGCCGAGTCGGCATAAAACTAGTAGGTTCAGTTCTCGATCAATTCTGTACAAATATTTAATAACGCACAACATCATTTGATCATAAGAAGCTCAGTCAAAGTCCTTTCAAGTGCTGAAATGGCCAGTTTATTATTATTATTTTTTACGTTTTTTAAACGTGGGGGTAAAATAATTAGCTATGAATCTTAATTAGCAGTTTCATTAAGATGGCTTAAAAATAACGGCCCTAATCGTGACATCGGAAAGACTCACCGCACAGTGACGCAAAAGGGGCATGTTAGACAAAAAAAATTCGAAATTGAAGTTTTTCATTCTGAACCTGTAGAACTGTTAAGAAATATCTACTGATCTCAGGTTTAGTTTTATACCCCGTTATTATTATATGAATAATCCATGATTTTTTCTCAAGAATAAAAATTATTTCTCCATTTTTATTTTTTCACTCAGAAATAAAAGTTATTTATCAATTTTTATTTTTTATGCTCAAAAATAAAAATCATTTGTCCAGTTTTATTTTTTGTGGTTAGGGAATAAATATATCAAAATCATAAAATGTATGAGAGCCCCCATAAGGAGTGGTCGAAGGGAATAGGTCCTTAATGACAAAAATTTTTCTTTTGCAAAAGTAATGGGGATCGGTCATACATATTAACCCTCTCCGACACTCACTTAAATGATTTTTTGTGTTTATTCCCTACATCTGAACAAGGGGACTTTAAGGGATGGTCGGGGAGAGTTAATATGTATGACCGACCTCCATTACTTTTACAAAAGTAAAATTTTTCCATTGGGGACCTATTTCCTCCGACCACCCCTTAAGGGAGCTCCGATACAAATTTTATGAATTTTGTATATTTATTCCCTACACCTGAACAAGGGGGCTTTAATGGAGGCCCGGAGAGGGTTAATATGTATTACCGACCCCCAATACTTTTGCGAAAGGAACATTTTTCCCTTGGGGACCTATTCCCTCCGACCACTCTTTATGGGGGCTCTCATACAAATTTTGAGCGTAAAAAAATAAAAATTGAGAAATAACTTTAATTTCTGAGTGAAAAATAAAAATTGAGAAAAAATTTTTATTCTTGAGCAAAATAATAAAACTCAAAAATAATTCTTATTCTTGAAAAGAAAAGTAAAAATCAAAAAATAACTTTTATTTTTTATCAAAACAATAAAAATCGTTAGATAATTTTTATTATTGAGCAATAAAATAAAAATCTAACTAGTAAGAAATGCTCTTCGAAGAGCCGAAGTTAAAATACCCCCACGGTCGAACCAAAGTAAATTCAGTCTTAAGCAGTCAATAAAATTATTTGTAAGAGCATCTTCGTCATAGTTTTGACAGAAAATATTCGCTTTTGTTTTTTGATGAAGTCAATTTGTATGGTAGGTAGGCGTGATTTTCAGCCGATTTGGCTCGTTTTCGAACTTGATCTTTATATTTTAGATACAAGCTTATATATTGAATTTCGTGACGGACAGACAAACTGCCATGACTAAATCGACTCGGGTGGTGATGATGGTCAAGAATATATACTTCAATACACCTACCACGCCTCCTTATGGGCATTACAAACGGAGTGACAAAAGTAGTATATTACTACTAAAGGGGTATATCCCTTTTAAGTTTTTTAAAAAAGCTCCTTTGTATTTGTGTTTTAAGTACTCTTCTAATGCGCCTCGGTGAAATGGTCAACAATACAGTGAATAGAGGTCTTAGATAGTCGATTATGTCGGATGTAATATGGTTCAAGTGCTATATAAATTTGGCGTTCAAAACCATAATTTTGGTACCAACTTTCTGACACTTGGTAACGTTGTTGAAGCGTGTTTGTCATTACGACAAAATTGCAAAGACTACTTAATAGAATTTACATCGACAGCTTGCAATATGACAATTGTTTAGAAAGATACAACTGTCTGAACCGTCTTAAGAAAGCACCCTATGTTAACTAATTTTTTAAAAGATTTCAAAATAAGCAGCGAAAGGCAAAACGACTTTTCTTGCTCTTCGGTTTTTCATGTATTTGTATTTGTATTTATATTTTGATTTGTATTTCGAGATATACCAGTACAACAAGACAAATATCTTATGTTTAAAATACCAGCTACATAATAGTTTTGAACATAATGGATATATAGCAACTTAGTATCTAAACATTAAATAACTATAACATTAAATAGAATTAACATAACTTAAAGACAACATACATAAATAGCAATAAAACGACATGCATGTATTTTTTTTATTATTTGAATTAAGAAAAAATTAAGTTTAATGGGAAATTATTAAGAAATATAAGAAATTAAAAAAAAAAAAAAATTTATTAAAAAGAAAATAAATGTATCCAGGACACTTCACGAGAATAAAAGAGAAAAGTAAAAAAAAAAATTGAAAAAATAATTTTATGTATGTTATTTAAATTGCTAGGTAATTAAAAACTTTATTTCTAACTCTTGATGCATTACCGGTAATTTGTATATCTCTGGGAAATGAGTTCCAAAGCCGTATTGCGTGGACAAAGAATTGTCGTTCCGATATTAGGCAAGTATGACGTATAGGTATAAGATTATTGTTCCGAAAAGAAATCGAGAAACGTAACTTTTGAAACAATTCTAGTGGTGATTTCGTATTTATAATTTTATGTAACATCAGAATTGTTCTAAATTTTAAAAGAGAATCTAGAGGCATATGAAAAATTTTGCACTCATATCGGGAAACGCCTAAGTCCAAAAATAAATCGCGCAATGTTGTTATATACAACATTTAGTTTAGCTTTAGTCACAGTTTGCAAAAATTTCGCAGCCATACAGTAGGGTTGGAATCAAATAAGTTTTAGCTAATAGTAATCTGATATTAAGAGGCGTATTGTACTGTCCATAAACTACGAAGTATGCCATACACTTTACCAGTGGTTATATTTATGTGATTATTCCAAGTTAAACATCGGTTGAACGTAATCCCTAAGTTTTTGCACAGTCGACAAATTGTAATTCTGTCAGTGATGTGACGAGTCGAATTTTTTTTCAACTCGTGTCAACTCGAGTCGGAATAATTTGAACTCGAGTAGAAACTCGAGTTGGCGAGTCAGCGAGTCATCATTTCGAAGTCGAGTTTGCCATTCTTTATCTACGAATCAGCTTACCAAAGGCGAGTATAGGATTTTTGGATTTTTTACTTGGTATGAAAATTGACGATTTGATTATTTTATTTTTACTTTTGAGCAACTTAGCTTCAAGACAAATTATTTTGCAATAATTATTACTCAAAATAAAACAAAAGCCATGCTTTTTTTATTTTATTTTAATAAAAGAAGATAAAAAGAAAAAAAAATAATAGACAAAACGTTTCCACATATAAACTTCAATTAATTCACTCTATTATGACTTAATTTATTAAAAACTTCCAAAACGCTCGATTTTTTACTATCCTGATGCATTTTTAAAACTGTTGATAAAAAATTCAATGCTACCTTACTCGTTTATTTTTTAAAGTGACTCGCAACTACAATCAGACCCGCAACTCGAGTCAGACCCGCAACTCGAGTCAGACCCGCAACTCGAGTCAGACTCGCTGCCACACAAATAAAACTAACAACAAAACTACAAAAAAGCAATAACAACAACACCACACATTCAAAACTTTGTTGCGCTGTCGTGAAGAATACTTGAAACTGTATTTTTCAACGCTTGCTTTGTTTTTAAATTTTACTATAATTTTATATGCAAGCGCTAAGCAAACGAACTCGAAAGCATATCATTTTAAAACAACGAATGCGAAAAAACTTGCTTAGTTTTTGTGAATATTGTGAATATTAGCCGCGTTTTATTCGTTCTGGTTTAACCTAATGAACGAATAGATCGCATTAGTTAAACTTTTTTAAGTTTTTCTCTTGTCCGCTTGAAACATTGGAGCTTGGAGCCTTGACCGCTTGGGACACTGGAGCTTGGGGCATTGACTGCTTGGGGCAATAAAATTACGACTCTTTTGCATCCATTTTTATTTATTTATTGCAAAGAAATAAGCACAGCGGTTTCCTTCGACAGCAAAGGGTGACTATAAATCAATTAAAACAAACATAAACAACGACATCTATAGAGCAGTAGCGGAACGAAAAAAAGTTTAACAAGATGATCCAGCTACTGAGCTGGTTCATCTTTTTGTTAGTGTTCTGCATGTTATTTAGAACATTTTTGGTTAAACCAGTACGAATAAAACACGGCTATTATTCAAGTCAAGACAGATTTTGTCAATGCACTCTTCGCTATCCGAGGGTTTCGAGTTTATATACAATTGAATGTCAGCGTACAAATTAATATCGCAGAATTGCGGTATTTTTTCTATGTGATTTATGTACATAAAAAACAGTAAGGGTACAAGTATTGATCCTTGAAGAACACCCCTTGACATACAGATAAATTCTGAAACTATCTCATTTACGCAGACAGCTTGCTTCTGTTAAATAGATAAGTTTTCATAAGTTTCACAGCAGTGTCTGAAAAATTGAACAAGTTTGTAAGTTTTAAGCACAATAGATTGTGGTCGACCGTGTCAAAGGCCTTGGAGTGGTCAAGTAAAGTCAAAAAAGTAACGTTGTTGTCTAACGCTTTACAAATTTCTTCTGAAACTTGTAATAAAGCTGTAGTAAAGCTCTTTTGGCCCTGCATCCCGATTATTTTTCAGTCATTAGTGAGTTCTTATTGCGAAAATTACTTAGGATGCGTTCAAAAACTTTGAATAAGAATGGTAATATTGCAATTGGGCGATATTCAGAAGTACTCTTAGGCAATGGGATAATTTTAGCAGATTTCCAGCAATCAGGGGAAGTAGTGCATGTTATAGCAAAGTTAAAAATGTTTGTAATATAAGGCAGAAAGGTTGGAAGAAGCGCCTTTAGGAACACGGGTACATTTCATCGAACCCTGTCGCATTCGATTTTACTGTTAAAAAACATCTTAAAACTTCAATCTGGTCAAGGCAGCTAAAACTTCAAGATTGTAGATGTACTGGAAATGTGTGTGTGTAATCAGAAATATCGATTTTAGGAATAGACAGCAAACAAACCTCTTTATGGTTGAAATACTTTTTGTGAAAAATTAATATTTTCCCTTTTTTAATGCGAAAAATTAGTTTCAAACAATAACAAGATTTTTTTAAATGTTACTATTTATTGAAATTTAAATTGATTTCTGTTTTAATAATCATTTTAACATTAACTTATTTATCTTCGTTCTCATTGATTAAATTCCAACATAAGGAATCAAGTTTTTTCCACTGTACCGGTGTTCTAGCGGTGCTGCTATTTGATAAAACCTTTCACCATGTTCGTCTGATTTAGTTGGTATTTGACGCTCAAACCAATCAATATGATTATGTAAGAAATGCACTTCAAAGACATATTCACATTTATATTCTCAAATGATGAGAGCAGTTCACCTATAAGTACACACCAATCTTCCCGTCGAACTTTTCCCAAGCAGTGCTCAATTACGGCTTTCAAGTTGTCCCATGCAACTAACTCCAAATCAATCAGGCAACCTTCGAATTCAGCGGACCTGTAGCGGATGAAACGTTTACCGTGAAACAAGATTTTAAAATATTAGGTTTGGTATCTAAACTATACTTTAGTGAATGATATTTAATATTTAAAGCTATTTCCTTAACTTTTATTGGGCTTTTAAATATTGAAAAACGAATAAATCGTCTTTTTGTGATTCTGTGTAAGACCTACTCGATAAGACCCACTGTAAGCGATTTTTTTTAAATTTATTTGTTAAGCAAAGTTGTTGGCAAACATAATAAGAACTTTTCTGAAGAAACCAAATGAAAATCCTAATGGTTCAAGAGTTATCGATATAAAAATAAGTGCATATCTTGAGTAATTTTTCATTCTGAGCTATATATCTTAAAAAAAATTTTGTTCTAAAGTGTTCGGTAAAGTGGAAAACAAATGTCACCACGAGATTCCTCATACCAAAATTAAGTAAAAAACGTTGAAATTATCAAATACAGAGAAAAAAGGTTAGAAAAAAGCGCACAGTGTTATATGCGCTGTTTCTATTTGAAATCATTAACACTATTTCACGACTAAACCATGGTTTTTTCTTAAGGGAACATGTCTTAGAGTTCAATACTACGAATTTGTCAAATAACAGTCTAACGTTATAGTTTAAAAACAGCAGTTGTTCGTTAACACTTGTCATGCCGGAAATTGAGCTCCAGTTGGTGTTTTCTACATCTGTTTTGAGTAAGTTATAGTTAATATTTTTGAAATTCCGATATAAATAAGTTTCTGGTACGGAAATTGTTTGAAAATCGAATGTAAGAAATACAAGGTCGTGTTTAGAAAAGCAACACACATTGACTTGGTCGTATATTAGAATATTTGATACGTCGTTGACAAAAATTAAATCAAGCAACGTATTACTTGTCTTAGTAAATGGGTAGGTGTATCCTGATTTGCTGGGAACAGACCGAGAGAGTGCATGCTGTGAAGTAGGTGAGTTTCAGTAAGTAGGTCACTGTTGAAATCACCTGCAATAATGTTTTTATCTATATCTACATATATCTATATATATAAAAATAAGTTGGATTGTGTATGAAATTGATGTTCTCTGTAATGCATGAACCGATTTTGTTTCTGGAAATTTCCCATGAAAGGTGACGTCAATACGAAGGTTTTTATGTACAAAAGGTCTTTGTGCCACACCCCCCTTTACCGCCCACAAATCAATAAAAATTCCATATATCAGAAGGTTTTGGTGGTATTATACTAAAATTTAGTAATTACTTTTGTTTGCTTGCTGTCGGAAACTGTACTAAATATAGGTTGCCACACCCCTTTTACCGTCCACAAATTAATAAAAATTCTATATCTCGGAAAGATGTGGTGGTATTAGACTAAAATTTGGTAATTTAGATTGAATGCTCACTGTCAGCAACTGTACTAAAAATGGGTTGCCACACCCCCTTTTACCGCCCACAAATCAATAAAAATGCTATATTTCCGATGATTTCGGCCTTATTAGGCTACAATTTGGTAATTTAATTTGTATGCTCACTGTCGGCAACTGTACTTAAACTGGATAATGTCCATCTGCTAGAAAACTGGGATAGGCTTTTATAGGGGGATGTGGATCCGCCCATACAATTGAAATTTGTAATATCGCATGGCTTTGGAAGTAAATGTAACAGTACTTACATACAAACTCAAAATGGAGTTACTATTTGGTGATGTCCTGCTACTGGGAAACTGTAACGGGCAGTGAAAAATGACAGTGATTGACAAAAATTACAAAAATATCAATGATTTATAATATACATGCCCACGTAGAAGCCCGATTGGCCCGCGTGGCCCTTCATACACATTTTTTTCTATCTTGATTTTGTCTTTGCGCTTAGTCAAATAGAAAGAACACCTGCACAAAAGAAACACACAAACCGCACTTGTTCAGTGTCAGCACATTTTCCAGCGAACTTTACAAAAACAAATGCATGCAAAGCATAAAAAACGCACACTCGATGATGTCGATGCTGAAGCTGATTGTCCCGTTACTTGTGTGTCGAGTAATTTTTCATGCAAGCATTGTTATTGTAATATAAATTAAGACTGGCAGTGTACTTCATGATATGTTATTTTATTGCATTGTAATTGTTTTTGTTTTGTTTTGTTTGATTTTTTGTCAAAAGCAACGATGAGCAACATTTTGTGTTTGTTTTGTTTTTTTAAGCATTGGCCCGCGCTTAAAATTCCTTGGGCATGTATGATTTATATGGTAAACACACTTGCTCGATATCGTCAACTAAAGAGCCGATGTCCAGAGACTATATATTATGAAGACATTGCATCAGAACGTCTCTTTCAATATTGAACAGACATTAGCATGCAAACATCAGCCTGGAGAAAAACATGAGCACTTCGAAATAAAAACCAGGGCTGACGATGAACTGATGTTGCTAGACTTTGTTGATAGACTCTAAAACTACAAATTCTATCAACAATGATGTCGTAGAGCCACGTTTATATTTTATATTCAATGGAATTCTGCTTTATTTGTTTACATTTTTTTGCTTGGTTTTTGTTGTTGCTTAACTTTCTCATGTTTGCAGGATTTTCTTTACTATTTTGGCTGATGCTTCGGCTGCATTTCATTGATGTTCAGAAATCTTATACTTTTGCGATTTTGTCTATTTCAATGGAGCTATAGATAAATCGATCTAACATTTTTATTTCTTATTGGATTGAAATACATCCAAGGACAAAATTAAAGATAATTTTATCACCTTTAAAATGACATCAAGAATAATTTTTTTACTAAATTTCTTCATTTATTTAACCATTTAAACTATCTATCTACCTAAACCCACCCCTAATGCACATACCTATATAATAAATATAATTCATTTCATTATGAAATTTAATATTATTAAAAACTATTTTTTTAGTAAATATACTTCATATATATTCTATATCTACTTTCTTATTATATTACATCTATCTACCTATGTATCTTATGTACTTATTTAAAAAGAAAATTATTTAATAAAGCATATTGGTCTAGTTGCCACGCAGGACAATAGCCAGCTAGACCAACTAGGTTGTAATGTTGTTGCTATACTTACTTTGTTTTCACTGAAATATCTAATAAAAAGATAAAATTTTTCATTTAAAATAAATAAATATTTTATTTTCAATAAAAACTACAAACATATTTTTGTTGAATGCATTTAATGAAGTATTAACAAAAACAAACATATAGCAAAAATTTTCATATAAAAGAAATATTTTATTTTCAGTAGCAAATATAAAAAATAATGTTGTTGAATGTATATAAATAAAGTGTTTTTACACAGAACAAACACGAAGCAAATCATCCCAAAAAATGGAACAGAAAAGAATTTCTTAAAGTTTTATTAATATTACAAAAAAAGATTTATATAAATATTTTATTCAAAATATTTATATAAAAACATTTCAAAGAAATAAAATACATATAATAAAATGTATCAATAAATCTTAATATATAATTAAATCACACATTGTGCAGTGCTGACAACAGTTTCAAAAAACTTAAGAAGTTTAATGTTCATATTGAACCTAAAAGCAGTTACAATATGTTTAGAAATGTTTTACAAAAGTTGCTGGCAAACTTAAATTGTTATGGTACCCATCAGCTCTTTCCGATATCGACACGTCAACTTCAAATTAAAGTTTCATTCATAACAAATGTTAAATATTAATAAGAACTTTTTTTTAATTCTAAAAAGCGTTTCCACAGATGAAAATTTTTTTGATAGAAAAAACCACAAACCCTTTGACTCAGAATGTTTTCTTGCCATCAAAAATTTTAGTGGCAGACGCCTTCTTTTGAAGAATCCGTCCGACGACTTCTTCGACATTTGTGCACAACATTTTTCGATATACAAGAGTATATTCGATAAAAGTTGTCACGAATCCGGCTTGAAGAAGCATATTGTAAAGTCCTGCATTGCACACTCAAATCATTCAACTCCAGGGTGGTTCGACGAAAATGATAGTTGTTTTGAGCACAGGCAAACCATTCTAGATTTTCTGATAACTGTTTTGATTCGAAAGAACTCAAAATGGTTAAAAGCAAAAATAGAATCCGAAAAAAAAAACAAGAAAAGATTCCGATCCAACGAGAAGAAAGCTAAAAGCAATGCAAAGATGCAAAGGCTTGTTAATAGTTAAAAAGTCCGTTTGTCCGTCTGAAAGTCTGTCCGTCAATTCGTCCTTCTGATTTTTTAATAGAATTCGTCTGTCACTTTGTCCGTTTGTCCTTTTCTATTTTTGTCTGTCAGTCTGTTGGTCTGTCCAAATGTTAGTCCGAATGAATTTGCTGCCGGAAATCGATGTTGTTGTCTAAGTCCGTCTGTCCGAAGTCCATAGTCCGTCTGATTCATTTTTTGGTATTTTTAAGAAAGTTTTTGCTATCACAATAATGAAATGCATTGGTCGTCCTCTCAGCATAGTGCAACTAGCCACTGAATGGACCTAATTTTTTCAGAAGCAATGTGTTCCTCATGCTTTTATTCAATTATGTTTTTTGTTTTTTGCTTAACTTAGAAGCAATTTTACCCTCATGCTGTTATAAGTATTTTTATTACTTATAAATAATATAAATACTTACTTATTCATAAAAATATTTTATAATAGCTTGAAAATCATTAAAAACTTTTTATATTAAAAAGTGTTCAAAAATTTTGTAAAACATTTCTAAACATATTGTAACTGCTTTTAGGTTCAATATGAACATTAAACTTCTTAAGTTTTTTGAAACTGTTGTCAGCACTGCACAATGTGTGATTTAATTATATATTAAGATTTATTGATACATTTTATTATATGTATTTTATTTCTTTGAAATGTTTTTATATAAATATTTTGAATAAAATATTTATATAAATCTTTTTTTGTAATATTAATAAAACTTTAAGAAATTCTTTTCTGTTCCATTTTTTGGGATGATTTGCTTCGTGTTTGTTCTGTGTAAAAACACTTTATTTATATACATTCAACAACATTATTTTTTATATTTGCTACTGAAAATAAAATATTTCTTTTATATGAAAATTTTTGCTATATGTTTGTTTTTGTTAATACTTCATTAAATGCATTCAACAAAAATATGTTTGTAGTTTTTATTGAAAATAAAATATTTATTTATTTTAAATGAAAAATTTTATCTTTTTATTAGATATTTCAGTGAAAACAAAGTAAGTATAACAACAACATTACAACCTAGTTGGTCTAGCTGGCTATTGTCCTGCGTGGCAACTAGACCAATATGCTTTATTAAATAATTTTCTTTTTAAATAAGTACATAAGATACATAGGTAGATAGATGTAATATAATAAGAAAGTAGATATAGAATATATATGAAGTATATTTACTAAAAAAATAGTTTTTAATAGAATTAAATTTCATAATGAAATGAATTATATTTATTATATAGGTATGTGCATTAGGGGTGGGTTTAGGTAGATAGATAGTTTAAATGGTTAAATAAATGAAGAAATTTAGTAAAAAAATTATTCTTGATGTCATTTTAAAGGTGATAAAATTATCTTTAATTTTGTCCTTGGATGTATTTCAATCCAATAAGAAATAAAAATGTTAGATCGATTTATCTATAGCTCCATTGAAATAGACAAAATCGCAAAAGTATAAGATTTCTGAACATCAATGAAATGCAGCCGAAGCATCAGCCAAAATAGTAAAGAAAATCCTGCAAACATGAGAAAGTTAAGCAACAACAAAAACCAAGCAAAAAAATGTAAACAAATAAAGCAGAATTCCATTGAATATAAAATATAAACGTGGCTCTACGACATCATTGTTGATAGAATTTGTAGTTTTAGAGTCTATCAACAAAGTCTAGCAACATCAGTTCATCGTCAGCCCTGGTTTTTATTTCGAAGTGCTCATGTTTTTCTCCAGGCTGATGTTTGCATGCTAATGTCTGTTCAATATTGAAAGAGACGTTCTGATGCAATGTCTTCATAATATATAGTCTCTGCGATGTCTACGCTCCTATTTAGTCTATATATAGTTGCAACTTAAAGTTTATTTACACCTACTGTAAGGTTAATAAAAAGATATTCACATGGACTACCAGGATCTGATTGATGGACTATTCTACAAGGAAAACAAGTTTTCACGTAGATGGCAACGCCACCACCATGAGTGCTTCTATCGGTCCTGTAAAGATTGTAGCCGCGCAAGTTAAAGAAACTGTTTGACATGCACGGATGGAACCACGTTTCGGAAAGACACATAATGTCGATACCTGAATCTTTAAACAAGTGTCTTAACTTGTCTATTTTATTCACGACGCTCTGAACATTAATGTGACAAAGTTTTATTCCAATTTTTTGTCCAGATAAAATTCGAATCATTTCGAAGAAATCTTTGGAACTTTCCGATGTCCTAAGATGAGGAATCATGAGAAGAGTAAATTAAAAAAGACTGGCAATACATATGTTTGTCTAAAGTTTGACTGGTAAGAGAATGGATAAGATTAAATGAAGCAAGTGTATTAATTGTGTTGATTCTGAGGATACTAAAGTGAGGTGCCATAGGTAATATTAAAAAAGTATAAAAATGACATCTGTATATCTTACAAATAATAAAAAAAAAAAAAATAAAAGTTCCCGACGAATAATTTCGTTTCGCCAGTCGAGATTTGGAGAATATTATATTCTTCGTACACTGTCCGTCGGTGGACGATATATGTATAGAAAATACCAAAAAATACAACTATGATTGCTCTGTTTAAAATACTATAAAGAAATAATTCCAAAAAGTGATTGCTATTACAAGAAATTATTTCAATAAAAAAAAAACGCATTCTAATTTTCAATGACACCGATTGATTGGATTAAGACCTAGCTTTCGATCTACAATTTTTTTCCTTACTCGTACGTTTAAGAGAATTCATAATTCTTTGTTAACTAGCCACAAGTTAAGCAGTTAATCTATGTACTCATACTTTATTGTATAAATACATATTCAATTATTTTTACATAGATGTCCATTAATTATTTAGTGATCGAATTGGTAATTGTCATGATTAAGTTGTATGAATCAAGAACTCATTTTAAAATGCTTCCTTTAAAACTTATAGCATTAAATAGAAAGTAAGGAATATCCAAAACAAGAAGAACTTTAATTCGGAAATCTAAATTCGAAAATTATTAGAAGTGTTAGGCTCATAGCTTAATGCAATTTTGCTCTTAAGTTGCACTTTGTTCATTGTAATGGTCTTCCTTTTCGTAGTCAAGAACTTTTAAGAGTTTCTGAACAACTCAAGAGTAATTAATTTGATAAGAAACCGGCTTAACGTCTGTTAAAAATAAAAAGTAAAATGTTATCACTCCCGCACTGTGCCGTCGCGACTCAACTACTAAGAAATTGTCCCAAGCCATAAAAGGGTTATTATCGTACCTTCCTCGAGAACATTAAATTGCTTACGCTGAATAAACTTACTTGCATGGTAGCAGTGCCGCTTCAAGGAGGAAGAGCTGACAAGAGTGTTGGAACTTCGTTTAACTGTAAAAACAAAAGTAATTTGAGCTTAAACTTTTTGGGCAATTGAAGAAAACTTCCCATGAAATACGAAGCGCTTCAGGACGAGAAAAATTCTTAAGAGCCGCAATTCATATTGAAAGTTTTCCTTTAAGTCGAAACTTGAACTTTTCTGCAATAAGAACAAAAAGAATGAAATGATGCCGAAAGGGTCGAGTAATGTAGAGGTTGGGAGGAAACAAAAAAAAAAAGAAATCAGCACAAAGGACGAACAATGAGCATTCGGACGTTTTCCTTTTTCAATATTGTAGCAATTTATTAAACTTTGTTTCACTCTGCTCTGCATTAAATGATGGAAATAATCGCTTTAATTTTGAACTTTCTCGAATTGGACTTTCAAGTTCAGCGTTTGTTCTTGTGCTTTGCGAGATACTACCTGAAAACATTAATTCCGGTTTGACATCCTCCACTGCTGTGAGTGTGACATCTGCTTTAGCAGATTAGAATGTTTACAATTTACATTTTATCATTTTCCCAAAGCATTCTAAGGTACTCGTAGTACAAGCTACAACTTAGTTCATGGTCACCGACAAGTAATTAGAAAAGTTTATTTTCTTAGCAAGACTAAAATAAAACATTTTTGAATCCCTTGCAACACTTTTCTTACTTTATTTTACCACTCGTTATCCTATCAGATTTTTAAGGACATTGAAATAAATTTCAATGAATGTACATTAAAAGCAAAATTTGACTAGTGTATTGGATACTTAATGTGAAAAAAAAAATTAGTAAGAAATTATCTTCGACTGAGCCGAAGTTAAAATACCCCCACGTCCGAACCAAAGTATATTCAAAGTCTTAAGCAATCAATAAAATGTTTATCTGTAAAAACATTTTCGTTATAGTTTAAACAGAAATTATTCGCTTTTGTTTTTTGATAAAGTCACTTTGTATGGGAGGCGTGGTTTTCATCCGATTTGGTTGAATTTCATACGCAGAGTGTATATAAAATATCAAATATATATCAATACAGCAAAGTTTCAAGTCCATATATTAATTTTTGTGGAATTCTAAGAGATTTTACCGTTTCGATAAAATCACTTTGTATGGGAGGTAGTCGTGGTTTTCATCCGATTTGGCTCATTTTCGAACTTGACCTTTATTTTTTAGATAAAAGCTTAAATATTGAATTTCGTGATGTTAGCTTTAAAATTATGGCTGTAATCGTGACCACAGACAGACGGATAAACGGACAGACGGACATGGCTAAATCAACTCGGGTGGTGATGCTGATCAAGAATATCAAGAATATATACTTTTCTATACCTACCATGCCTCCTTATGGGCGTTACAAGCGGAGTGACAAAATTAATATACCCCCATTTACGTTTTTTAAACGTGGGGGTATAAAAATAAACGGACACTTAAAAAATTCGAATCAGAATATGGTTTTCAATAAAATTTCTGTTCATAGGAGACTTTTGGCTGTCCCATGCTATTCTAAAAAATAGCTTTATTTATAAAAGAAGTAAAAACTTAGTTTTAAAACCAACAAAGAGTAATTTGCTTAAGTATTTATGTACTTATATTTAGTATTAACACAAATACTAGCTTACATCAGAAAAAAGTTGATTAACACGAATATTTTTATATCCTCACGTTCAAAAAACGTAAAAGGGATATACTAATTTTGTCACTCCGTTTGCAATGAAGTGTTGCAGGTATAAAAAAGCATGTATCGGTGATTCCATGTCAAAACATCCACGTTTCTGACATAACTATTTTTGAAAATTTTTAAACTCTCTGGGTTGATAGTTCTCGAAACGTATTATAACTGTAAATGTATTCAAACAGTTGTAACTTCGAGACCGTAAGTCGTACAGAAAAAAATCAGGGATATATCTTAAAGACCTTGAATGAGTCGTTCTTGTGCCTGAAGTTTTGTGTCACATTTTTCATGGTGATCGCAGTAAATTTTTCACCTTTTGAACATAGAGTCGTTGAAATACATCGATTCTTAAGGCTTATCCAAAATTTTAGCTTGGTAGTCCAACAATTGCTAATTTTAACAAATTTTTAAATTTTATCTTATTGTATTTTTTACGATATTTTGAAATTTTTTACAGTGTATAACTCAAAAAAGAAATTGTTTTCGCAAAAACAAAAAATACAATTTATGTTATTGTCACGAGCACTACTAACCTAAAAAGTTTAAAAAAAAATCTGATTTTACAAAGGTCAGATTTTGCTCAAAAATAGTTGAATTGATATGGAATCATCAATATATTCTTGATCACCATCACCACCCGAGTCGATTTAGCCATGTCCGTCTGTCTGCGAACCGTTACGTCCGTCACGATTACAGACGTAATTTTCAAGCTATCATCACGAAATTCAATATTAAATTTTTTCCTATAAAATTAAGGTCAAGTTCAAAAATTAGCCAAATCGGATGAAAACCACGCCCTCCTCCCATACAAAATGACGTTATCAAAAAACAAAAGCGAATATTTTCTGTTAAAACTATGACGAAAATGTTTTTACAAATAAACATTTTATTGACTGCTTAAGACTGAATATACTTTAGTTCGGCCGTGGGGGTATTTTAACTTCGGTCCAGTCGAAGATCATTTCTTACTAGTTTTTTATTTTTGACGTAGAATACGTCATTCTCGGAGGTAAGTAGGGTGGTTGATAGTGGTCAGGTGTCGGTATTTATATAACTTTTTGAGCCTTTGGTGGGCCTAAAGTACTGATCGTACAATGTTGATGTTAGCACTTGTTGGTCTGCTTGATCCTCAATGCGACAAAAATTCATGTTAGAACTCTGTAACTTATATAAATTTTACACAATTACATGATATATAAAGCCAACATTTGATGTTTTTGTTTGCTTAAACTTGCTACCTATTTATCGACAGTTTCCGGTTTTATCGACAAAACCATAAAATTTGTATGGGAGCCCCCCTAAGGAGTGGTCGGAGAGAATAGGTGTCAAAGGCAAAAATGTTCCTTTTGCAAAAGTAATGGGGGTCGGTCATGCATATTAACCCTCTTCGGCACTCTCTTAACCCTTCGTTACATGATTTTTTCTCCCTGTGTATAAAAATATTTTATGTCTTTATTTGTGATTGGGGAGGTTTAGAGAATGTATAAACGAAATTTGGATGCTCTGCAATGAATAGGAGCGAAGTTACGCAACATTGCATATGTGCAATTTCATGCAGGCAAGCAATAAAAATTAGTATATGATGGTTTATATATTAATTTTTATTAATTTGTATTTTACATTTTTGAAATGGAATTATATGCTTTTAATAACTTAAACTAAGATATATTTCCCAGTCTTTTATATAGTCAATTTAAATTGACAATTTTAAGCAAAGGAAAATATAAAACACTGATTTGCAAGGTCACAAGGATTTTGTTTCTTAATTTGAATATCATTGTATAAGAATTCATTAAATAAGTACATAAAACATTATTCATTACGAAATTGTTTAAAACAATTTCTATTTTGATTCTATTTTGATATATTATTAAAACATACTCTTGTCTAAACTATTGAGCAGCTAACATGAGTGTATTCATTACACCCTGGTAATTTACATGGTAAACGCTTGTTGTCCCATTGTAGCCAGAGATCAAAATGGTCCAACCGAACTTCTGTTTGAGATAGTGGGAAACTTCTCGAATGTTTCGTCATTTTTTGCAACGTTTTTTGATAATTCGGAAGGTCTTCCACCTTCTGTGGAGAGTTTTCCTACTTTGTAAAGACTTTCTACCACTTACAAACGAAAATTGACAATTATTATGTTTTCATGATTACCGCTTTATTGCTACGCACGCTTATACAATAGCAATGCATTTACAAATATTATCGTATAGCGTATTTTTATCTTACAGCTTCCAATAAATGAGTGGAACAAATTGACTTCCCCCATAAATGTATTGTATTGTGAACCAATATTCGGACACTCAATGGATATTTTTTTACACAACTTTTTATCAAATCGTTCAGCTAAGGTCTCAGGACTTTTACTAAAATGGTTTGACATCAAATTAACAACTTTATTATCTCTCCATGAAATCAAATGTACGTTAACATCACCATGGTAAGCTACATATTCCACAGACTCTCCTCGAGATGTCTTCATTAATATGGGGACACTCGATAGTTTTGAGTTCGGAATTCTGTTCCGACGGATTGTACCCAATAAATACCCCTTTTGGGTAGTTCAATCATTAGTGGTAGTGTTCATATAATGATTATGATAAAAAAACTTTGTAATTCATATTAGAAGTACTTCCCGTAAAACTCTTTTATAACAATATTTACACAAGCCGAAGATCATTTTCTTCGTGGTGACGAAGATAGGGGCTGTTTTCTTGACCCAAGCTATTTATTTTAAAAATGAATTTATTTTTAATTTTAGCTTTAAATATAGTTAAGTGCATAGAATTACACATCTGCAATATAACCTCATATCTGCAATGTAACTTCAAAATGTCTCCAATGCATTATATTGCATATTTGCAATTAAGCCATTTATTTTATTAAATTAAAGTTATAATGCACAAAAAAATTAGTAAGCTTAAAGAAAATTAACTTATATTCTGGAACATAGCTTACATTTTAACGTTTTTTTGATATTTATTGTATAATTATTAAAAATATTCACTTATTTTTTCTACGTATAAGACAGACCTTGTTCAAATCAATATTTTGGACAAGTTAAATCCCCAATTTGACAAAACAAGACAACAACTTATAAAAAAATGTCTAAATTTATTTTTAAATAAAATTCCGTTAGGTATATTTACAGGGTGTGTATGCTATATCTCTTAGAAGTCAACATTGCATATGTGCAATCCCATGCAACGAAGGGTTAAAGGTCATATGCTCAGGTGTATGGAATAAATAAACAAAAACCATAAAATTTGTATGGGAGCCCCCCTAAGGAGTGGTCGGAGGAAATAGGTGTCAAGGGCAAAAATGCTGCTTTTACAAAAGTAATGGGGGTCATATATATTAACCCTCTCTGGCACTCTCTTGAAGGTCATATGCTCAGTTGTATGGAATAAATATACAAAAACCATAAAATTTGTATGGGAGCCCCCCTAAGGAGTGGTCGGAGGGAATAGGTGTCAAAGGCAAAAATTTTTTTTTTGCAAAAATAATGGAGGTCGGTAATACATATTAACCCTCTCCGGTACTCTCTTAAAGGTCATATGCTCAGGTGTATGGAATAAATATACAAAAACCATAAAATTTGTACAGGAGCCCCCGTAAAGAGTGGTCGGAGGGATAAGGTGTCAAACGCAAAAATGTTCCTTTTGCAAAAGTAATGGGGGTCGGTGATACACATTAACCCTTTCCGGCACTCTTTTAAAGGTCATATGCTCAGGTGTATGGAATAAATATTTTGCTAAATAGTTTTTAAAAAATATGTCATCAAAAGCGAATTGAATAATTCTACGTCTTGTGTTACGACATAGTCGAAACTACTGTATCTTTTGACGTAGAATACGTCATTCTCGGAGGTAAGTAGGGTGGTTGATAGTGATCAGGTGTCGGTATTTATTAAACCTCTGCACAAATGCACTCGTTTTTTCCACAACAGTAGATCCAACAGTGCAGAGTTCAGAGCTTGACAGAACTCTGTTAGTCAAGCAGAGCTTATCCAAGTCATTTAATAGCAACAAACAAGCACTGCAGAGCACTCGTCGACTTCAAAGAGAACTATGTTCGCTGCTTGCTTTAACAAAGCACGATGTTGTTTGTTTAATAAAAACAGAACAATTTATAACAGCGAAAAATGCACCAATCACACCTAACACAGCAGAACCTTGGCGAAGAAATAATTTTTATTTCGTAGTGAGTGGTGCATTTTTTTTTAACAATTTTTTGAATTTTATTTTTTTTTTTGAGAAAATTTTGTAAACAATTGCTTAATAGAATGGATGTAAATGACGTAAGTTATTTAAATTTTAATAGCTATTTTAACCCAGATAGCGCCAGAAATTTTTTCTTCTGAATCCAATTTTATTGCGAAACTTTAGTCGTCGTGGGTTTTTAAACACCTCTTATTCAAGAACTTTTTCATACAAGCAATAGTTTTCTCGGAATCAAAAGCAACATCAACAAGAAGAAACAATAATAAAATAAATAGATTTCCACAATAGACCAACAATCACACAAACACCAATACTACCATAAACAACAAACGAAATCATCATCAGCAACAATATCAACCATCCAACATCATAAGAAACTAACTACACCAGACTTACAATATCACCAAAAATAATAAAAGTAAAAACACACCTACAACTACATTATTGTAGTATTAAATATTGTTATTTTATATAATTTGATGAATTTCTTATATTTTGTTATTTACAAATTTTTAAAATTGTAACTTGTTTTTAATTAAATATTATTATTAAAACGGAAAACATACATTTTAATACAAAACAAATAAGTCTTCTATTATAATTTGAATAATTAATAGGAAAATCCCTTTATTTAGCTTTTTAAATATATGCACCTAATGATTTTTTACAAGAAAATGTAGAATATGAAACTTAAATAACACAGCATAACTTCAAGCGTTCTGCTGTTGTTTACATAACTTTCCAGTCAGTGCAGACTTCTTTTCCGAATCGTGCCTAACATTGTTTTGGTTTTTGTTTGTTCTTGTTCTGTTCAAGCGACGAGTGCTCTCTGTAGTGTTAGGCTTGATTTCATTGATGAGAGCAAAACATAGCAAAAGCTTGCACAACAAACGAGTGCTTTGAAATGCATTTCAAGCGCACTCGTGCAGAGGTTTAGTATTTATATAACTTTATGAGCCTTTGGTGTGCCTAAAGTACTGATCGTACAATGTTGATGTTAGCACTTGTTGGTCTGCTTGATCGTCAATGCGACAAAAATTCATGTTAGAACTCTCTAACTTATATAAATTTTACACAATTACATGAAATATAAAGCCAACATTTGATGTTTTTGTTTGCTTAAACTTGCTACCTATTTATCGACAGTTTCCGGTTTTATCGACAAAACCATAAAATTTGTATGGGAGCCCCCCTAAGGAGTGGTCGGAGGGAATAAGTGTCAAAGGCAAAAATGTTCCTTTTGCAAAAGTAATGGGGGTCGGTGATAGATATTAACCCTTTCCGGCGCAAACACAATAAAATTTGTATGGGAGCCCCCCTAAGAAGTGGTCGGAGAGAATAGGTGTCAACGACAAAAATGTTCCTTTTGCAAAAGAAATGGGGGTCAGTGATACATCTTAACCCTTTCCGGCACTCTTTTAAAGATCATATGCTCAGGTGTATGGAATAAATAAATAAAAACCATAAAATTTGTATGGGAGCCCCCCTAAGGAGTGGTCGGAGAGAATAGGTGTCAAAGGCAAAAATGTTCCTTTTGCAAAAATAATGGAGGTCGGTAATACATATTAACCCTCTCCGGCACTCTCTTAAAGGTCATATGCTCAGGTGTATGGCATAAGTATACAAAAACCATAAACTTTGTGTAGGAGCCCCCCTAAGGAGTGGTCGGAGGGATAAGGTGTCAAACGCAAAAATGTTCCTTTTGTAAAAGTAATGGGGGTCGGTCATACATATTAACCCTCTCCGGCACTCTTTTAAAGGTCATATGCTCAGGTGTATGGAATAAATATTTTGCTAAATAGTTTTTAAAAAAGATGTCATCAAAAGCGAATTGACTAATTCTACGTCTTCTGTTACGACATAGTCGAAACTACTGTATCTTTTTTATAGTGGTTTGATTATTTGGAGCAGTGGAGCCCAAAAATTTTAAGCGCGGGCCAATGCTTAAAAAAACAAAACAAATACAAATTTTGCTCATCGTTGCTTTTGACAAAAAACCAAGCAAAACAAAACAAAAACAATTACAATCCAATAAAATTACATATCATGAAGTACACTGCCAGTCTAAATTTCTATTACAATAACAATTCTTGCATGAAAAATTACTCGACACACAAGTAACGGGACAATTAGCTTCAGCATCGACGAGTGTGATCAACGAGTGTGCATTTTTAATTTTGGTTTTGCATGTATTTGTTTTTGTAAAGTTAGCTGGAAAATGTGCTGAACACTGAACGAGTGAGGTTTGTGTTGTGTTGGTGTGACAAAATTAAGAAAGAAAAAAATTTGTATGAAGGACCACGCGGGCCATATGGGCCACTACGTGGGCATGTTCGATTTAGAGTAATATCTTTAAAAAAGAATTTATTATCTGCGCAGGTCATTAATTTCAATTAAACTCAAGAGGGACGAGTTTTTTCATTTAATAAAGTGGATTGTCTTAGATTGAGGAGGCGAGGAGAATTTGAAAGTAAATTTGCTAAACTACACCGCGCTCAAAAACAAAAACACTTTTAGGAAAAACGTTTTAAAAGTTAAGAAGGAAGAACGTCACTAAATATATTTATAACACTATATAACATATGAATATGATGAACTATAAATAGATTTTTATAATGGAGAAGCATATTTAGCAAGTAATGAACCTATTTTTGGTTTGAGCGATTTGAACTTGATCGCTATATCTTATCTTTAAATAAATCCAACCTCTGATATTCAAGGTTTATACAAATTTCAATATTCTATAAACCTTGAATATCAGGACTAACCCTCTATCCCGCAACGTTGACGTAATGCATTAAAAGGCATCAGTTCAGTCTTACGGGTAAAGGGTCAAGCCAACAATATTAGGAAACAAGTAGCTAAAACATTTGTTTCTGGTAAATTTTGATTTCGGGAACATGAATCTAGAATCTTGAATCTAGAAAGTCAGAAAGTTGGAAAATGGACGATACTTCTAAAAAAACTGAATATATGAAAAATAAAAATTAAATACATATTTTTTTCCAAATAAGTACAAAAACAAAAACATGCGTACATTTTTATCTACCAAAAACAACGTTTGCAAATTGTGCACTAAGCGGTTGGCGCTCGGCAGTTGTAATATGTTGACATTTGTCATTAATAAACTTGTGAAATTTATCATGGAACGCCAAATAGTGACAGAAAGAACAGAACTCAATAAATTTTATTACAAAATTCACGTTCGATCGTAATTAATAATAATAATAACAATAAACTGGCCATTTCAACATTAAAGATGTTAAAATTTTCTATAATTTTGTACATGGGTGCATTTCAATTCAACCAGAATTAAAAAAGTTACAGCGATTTTTTTAGGGCTTCATAATTTCAGATATACATACATAGGTACAAAATCGCATAAATATAACTTTTCTGGCGCTCAATGAATAGTAAAAAAATAATTTTTGATGTCATTTTAAAGGTGAGAAAATTATTTATAATTATGTCATTTGCATTCCAATACAATCAGAATTGAAAATGTTACACCGATTTTTCTATAGCTTCATTGAGATAGATAAAATCGCATAAATATAACATTTCTGACGATCAATGAAATGCAGCCAAAGCAGTAAAGAAAATCCTGCAAAAGTGAGAAAGTTGAGCAACAACAAAAAGCATACAAAAAAATGTAAACAGACATGAATAGATTCCAATGAAAAAAAAATTAAACATGGCTGACTTTGTTGATAAGGTTTTGTAGTTCTAGAGTCTATCAACAAAATCTAGCAACATAAGTTTATGGTCAGCCCTGTTTATTTGTTCCACGTTCCCATATTTTTCGAGGTCCCAATGTTTGCGGGCTAAACTTCGAGAGGAACAGCTCGAGTGGTTCTGATGCAAAGTCTATAGAATCTATAGTCTCTGTCTCAACCACATTAACGTTAAGCATTGTTTGTTGTGGTTTTTTTTTTTATATGGTTAAAAAGTTTTTTTAATATCCAATTTTTACCTATCTTAATGGCAAAAAATTTTAATAAAAATTATGTTCTGCACTTGGTATAAACCAGACCTTTCAAATGATATAAGTTTTATTAAAATGTGTTGTCTATAAATTGAGAAAAAGGGGGTTCAAGTTTTGTGTTAGCGTATTAATATATAAGATACAACATCATATGTTTATACTTTTTTTTTTTTTGGATTCGCCCGTAGGTATGAGATCTTTATAGAAACGTATGATCCGTGGCATACGCATGCACGATTCACATTCTAAAAAGTTCCCGGATCAGCCGGACTGATAGAATGCACCTACGTACTAAAACATACCTCCTGTTGGCAAATAAAAGCCTCCACTAAGCACAATTGCTTGGCCTTTCAGAGGAAAGAAATAAAACTAGGTCGTAGCAGTCGCTTAGCAAACATTTACGCGTTTGCTAGCTAGCCACATAAATTGGTACGTTGTGGAGGCAATAATTGAGTTAAGTTGCTAGCTCCAATAGATTTTTCTAAAAACTATAAAAGCAAAGATATTAAATAGGTTTTGCTATTTCAATTAAATGGGGATTCTACTTTTTGTCAATAAACCTACCAGATCTCAAACATTCAATTACAAAAAAAAAATGTTAATATATTTTAGTTGAAATACAATATTTTATTTTATTCTTGGCGTTTTTGAACCAATCCTTTCTTTTTATTTATTTTCTCATCATAAGTAATAGCCTATCATAAGGAATAGAACATAAATTCCCTTTCTCTAATATCGAAAACTGCTTGATTGAGAGTTAATCCTTGCGATTTTTATTATTAATGGCATAAGCAAGTTGTAGTGAAAATTTCTTGCGAGTCGGAAGAAATAAGTAGAACATTTAAATTGTTGTATTTTGGTCCAGAATAATTGGGAATAATTAATTTGTGGCGTCCGTGGCGTAGTTGGTTAAAGTGCGTGGCCGCTATGTCAACGAACTTTGGAGACCCAGGTTCGAGCCCCAGCAGCGACAGAAAATTATTCGTTCGGAGTCGGCGTTAAGCATGTAGGTCCGGTTCTCGGTCAATTGTGTACAAACTTAATAACACGCACAACACAATTGATCATAAGAAGCTAGGTCAAAGTCCTTTCAAGGGCTGAAATGGCCAGTTATTTTTTTTTTTTTTTTTTTTTTTATAATTGGGAAACTTGATCATAATGCACAAAGGAAATTCCTTTATAAATCGGCCACTTTCGCAATTGTTATAGACAATTTCAACAACCTCACTTACGGCCCATTGCATAGTCCTACTAATAGAAAAAGATTTTGACTCATTAATTGGCTTAAACCTCTTTCATCGTCGGAGGAGTCTGACAACGCTCGTGGGTATGTAAAGCATTGATGATTGTTACAGCATTGCCAACATTTTTCAGTTTCTTAATGTTGTATTCTTCAATTTCAGCGTTTTTGTGATTATTCCCGTTAAAAATTTTCAAAAATTTACCGGAAGTTTACCGTTTACAAACAATTTGGTCACAAAAAAACAAATGGTTACAATGATGTCACAAATGCTGTAAATGTGTGTCAAACGTGATCAACCCCAGAGGTCCCGGGTTCGAATCCCAGCTAGGCCATGGTCCTACGCTTTTACCTTTCGCATTTGCAATTTTCTTTCCTCATTTTCTAATCATTTGAAATTGAAAACTCATCAATATTTACAACTTGAAGTCGTAGTTGGTGGTAGAGAAGTTTGTGGATGAGATAGCCTTATAACTTGAATTGAATTGAATTGAATTGAATTGATTGTCCCTTCCCTCACACTAATCTACTACTCCATGCCGAATAAGTCAGGGGCCGCATTACCGTAAAAAAAGATGAACGCTTATTGTTGATAAAAAATGTGATTTCTAGACAGTTCTTCTAATGATACTCTTAATATACATTCCCTGAAAGTTTGTTGTTCTGCCCAATTTGCCTCATTATCTGGTTCATTACGAACGCTTTCCTTATTTGATTTAGTATTGCTAATTGTTGTGTTATTGTTGCAGTGTGAATAAAAACCAAGACTCGAGTTTTATCTCTATTCATCTAGCTCAGTACTCTCTCTTGATGCTTCTGAGTGTACGAAACCTTCTAGTGCAGTTTGAATGAACTGAATGTTGACAATATTTAGAAACATTTCTAAGTCTATATTTCAATCCATGTCGCGATCAATATCAAATATCCTAGATCCTAGGACCTACAAATTAGAATTTCGTGATATTGATCGCAACATGGATAGGAATGGAGGCTTGGAATTATTTCCAAATATTGTCGAAAAAATTCATTTTATTAAAACTGCTAAACACGATTTTATAACATTTATTGTTTTTTTTAATTATTTGAATTTAAATGTATGTTATAGTCATAAATTGATAGAATCTGATAATGGTTTGATGCGTTGGTGTTAAAATCAGCACATTCTTAGTGGAAGCCACTGTTGCCAGATTGGGCGATTTATCGCCAATTGGGCGCTTTTTTCTTGTTTTTGCGCTTAAATTTTTAGGAAATCGCCTGGCGATTTTTTGGGCGATTTTTGTGAAAACCACGTTATTTCATAAACTCATCAAATGTGTGTGGGAAAAATGTTTGGCAATATTTGTAAGTTGGCATTCATCTTTCTTTCCTTGCCACACTCTAATGCATTTGTGGAACGTATTTTCTCCGCCAACAGAATGAAATCAGATATGCTAACTTCAATCATTCGAGTAAAATGCTTCATAAAGGCTAAAAACTGTTGTTGCAATTCGCTGCCAAAATCCGATGATATGATTTCAAAAATGAATAAATCTATGTATGAACTAAACAATACTTCAAGAATTGAAAAAACGGAGGAAGAGTCTAATATGGCTGAAGTATTTAATAGAATGGAACTACGTTTTTTGTAAAAAGTTTTTATTTTTAAAGTTGCATATTGAAATATTCTCAATAGTTATAGTCTCTCAAAAAATGTTCTTTAACAATCAAAATTCTCGTATAAAATGAAGTATCTTTTTTATAATTTTTTACAGATCTCAATATTATTTCAATAAATATGAAAATAAGAACTTTTATATACATAATACTATTAACAGCTCTCAATATTATTTGAAAAAAATTTATATAATTTGTATTGTTTTTTCTAATATAATAAATTTCTTAGAAAAAATTGCGATTTTGGCGATTTTCTTTTCATTGGGCGATTTTGGGCGATATTTTTTTTAAATCTCGCGCTTTTCTCAAAAAAGTTCAGGCAACACTGGTGGAAGCAATGAAAGGTAATAAGCCTACCAGTCACCAAATAATGAAAAATTATAAAAATTGCAAATTTCTTTTATTTTACAGGGTTCACCAACACATGCAAATGAAAACATCAAACAATTGAATCTTTATGTATTTGCATCTATTTACAAGCTTCATCATAACAGTTATTTATTTTAGTTAGTAATAAACAGCTGTTGCAGCTAACAACATTCGCCTTAATGTTTTTGTTGTTGTTCCATGCTGTTCGGTTATTTATAGCGAGCGAGCGAAGCGAACGACGGATACATACAGAAGCAGGCAAGCAACAAACTGAATTAAACGAATATGTATCAAGCAAGAAAGATATGGATATATTATTTTCAATAAATTTCTAAACTTAACAGAATTTCCAAATTTGGGCTTCGTCCGCAGCTAATTTAAGATCAGTAGAACAGTTTAGAAAAAGAAATATTAACATCGGTCAACCCATTTCAGAGTTCTGCTCCTTTAAACATTCTTCATGCAAGTTGTTCCATGGGAGCTTCGCTCGCTCGCTCCAATAAAGAAAAATTTGAAATTTGAGAAGTTTTGTGCTTATGTAAATAAACATCACCAAGCACATTCTTAATAATACGAAGCAATACAAGACAACATCCAAAGTAATTTATTAGACCATATATAACTGTTTTTTTTTAATTGTTGTCATTCGGTTTGGGGTCATTGTCCAACCCAAGATCCTACGTGGAAAAGAGATGCAATTCTCAAACACCAAACCAATACCAAACATAGCACAGATATACAAGTATGTATTGTGCAGGCACAATATATTTATATTTTCGGGTCACTAAAATAAGGGAACACTGAGCTTAAGTTATTATTTGGATATGCATTTGGGCCAACGCAGATAAAAACTTGTATGGAAAAGAGATAAACTCTGACTCACCAAACCGAGAGACACGGTATACATGGTCAATTTCAAACTTGGGAAGCTATACAACGAAATATCTAAATTAATTTCATGAAAAAATATAGCAACGAAACTAAATAAAACGACAACTTAAAGTATCTATCATATTCGATGATGCTTATTTGTTGAATCCTAAAATCTACACAATTATCGCGAGTTATATTTGTTATCACAATGAATGTGTTAAGTATTCAAATGTAATATCATTTTACGTTTTAAGACATCCACCGAGTCAGAGAATTTTATCAAGTTCAAGTTGCCATTGAAATCACTACACATACATCGCAAAGGATCGTGAAGGGCATAATTAGAAGTGCACTGACTCAACTTAAAAAGCTGGAAATGTCTGGCTCCGCTCCTAGGGATGTTGAAGTTTAATAAAGAAAGAAGGTATTGTGAGTCTATATCGCCACTGAGTAGTTTGTATAAAAAGGAGACATTGAGCATAATTCTTCTGCTTCTTAAGGAAGGCAGGGAAATAATTTTAAGGCGAGTTTCATAAGAGGGAAGAATAATATTGGGGTTCCAACGAAAGTAAGAATTGTTTTTGAACCGATTCTAATGTATCGATGTGGACATTGTATTGAGGGTTCCATATTACGGATGCATATTCAAGAATTGTTCTAACAAGAGAGGTATAAAGTATTTTAGTAGTGAAAGGATCGTTGAATTCTTTAGCCCATCTTTTAATGAAACCAAAGACACCTCCAGTCGTATTTACCACCAAATTAACTTGAATATTGAAACGAAGTTTTGGATCCATAATTACACTTAAATCAAGAAAACTGTGTACAATTTCTAAGTTAGTATTATTTATAGTGTAATTTATACTATTAGCAATTCGACGTGAGAATGTCATTTGCTTACATTTTTTTAAGTTTTATTTTAAAAGGTTTAGATTGCACCACTCCATTAGACTATTTAAATGCGATTGTAAGAGCTGTTGTTCTTCAGGTGATTTGTAAGTTAGGAAAAGTTTCACGTCATCGGCGTACATTAAGACGTTACAGTGTTTTATCACAGAAGGAAGGTCATTTATAAACAGTAAAAATAAAACCGGACCAAGATGACTTCCCTGCGGAACACCAGATGTGACCAAAATATTTTTTGACAAAGAATTCTTATATAAAATTATATGAGAACGATTCGACAAGTACGAGTTAGTCCAGTGTAATAGTTTGACGGGAAACCCAATTAGATGAAGCTTTTTCAGAAGAAGATAATGATTAACAGTATCGAAAGCTTTGCTGAAATCTGTATATATAACGTCAGTCTGTCGTCTTAAAGTAAAACCTTTGATGACAAGCGTTGTAAACTCCAAGAGGTTAGTTGACGTAGATTTTCCCTTTAAGAAACAATGTTGAGAGGTGGAAGTGGAGGAAGATACGATGTGAGTTATTTGATCAGTTATAATTTTCTCAAATAACTTAGGGATTGCGCTTAGTTTTGCGATACCTCGGTAATTGGAAACATCAATTTTTGAGCCGGATTTATGAAGAGGTATTATATAAGATTTTCTCCTTATATAGGGAAAATGACCACTGTGCAAGGATGTGTTAAAAATTTTTGATAGGGGAGAACAGAAACTAATAGAACACTGTTTTAAAATCCAGCACGGGATTTCGTCAGGACCCGTCGTAAAAGAAGATTTAACTTGTCGAAGATAATGCATAACTATATTAGAATCTAACGGGTGTTTTTTTTAGGGGTTTGTTTTTCGAATAGAGATAAAACTGGCATTTTGTGGTCAAATCTGGCAACTCTAATGTCATTTATGTTCAGTTTGGTTTGCCATTTCATCATGAACAGGTTGACAAAAGAACAACGCTTGCAAATGGGCCGAAAATGAGATTGATGCTGATTTTCATCGCAAAATTTTGTTCAGTGATGAGGCTCATTTTTGGTTGAATGGCTACGTCAACAAGCAAAATTGCCGCATTTGGAGTGAAGAGAATCCACATGAGATCCTTGAGACGCCATTACATCCACAAAAACTGACTGTTTGGGGTGCTCTATGGGCTGGTGGAGTCATTGGGCCATACTTCTTCCGAAATAATGCTGGAGAGTCAGTTACCGTTAATGGAGACCGGTATAGAGCCATGATAACCGACTATTTTGTTCCCGAATTGGATGGCATGAATGTGGATGAGTTGTGGTTCCAACAAGACGGCGCTACATGCCACACAGCGCACGTCACAATCGATTTATTGAAGGAAACATTCGATGAGCGCATAATTTCGCGGAATGGACCTGTCAATTGGCCACCAAGATCTTTTCATTTGACACCATTGGATTATTTTCTTTGGGGATATGTGAAGTCGCTCGTCTACGCCAACAAACCAGAAACGTTAGGGGACTTGGAGGCCAACATTCGTGGCGTTATTGCCGACATAAGGCCCCATATGCTCGAAAAAGTGGTTGAAAATTGGACCTGTAGAATTGGCTTTTTTCGAGCCAGCCGCGGCGGCCACATGCCCGAAATCATATTTAAACATTAATGGCATAAAATTATCCTTCCAATAAAGCCAAATTGATGGACATTAAAACGATTTTCTTGTGTTTTATCTCCATTCGAAAAACAAACCCCTAAAAAAAACACCCTTTATTACGGGGGTTTCAAAAGAGTTTACTAGTGGTAAGGTAAGGATATTCAAGACTAATGCTGAATGGAATATCAGAGTAAGTTGTTTTAAAAAAGTTTGCAAACATGTTGGAAACTTCGATGTCGCAAGATGCTTCTTCATAATTGAATTTCATAAGAGGTGGGAAGCTGGAGGTTTTTCGTTTTGAGTTGACAAAAGTGTACAAAAGTTTCGGATTATCTTTGAATTGAGTTTTTTTTTTTGGCTATATATGCAAAGTAAGTATCATTGTTTATTTAATAGTTGATACCTGTAACGACAAGAGCAATAGCAAGCGAAGTCTAAATTGGAATTTTTTAGAGACTTAAGCTCATTATTTAAGCAAGGAGGATTTAAAGGTTTGAAATTACTCTTATTTTTTGGCACTTTTCCTATTGGACAGTTGGTGCCCAATAAACCGAATAATAGAATAATAGATTTTTATATGATGTTTCCCCTACAGATATTACTTACAGATATATTTACGGTATGTTTATATTAATCCTAAATGGCCATTTGGTGCGGAGGTGGAAAGGCACTAATGGAAGCTTATCCTTTAGTACAAACTTCTTTTAGAGATTATATTATGATTTTTTTTTTGTTTTTGTTTTTTCTGAGAATCCTTATAAATTAAAGCTTAAGCCAATTTCGTGACCGTAGTCATTACGAATACATCCATTCATCTCTTCATACTTCTCGCATATTTTGTCTAATAATTGGCCAGAAAAGTCAAAAAGTTCATGTAACTAACATACTGTAGAGTTTTCCGCGTTTTTAGCCACAGCTTCAGGATGCAATGCGGTCTCACAAAGCTGCATCTGCAGTTGTTGCCATCGGCTAACAAACTCCTCGACACATACATATGTGTCGGACTTATCCGTCAAGTACAGTCTTTCGCATGAGAAATTCAACAGTGATAAATATTAATTTTATTTCGACAATGTAAATATGATGCAATGCCTGCCGTCCAGATACATACAGGGTCAGTGAGAAATGCATAACATAGAGATTATTTTATATCCTCTCAAACATGTTCTTGCTTTATATCTTAGATCTAGTGATCCATGCTGTTAATATTCAAGACAGTGACATAACATCAAAAATGATAAAAGAAATAATTCTAAGTTGAATAGGATACTATTTTATGTAATTAAACAGCTTTAACAACATATAATTCAATTTCTAATCTTTAAACTTGATTCCAATTGTTTAATTGCTGGCGATATCCTGACCAGACTGTAGCGAATTTATTTAACACTCTGTTTACAAGTGCTCTTCAAAAAACTAAAACGTGACTACAAGGAACAACTTTTCAACTGCATCGGAATTTTGTTTTGTTTAACTTTTCTCAGTTATTTCACAGTAGTTTTAATTTTTAACAACTCTAGCATAACTTTTACCCTTTCGTTCTCTCTTCCTATATAGTCTAGTATAAAATATAACCAAACATATTCAGTGGATCCTAGGCAATCGTTAAGCTCCAGCGATTCAGATGTGATGCCACTCCTAGCTTGCCCGTAACCAAGTTATGGGCAGAAAACCGAGTGAACACCAACCAAACAAAATTTCACACATATTGTTATGATATTCGCACACATTTTTTAGATAGTTTCTCATCGCTCTATGGAATTATATAATGAAGAGCCTCAGTCTGGTTGAAGTTCCTCTTAACATCATTTTCACGCACAGTGTACTATGAGCATTAAAATGTCAAGGAAAGTTTATCTCTTATGTCACAGTTCTTGATTCTAAAACCATTATAAGAAAAAAGCACAAGTTTAAAAATTCGCACCAATGACACTGATGAGTTTTAAAACTCTTATCAAGGAAACTAAATAAAAAATTTTTTATATGATATTAATTTTTTGAAGAATATTATAACTAGTATAACTTATCTATAATCTAGTAGAATAATTTCTTCCACGCTTGTAGAACGTTAACTTACCTAAGGGACTTATCGATTTTCCATTAGAAATTGCTGTTTCCTTTTAAAATAACCATCCGTTTTCATTATTTTAAGAATACAAGATTATACAATGTAGAAGACATTATTACTTAGTTTCCTTATTATTAAACAAAAAAAAATTACGATATAAAATTATTTGAAGTTATACTTCTTGTGGCACATTCTGGGTAATATTTCTGACCTTAAGAATTAAAGTAAGCAAACAATGAACTATGAAATAATGCTATATCCATTCGTTAAGTCTCATAATTGGTGGCATCACTAAGCCAGACAACGAACTAGCTAAAGCCTGTGACAGAGACTTCTCCACGGCAAATTCATTTATACATTTCAATAATGAATTTCAAAATTTAAAAACAAAAATAATCACTGATTAAAAACTATGTAACTAACAAGAAGAATTCATAATTAACGCCTATATGTTGAATAAAAACCATGCAATGTAAAGTATTCTCAAAATACTGAGCTATCTTATTCTGTTTAGTCACATTTCGACTCATCTTTTATTGCGACAAAACAGCATCTTTTATTGCGTTCTATTCTAAGGGCACCTATAATACTCATAGTTGTTGAAAGTTTTCCGATTTCTTCATTGCAATAAAGGTTCTTAGTCAACCAATCAAAAAATATAAAAATACTATTTGAAACAGAAGATTCCAAGCCCCAGTATTTTGCTCAAAAGTCACGTGCGTCACACCGGCGATATGTGTTTTTATTAAGAGAGGTTTTTTTTGTGATGAAGATGCTGATGAAGAAAATTATGATATCAAAGGTCATATTCAAATGTAAGATACGCAAATAAATTAGTTTACAATTTTATTAATGAAGTAAAAGCATAAGAAATTAATTCTTTTTGAACTCTGTTCATGTGGGTACACACTTTGTTTTTAATTGGATTTGAAGAAGAAATAAAAATATATTTTCTTTTTAAACGGTATGAATTTTTTCATTTGTGCTGTAATAACGCTTTTATACGCATATCGTTAAAACGGTGAATCTTTCGGCAAAAGTGTTAAAGACATTTGTGAAGAGAATTGCTTGATTTATAATTTTCATCCCAATGACTTTACTCTAAAACTTATTTAGATTAACGGAGTTACCAGATTTGGTAATCATTGAATCCGAATATCTTTGGGGTCGCACATGTAATTATTATGATCTTTTCACAGGTTTTGAGTAAATCTCAAAATGTAAACAATCTTCTATTGGAAATATTTAGATGTGGAGCCTACTTCGGATTTTAATTTAGTTAAAGAGTTGTAAGTTAAAATATATGACATAAAGTTGAACTTTGACCTTGCTTTCCTCTCTTACTTGACTAAATCTGGTAAAATTAAGTATGGGCCTATTATATAGATTATGCACTACTAAAAACCGTTGAGAAGTTTAAAGTTATTTTTTCATGAATCGCTGTGTTATTTAAACATAGAAAACAATACAAACGGAAAATTTGGAAGGAAGAAAATCAATTGACTTTTGTAAAAGTTAAACAATTAACTGATGAAATTAATTACCTTATAGTTAGAATTACTTTACCTTATAGTTAATTATGGAAAATGTTTTTTGCAACCAAAATTTCCGCGACTTCATAAATAAAGCGCGTAACTAACAATTTTTGTCTGTTTGGCATTTTCAGTTAAACAAAAAACCTCACAATTTTTATATATTTTGTCATTTTGAAGTTTTCAGTTTGAAAAAAATTCTTTAAAGTTTTCAGTCAAAATTTATATTTTTCTACTTAGATTTTTGGGTTTAGTTCCTTTTCAAATGGTCGACATAAAAAAATATTTTCGATTTCGTTATTTAGATGCGTGTAAACAGTAAAATTGTGAAAATCGTTCCTAATTTAATTCTAGTATTTTTTTTTTCGTTCAATACCATGGCTAACCATTCGTTTTTACAAATAAATAGTTATTCACACAGAAAATTACAATTTTTAACTCAATAGAATAGTTTGCAGGACTTTCAATAGGAAAGCTAAAGGACTTGGGTGAGGTAAAAGCTTAACACTTGCATCATATTGAACATATTTCTACTGCTTTACTAAATAAAATATATAATTAAAAAAATCAACTAATGCTTTACTTGGTTTTCGCTTTTATCGAACCAAGACCAAGATAATTTTTCGTGCCGAGACTTAACCAAAATTATATAAAATCTAAATTCCTTGTTTTTAAACTTTAAAAGAGGATTTTAATTTTGTAGATTCTTGAAAATTCCAAACTTCTCTCTAAAACTTTGATTATTCCTGTATTAATCATGACTTTTGCGATGACTCATCCTGTTTGTGTGTTAAACAATTATAAATGTCCTTTAACTTTATGAGACTGCGAAAAAACTAGGAAAGGTTGTTCTTATATATCAGTAGAAGTTATCAGCGTCGAGTGGGTGGTAACATTCTAATTAATGTTTATGAATAGTTTATCAATATATCAACTTAAGGGATAGTCCTACATAAGCAATTTTTGAATGAGAAGTTTACGCCTCACAACAGCGTAGAAGTCATGCTCAATTGTTTTTGCAGTAAAGTACCTAGGACAATATGTATATTAACAAGATTTCTATACTGAGCTGAATATGATGAGATGACTCAATTTGTGACCATGTGTAATTTTAGTAACTTTAGTAGAATGTTGACTTCAATTCAAACAACATACTACACCAAAATTACTTAAGCAGTCTCAGGAGTCCTCAATATATCCCTGCATTTGAGAGGACATAACCATAGATGAGTAGATGCGAGAAGAATTAGAGAAAACGACTAAATTTGTATTGTTTGAAGAAAAATAAAATAATAAAGAAATAAATTACAAGATTCAGGATTAACAAGGATGATCACATTAGTACAAATATGAGTGTGAATACTTGTCATCTGGGGGTCCTGGTAGTCCCGGTTAGGCTATAGTGCTCACTTTATTCAATTCTTACTCATTATTAATAAACTAACTTTTAAATTCATCAATATTAGAGTAAAGTAGTGTATTGTGATATACATGTTTGTTTTACGACGACTGCAGGCAAAATGTGCCACAAAACACATACTTATTAGTGTTAAACTACTTATTGAAGGTTGGTATACCTTCAATACCATTGTATTTATCTTCTAAGTTTTAATGATAGTGAGTTATTTTAATAAAAGTGAAAAAAGTCAAATATCGGTGCTTGGAAAAAATGGCAGGTAACGTGATGTAGTATATGCGGGAAATGTGGTATAACTTCCGTTCTGACTTTCTTCATTTCATTGGGTTCCATTTTCGTATTTCTCCCGACTTTGACATGATTTTGTCTTAAAACTTACAAATAGATGAATATTTTACAGAATAAATAGATAGTAGATATTATTATAAATGAAGCTGGAAAACAGTTTCGTAATAAGTTCGGCTAATGCGATATATACTGTGATATATACCACATTATCCAACTTCCACTGTATCACATTAACCGAATACCACTTTTTACGCAAAAAAAAAAAATTAAAAAAACAAAAATATTTTTCTAATGCAAAACATACCTTGAGAACATTAATTTTAATAATTAAATATTTTTTTATTTCAATGACACTTTAAAACACTTTCTTGTTTCACAATTTTTACGCAAGGGAAATTTGCAAAACAAAACTTGTCTGCACTGCAAAAAATACATTGTTGTACTGACTTTAAACGATAGCCTCAAAAACATCGCCAATTATGCAACACGTGTTATTCATTGTTCTTGTTACCTTAGCATGCAAAATCATGTTTAAAAAATCCCCACTTGCGAAATAAGCCACTATATCACATTTCCACACTATATCACAATACCCTACTTTACTCTATCGCCTTTATGTGTAACCAAAGCAGACTTAACTGAATAGATGTAGGTACCAACTGAAATCCTCGAATAAGCCATAAGAACATTTTTCATGGAGAAGTTTTTGTAAATTTTAGATAAATAATCATATAAGGGTTATGGAAGGGGAAAGAATTTTTTATATGAAACATTTAAGTCAAAAAAATTACATAACAAAAACTGTAGAAAATAGAGCAGGTATAACTGTAATATATCTGTAAAGAAGACTCAAGAGGACATCTATAAGTTTTAGCTGTAATAACTTCCAAGTTTTACTTTAGGTTTTACTTTACTTTAAGATTATAAATACAAATATTTATGCGTCCACGCGTACCACCTAAGGTGTAAAATACATTTACTTACCAATAAGAGAACGTGTTAGATATATCTGATCGTGTCTATCAGCACAATGACAGTCGTAATGTTGAGCTATCTTAATTAAACTCAATATACAAGTGTCTATCTAAGAAATAGAGATCAAGTTTCCTTGAATTCCTCAAAAATTCCTCAAACATTTGTTTCATGTCTTTCTAGTTGCACATAAGTTTTCATTTTTAATCTTAGTTAGAAATTGGGCAAAATCGAATAAAAACTTCGCCTTCCTCTTTTGCAAATGAACATCAACAAAATAGATAAAAAAAAAATTAATAAAAAAGATACAGCAGTTGCAGACTATGTCGTAACACAAGGCGTAGAATTATATAATACTTAAAGTAGAAACAATCGAGTTATACACTTCTTATTGATACTAAAACATAGAAAAAGTTGGTATAATATTTGAATTTATTTTTCCATATCATATATTAATAATTTATTAGTCAAAAGATAGTACAATTTATTACATACCATTTTAAGTACGAAAGACTTTTTATACAGTACAAGATGAAATTTAATTATCATTATTGAACTTTTTTATTAAAATTGGCTTATTTCCTATCATAAGTAGGTAATATATTTGTGACAGCTTATATTGTCAATATATCTTACAAATACCATGTCGATAACAGAACTTTCCAATGTTGTTGAAGATATTTCAGACAAGAGGTTCAAGTTGTAATTTAAATTCATAAAATTTACAGTGTTCACTTAGTAAACATAAATTTAAAGAAAAAAAAATTGTACAATTATCGCAACTTACATTTGCTTAAACTTGCATAAACTTTTACCTTATTTCCTTTCAGTTCTTCTTTGCTTGCAAACTACATTTTTTATATAGGAAAAACCTATCTAGTTGCATTGAGGAAGGTTGTACTGTAGTTGGTTTTTTTCCACACAAAAATTATGACTCTACAATGTGTGGAATTATATGCCGCGGAATTTTCGTTTCTATAGAATACTAAGATTTAAACAAGATTTAAACAAAAAACCATACGCAAAGCGAACAGAAACATCAAATGCTGTTTTCATATTTTTTTTTTAACTGGCAGTGCCCTCTTTGCTTTAATCAGCAACACTCGGTACATACATATATTCTATTATATACAGGAACCAATGCAGTCGATAAATAGGTAGCAACCTTAAACAAGAACCATGCGCAAAGCAAACAGAAACATCAAATGTTTGCTTTATATTTAATATAATTGCGTAAAATTGATATAAGTTAGAGAATTCAAACATGAATTTTACTCCCAGTGAGGATCAAGCAGACCAACAAGTGCTTACATCAACATTGTACGATCAGTACTTTAAGCACACCAAAGGCTCAAAGTGTGACCTAAAAACCACCCTACTAACCTCCGAGAATACGTAAATCTGCGTCAAAAAATTTAATCTGAATATATAAAATCGTCTGACCATCATGAATGAACCAATGAAGCTATCCACCTTTTAAATTCACACCATATGTTCCTGCGATGCTCCAATCGTTTTTGTTTATGTTCGACTCCCTAGGTGGCGCTGGGGTCGCTTTTAGGAAAATTTTTGTAATTTAATAAATATTTAAATTGAATGAAAACCAGAGTATAGAAAGGTCCGCTCATGTATGTACGCGAGCCCGTACATAGCTCATTTTGGTACACTAACGTGTACCTATTAAAACGTCTCACTCCCAAATACGAGAGCAAAATTTTAAAGCAATCGTACTTGCTCATGACGAATATACGAGAACGCTAAAAAATATCTTAACTAAATACTAACTAAGCATTGATTCCACTGGAATTATATATGGACCAAGAAGGCAAGGAAGCCTTTAAAAGTTCCAATAACCACTCTTATGTACCATGTTTTAATTCTTGTTCTTCTTTCCCATGTGCGACTTACAAACTATTTCATGAACACAAAAAGTCTCATCTGGATTCTTGTCCATGCTGCCGTGTACCTAATAGAACATGGTACGGAATGGGATCATATTTCAAAGCCTCATCAAAATGCACGTGGTCGTAGACGAGAGTAATAAAATTTCTAATAAGGTACACATCCATGCACGCCTATGATTGCTTGTGTACCTTTTCGAATCGTATGCTCACAAACGCTCTCGAGCAGCCCATTCTGTACTCTGAACAAAAACCAAACCTATCCAAATACTGAGTGACATCATCAAACTAATAAAACCTTCATATTTTCGAAAATATTGAAATACAAATGAGGGTGTAAAGCTGAAGATAATTCCTTACTAGTTTTTAATTAATGCTTATTGTTTAATTCAAACAAACTTAAACATTGGTTTATAAAATAATGTTTTTTTTTTGTTTTAATACCTCATTTAATCGATATCCCACGATTCTCATATTTTTTTAATTTATTTTGGATTTATTTCCACGCAACTGTTGTAACTCCTCTATAACGATTTTAAGTGGATGTAATTTATTTGTCGTTGAGGTGTAGTTTAAATATAATGTCGTGAGTGTGGTGTACCATAAAATATATTATATATTTATTACAATAAAAAAATATAACGTAATTTTATTTGAAAGGTGGTTGCTAGTCAAAGGATACATTTGTCAAAGTAAATACAGTCGTGATTGGTGAAATTTTTATTGAATTTTATGAAGAATTCATATTTTTTGACAGATTTCACTCATGGCTGAGCAGATCTCTCGTCACATCTGCACTTTTGGCATATTGTCTAATCTTCAGTCCGGTTTTCGTCCTGGTCACAGTTGTTCGACTGCTGTTGTCAAAATTCTCGACGATATTAGAGTTTCGTATGATATGGGGCAAATAACATGACTCTGTTTGCTAGACTTTTCCAAAGCATTTGACACAGTCAACCATTCAATTTTATGCAGAAAACTTGCACGAAATTTTAGCTTCTCTGATGCTGCTCTACGTCTTCTAAAAAGCTATCTTTTCGATAGGTCTCAAAGGGTCAAAGTTGGGCTAAATGTCTCGAAGTTAAAAAGTAGCACTAGTGGAGTACCCCAAGGCTCAGTACTGGGACCGCTGTTATTTACATTGTTTACTAACGACATTTTCAGCAAGTGTAATCATGTAAAAATGCATGCGTATGCGGATGACCTTCAACTATATTTGTCTAGGCCAATTGGGTTAGTAGAAGATCTTTGTTTTAGGGTTAACGAGGATTTAAAGAAAATACCTGAGTGAGCGAAGGTAAATATGCTAAACTTAAACCCTTTGAAATCATTTGTCTTACCTATAGCTAAAAATCTACTAATTACACGAGACTTGCCTCCAGTTCTTCTAAACGGCGTTGAGCTTAAATTTGTTAGGAAGGTTACCAACCTCGGTTATATTATAAGCTCATCTCTGTCATGTGAGGATCATATTAACTCATGCGTTAGTAAGTTGTATTATGGGCTACGCAGCCTTCGGATAACTGGAACTTTTGTGCCCGTCGAAGTAAGACGCAAATTAGTCGTGCAGCTCCTGCTGCCTATAATCACCTATTCGGAAGTAGTATACCCTAAGCTTGACTCACGGTCGGCGCATAAGCTTCTGGTTGCATATAACAATGCAGCCCGCTACGTTTTTGGCCTCAAAAGTTTTGATCATATTTCTATCTTCTCAAAACAATTACTTGGACGAGGTCTTCTAAATCATCTTGAAGCAAGAAATTGCATTTTTTTGCATAAAATTATTCATACTCAGTGCCCCAGTTACTTGTTTGAAAAACTCTCTTTTTGTAGGTCAAGCAGAAATTTCAATATATTAATACCTCGATATAATTTCATAAACTCTAGTAAATTGTTCTTTGTGAGCGCAATTAGATCTTGGAATTCATTACCCATTAGAATTCAATTTGTTTTCAATAGTAAAACCTTTAAGCATTTAGTTTATGAGCACTTCTCCTAAATATTTCTACCTACTTTCTTCGCTTTTCTTTGATTCTATCTGTTTTCTTTAATTTACATAATCTTTATTATTATTTTTCATAATTTTGTAATTATCATTAATATTAACTTGATTTATTTTTTTTTTATTTTCAAATAATTTTGTTTGTAACTTTTTAATCTAATTGTTGTTATTTATATTTATTTATTTATTTGTTGTTATTTTATTTGTCAATGTGGCATTCAAAAGATTAAATCTTATTTGTCAACAATTACCTCAATAAAAATACAAATACAAATACAAATAACACTACTCAACAAGGTTTTCCACAACGAATTGTGATAACATTATATTTAGTAAAATTTTCCATAGAATCCGAATATCGTAATGTTTTTTTCGATTGGCCCCAATTTCTTATGTAAATGGCAAAATTAAAAAAATCCATTATTGGGAACATATACTTCACATAAATGCTTGTTAAAACTTACATGTTCAGTCAATGAATTTTAATTTAATTGCATGTTGTAGAGGAGAGTCAGATACAAATTTGAAGGTATAATATGTGCCAAAAGCATCAATGATATGGCTGTTATGATCGCAAACAAGTAAAAAAATAACTTTTTTCGTTTTTTTGAACATGTTTTACGTTTGAAGCCTTATATCTCGAAAAAATTATATCGGAGGGAAGAAGTTAGCCCTCTTATGTGATAAGAATTTTTTTACAAAAGTTTCAAGTATATACATGTCTAAAGAAAAGTCATAATTCACTAACTTTTTTAACATCAATGTTAAAAACCAATGTTTTTACAAAAAAGCATTTTTTGTTAAAAAATAAATATTTTACTGCATTTAAATTAAGAAATGTATACATTAGAGTGGATCGAATTTTTAACCTCATGGGCTTCATATATTTTTGAAAACTACGAGTAAAAAAATAAATTTCTGCATCTTTAGTTTTTTTCTGCGACATAACTTTTGACTGCGCCTGAGGGTTTATATATTTCATTCCAGACATTCTTTTTTTTTTTAAATCCAAAGTTTAGTTTGAAAATTAGTTTCTAATTTTTTGAAGCAAATCTCTTCATTAACGCATAAATGATAACTTGTCAAGAGATCCCTATGATACCATGTATACGTTTGAAGATATTTAGGATCAAAGATCACCGAAATCGGTCATTCGCTTATATCTTCGCTCCTCTTTGTATGACAGAAAATATGCTCAGAACAAAATTGTAGATCATATAATTCTCTACAAAAATTACCTTAACAGTTTTAACATAAAACAAACAGTTTCCACGCTATGCGACTAGATATGTTTGAATAAAGCAAAGTAGAAATTTCATATTAACTTTGAGCAGAGCGGAGATAAAGGGTGTCCCAACAAGAACGCAATTTTTAAATGTGGCAACACTGGAAGTGTCATTGTTTGACATTTGAACAATTGTTACTGTTTGCTAGTAGAAGGTACGAGGTTAGTACAAATGGACCATGGACAGCGAAGGGAGTTCGTTAATTGGGTATTGGAGAGACAACATGAAAATGCTGATTTTGCCGCTAAAATCATCTTCAGTGACGAGGCCCATTTCCATCTTGATGGCTTCGTCGTTTTTTTTATGAAAATGAGGCAGGTCAAGCGCAAACAGTCAATGGTGTTCGGTATCGTGGAATGATAACCAGTTTTTTCTTGCCTAGAATTGAAGAAATTAATGTGGAGGGCATGTGGTTCCCACAAGACGGCCACATGTCATACAGCCAGAGAAGCAATTCAATTCAATAAAAATTGCGTTCTTGTTGGGACACCCTTTATAAGCAAATGACCGATTTTGGTGATCTTTGAACCTGAATATCTTCTAGCGCATACATGACACGTTGTTATTAATGAGTAAATGAAAAGGTTTGAATCAAAAAAATTAGCTCTTAATTTTTTTGGATTTCAGAAAAAAAAGTCTGACAATGAAATATATAAACCCTTGGACGCAGTCAAACGTTATGTCGCAGAAAAAAACTAAAGATGTAGAAATTAATTTTTTTAAGCGTAATTTTCAAAAATATATGAAGTTCATACATTTCGTTCCACTCTAGTATACATACAATGATTTGTTTTGATCACTAGGTAAAAATCACTGGTGGCGTCCGTGGCGTAGTTGGTTAAAGTGCGTGGCCGCTATGTCAACGAACCTGGAGACCCAGGTTCGAACCCCAGCAGCGACAGAAAATTATTTGAATTAAATAATTTTTCTCTACGGCCGCCACCTCTCTGCAGACAATGGCAAACCTCAGAGAGTAATCAAAATGCCATGTAAAGCTTCTTGAGAATAAGAACATTTCGTTCATCGCCGTTCGGAGTCGGCGTTAAGCCTGTAGGTCCATTTCTCGGTCAATTGTGTACACACTTAATAATACGCACAACACAATTGATCCTAAGAAGCTAGGTCAAAGTCCTTTCAAGGGCTGAAATGGCCAGTTATTTTTTTTTTTTTTTTTTTACTAGGTAAAAATGGGTCGTTGAATCCGAATCCGATGTCAGAATTTCGAAATGATCATATTTTAACAACAGGGTTGCCACCTAATAAAATATTTTTTAAGAGTTTAAAACATTATCTAACAGTTTTAGAGGGTCGCTGATTTCGAATCTGATGTCAGAATTTTAAAATTTAAGTTGGCTAATAGGGTTGCCTATTTTTTTTTATTTTTACGAATTCGGTTCTGGGGCGAACACTACGTATTTTTTTACACGCACACTTTTTTTGTTTTAAAGAATTAATTTTTTACTCTAAGTGTATTGTCTTGCGTAACTGATTTTAAGTAGGTTTCCTTAAACCGTTATTTTTACTTTGTATGGGATTAAGAGGATATTTTAGAGCAGCGAACAACAATTTCAATAAGAAGCCAACATCAACAACAAAGCGTTGGATCCGTGGCATAATGAAGAATTACCAAAAGGACATAAAAACAATACATGCATTGTGGCGGCGCCCGCGATCTCACACTAGGTAAAGTTTTAGAACACACAAAAGCAACAACATTCGAAAAACCATCGATCGATATTGCGTACATTAGGGTTACTCTTAATCCTCGACATTGAATTTCAACCGGACTCAGGGTCCAAAATTTTTCCATTGGACCTTAAAGTGAAACTTAAGAAATTTGGAGGCTATCGAATAACGGAAATCCGTCACAGATTTCAATTAAATTTAAAATTAAAATCCTTAAAAAGAAGTAAAATATATATGTTTTTGAATACAATTTAGTTTGAATTAATTTTGTTGTACTTTGTGGTCTTATTGCACATTTTAGAGGTTTTTAGCTATGTTATATAAAGGGTTTTTTAGAGGCGGAGGACTTTAAAGTGAAATAAAATGCGGGAAAATGTTTTTAAAAATCCATGAAATAAACTTTATTTCAAAAATATATTTCGACATTAATGTTTGAATATGATTTCGGGCATGTGGCCACCGCGGTTGGTGCGTACAAAGCGTTATCTGGAGGTCCAATTTTCACACTCTCTTCGCAGTACATCAGGCTATATTTCGGCAATAACTCTTCGAATGTTAGCTTCCAAGTGATTAATTTTTTCTCTGTTACGGGCGTAGACAAGCGACTTTATATTCCCAAAGAAAATAATCTAACAAATTGTACGAACGAGGTGGCAAGTTCACAGGTCCATTGAGTAAAATTAAACGTTCGTCAATTGTTTCTTTCTGTAAATTAATTATATCGTGCGCTGTATGCCATGTGGTGCCCTACTGGTGAAACCAAAGAATGATAGAAACATGATTACGCGTTCCGCAAATGAAAGAGAGAGAGAGAGAGAGAGAGAGAGAGAGAGAGAGCATGACGTCACAAGCGATATTGTCAGAATTTAGAATAATATTACTGTGAGACCCAAGCCTAAATATTTTTATCTTATTTTTATAATATGTATATGGACCTCCTAAACCTATTGGTTTAATAAAATATTGTCGGTATCGAAAGGTTTAGGAGTTAAAAATCGTGAACATTTAAATAATTTTTCTTAACTTTTCCGAAAGAATTTATTTTCAATTTCGTCAATTTTCCTAAGCGATTGCACATTTGCATACGTTTTTCTCAAGCAGAAGTTCTATGTGACGTCATGCACTCAGTTGAGAAAGAAAGCATTAGATAACGAGACTGCGGAACGCGTAATCTTGTTTCTATCAGACTTGGGTGAAACCATACACCATGGTGTAATAATAATAAGGTGTTAGTGAATTCGACACTTCTCTCTCAAATTATAAATTCTTTTCGTTCCGCTCCTGTCAAAAACAGCTGATGGTGGATTGGAATGAAAATAAATCAGCTAACGTGCAGTCGGTCGAAGCTCAATGTCCATCGCATAACTTCTTTCGATGGCAATTATCAGTTGAGGCATTGAAAATTATTTCATGGCATTAGATATATTCTTAAAGCAGTCGATGTGACAGTTTGAATGCTGGCCAAAGCTTTATGTCGGTGGCACCTTCCAGCATACGTTTTTGATAAAATGACAAAACCATTCAATGGCGAACTTGGCAAGTGGGCGAAGACAACTGCAATAACTTTTTGTCAATACAACACGGCACAATTAATTGAATTAAATATTTATTTAAACCTTATTCGCACAATATCCTATAAAAACTATAACACATCATCATCTAGCAACTCAAACAAATAACACAATTTGACAACTATCAACGGCTTCTCTCTTTCGCTCTCAATTTTTTGACAGAAAGAAAGTTATTCTTGGTGTTGTCAAAAATTCAATAACATATTGTTATTACACCATGGTTCGTCGCATAACTTTCTCACTCATGAGAAATTCAAAGCACGAAATTATTATGGCCAACTCACACGGGATTGCTTGATTGCCAATCGATGAACTTTTCTTACTCTCTTTCACATTCTGATTGTTGGTTGGATTGTCTGACATTCACACGACACTCCAATCATATTTTGACATTTCCTTGAAAATTTTATTTCTCCACCCAGGAACACTGTTCAGATTGCTGATTGCCGACATGTACAACAATCTCAAAATGAACAAATTTAGATTGCTGCAATCTGTGTTCATCCGCTCTGGCTCTCAGAGTTTTTGACAGTTTCACATTGAAAGCAACAACAAAACGACTAGATTGTTTGATTGGCAATCACCGTGTGAGTTGGGGATTAGCAGTGATTAATTGTGAGAACAATCGTATTCTGGTCGTTCTCCGCACCCTGCGAAACAACAATAATAAAATATAATTATAAATGTTTTTCTCCCCGGTCAGGTGACATCTTTACACTTTTGATAATTTTATAAAACTGAAACTTTTGATAAAAACAAAAACAGTCAAGAAATTACAATAGACAAAGCTCTATCAATGTACGTTTTATTGACCGCTATGTTTTGTAACGCAACATCAAATTGGTTAGCAAATGTAAAGCAATGTTAATGCAGCACATTGAAAGAAGCAGGAGTGCTACATGTAGTACGGTCGGCATATCTGTGTTATGCTTGTATCTAAAAAATAAAGATCAAGTTCGAAAATGAGCCAAATCGGATGAAAACCACGCCTGCCTCCCATACAAAGTGACTTTATCAAATAGGTAAAATTTCTTTTAATCCCACAAAAATTATTTATGAAATTCAAATCAAACTGTAGAAGATTTTTAATCTCTTCTCTGACATTCCATATGTAGTCAACTTTTGCCAGCTTATTAGTATAAGAGGTATCACCGTGCAATGTCTGTTGTGCATTATTAGATAGTGGTATGGATGCACTAACTGACTCCACTGTTTGAAGTAAATCATGGAATGCTTTGTTGTTTGGTGGCTGAGCTTGAGGGCTTAAATAGAAGCACCCGATCTCTTGTTTTACGTACGCAGCCATAATTGTGGAATATTGTGTGCAATGTGTGCATCACAGGACTGTGCTTTGGAAGAATGTCACACTCTTACAATGCCAATTGTCCTTGTTTTCAGAGCGAGCATTGTAAAGGGATTTGGTCTATACAAATAACGAGAGCTCAATGAACGAAAAAGCTTTAGAATAGAACCAAGTTTGGCACATGCTTGTCCTCCTCCATTGTGACTTAAGTAAAGTTCTGCACACACAATTTGCAGCTTTATTATGTGGCATTCAGTAAATTGAATAATAGATTCCAAACACACATTTCAGAAGAAAAACTTTTAAAAACAGGTATACAAAAACCTAGCAACACACCCAGAGTTGCTGAAATTCTGATGACCGTGATTTATGAACATATTTTGAACATATTTACAATGAGTGTCAAGTTTAAGGAATTAAATAAGTATAACATTAAAAGGATATTAAGTAAGGTTTACTCAGGTAGCTCATTTCAACTAGGACTTGTCTAGGAGCAACACCTTTTTGAAAATACGACGCACAGATGGTTATTTTGAGTACCTGGTTAGTGTCAAAGTTTAAATATTTGGACACGGAGAGAAAAAAAATCAAGCATTACATGCTTACATAATTTGCTGAAAACTAGAATAATTTGCTCGATTTGAAAAATTTGTTTTCCCAGAATTGAGCAGAATTTGCTTCATCCAAATAAACAATTAGAATGCTTAACTATTTAGAAGAATAAAATATTAGAAGGCTTTAATTTTTATTTTTCCTATAAAGAGAAGAATTTGCTTGATCCAAGTAATAAATTGTCTGAGAATTAGGAAACTAGGAAGCTTAGCTTGATTCTGCTTGATATATTAGATTATTTTTATCTTGTATCTGCAAATAGTAAATAGCTAGCTACATTGCGTTTTTAAATTAACCTTAAACCCGTTTATCGGGTCATATTGACCCGATGCACTTTTCACTGGCAAATAAAACATATTAAAAATCAATAATTAAAAAAACAAAAATACAATTTTATTTGTTGGACTTTTATCTTTGCAACCAGAATGAAAAAATTGTACATATGTGACATATGTGCATTGCAGAGACAAAAAAACCGACATGTGAACTATACGTTTATCTGGGTCAAAATGACCCGACATTTTCTACCATACGATTTATATGAAGGATCAGTTTTTGTAGTATTTTTTTCAGTTATTTTTGCTATTGTGCAATCCTTTCTAAATTTTTTGCAACTGTGAGTGCATTGGAAGTGAGAGACAGCATTATTCTGTCGTTGGCGTATGTACTTTTCATACTTATGTACACTTACACGCATGAAAACATGCTTTTTATATGGATCTGTTGTGCATGTACAGTCGACCGTACCTCAAAAAAAAAGCGCGCCGTATACCAGCGAATATGACGTATTTTTGCAAGACAATTATGAAAAAAAAAATTTTTTTTTGACCGAACGTAGGGGTCGCGCATTGACATATAACTTCATATCTCTGGTGCTTACAGTCGGATTTTAAAGATTTGTATATCAATGTTTTTTTCTTAAATGACCTCTATAGAGGTCATTGACCTCAGGTGTACCGTTCTAGTACTTTCCCTCCAGATCTCAGTTCCTACCATCCTAATGTACCACCCTAATATTAAAAAAATAAAGCCCTTAAAATATCATTAATCTTTTGCTTAAGAAGTATATCGATACTTCCAGCGGAAGTATTTTTAAAAAAAATTTTGAAAAGTTTTTGCCGAACGTATGGCTCCCTTTTTTCATTTTCATCATATCATCGGTATTAAAAGTCTAATCATATTGAATGACACATCGATGTTTTTGTCTGAAAGAGACCAATTATTTTTTCTCCAAAATAAAAAAATATTCCTACAAGACCTTGGAAGGCCTTAAATCAGTGGTGATCAACGCACGGTTCAAACAACAACGAAGAGAGCTTTCCGAGTGCACAGCCTTACACTCAAACAAGAAGATGTTAAAAGCTCTCACAACATTTGATGCAAGAAAATCTTGTCGAGTTTTGAATTTTCAAAAGAATAATTTCTTTTTATTTTTGTGTTTTTTTTTGCTATTTTAACATAGAAAATATCATCAAAAGGTAAAAGTGAAGAATATAATTTCCTGAAACATTGCAAAATATTAACGTTCATTCGTAATAAAACAGCAAGCGACTTCTATACCACATGAACGCTCAAAGCATACTGACTTGAAATTTGAAGCACAGCAGAAAAAAACAAACATTTACGCAGTGTACAAACACAGCGAGCCGATTGCAACTTCGTGTGTAAAAGCTCAACAAGACACGATGCCCGCGGGCTATGGGAAACCATGTAGTGAGCACCATGAACCAACTGCCTTAAATTGATTTTGAGGAATTTTAAAGCTCGTAAAAGAATTAAAAATTGCGAGTGACTTAAATAATACCGAATTACCAACGGAGTATGATGTTATAACTTTTTTATTGTATTTGCGGTATAACAGTGATAAAAGTCGAAAGTTAAATGTTTTAAAAGCTGTTAGAAATGTAATCGTTTTGTGGCAACGCCGGCATACCATTTATAACCCTAGCGGCGGTTTGGAAACGTGTTGATGTACTTGTGAATAACTATTATACAATTTCTTAAAATCGATTGAGATATAACGTGAATGCTTGAAATAAATTGTTTAAAATTTCGTGTTGTAAGTGTGGCATTGAAAGCAACAATCCGTGTAGTTGCAACACCTCAAATAAAATTCCAGACGCAGCAAAAATTTTCTTTATTGATCAGTGCGGTCCAAGATCAAAACTGCCACTGTAGAAGTAAGGTCAGTTGCTGCAACATCGAATGCGGTGTACTCTCCCAGCGTTGGGTACGAGCCAGATAGCGAGGACGAAGAGGAATTTGACGAAACGTAAGCGAATCACAGACGATACAAAAAAATTTTGCAGTGGCGGACATATCACTGCGAAATTATAGTTCTGCTTGGGATCGTAGCGACACATCAGTTCGCTTTGGTGCGCTTTGGTGCAAGGCAACCATGTTAATAAAAGATTTACGATTGTCCTTTGCTGAAAAGGTGAAGAGGAATTATCTTCCTAAACAGCAGAAAAAATAACTCAATTCATGGATGGGCTTATCATTACAAAAAATAAAGTATTCAGAGAACGTGTCAAATTTCGAAAAGAGGCTTTAGCATCAGCTAAGTGTGATGATTTGCTAACGCGTATTTCGTTTGATGCTGGTATACGGTATACGGTATACGATGGTATACGGCGCACTTTTTTTTTTGCATAGGAGGTGGTACAGTCTAATGAACAGTGTTCTCTTTTGTGTTGTTTTTTAGTATTAACAGTATATCATGCTAAAAATCAATTGGAAAAGCGATGCAACACTCCAACGCAGCAATCAATAAGGCCGTGTGCTATTCGGAAACTTTTCACTCGTGGTTAGTGTTGCCATATGTCCCGTATTTCACGAGACGTCCCGTATTTTGCATGATTTTTTAAGTGTCCCGCCAAGACAAAATTTATGCCGTATTTTTGACATTTTTTAAAATATATGATTTCAAATACGCATTCATATAAGCTGAGGCATTAAGAAAAGAAGTGTAAGCCAACCATAACATGAATAGAACTATTACATAGTACGTACATTTCAAGCAACACTGAGTGCGAAATATATGTGAGGCGCAACATTTGGCATTATATTTTTTCTACGTACTATATTTTTTATATTTTTTATCCTAATAAATTGTTTTTTTTTTCTGAAATACATTTATTTAAAAATAATTTTCCGTTTATATATTGTCCCGTAAAATTTTCCAAAATCCCGTTTTTTTACATATATTTTCATTTGTCCCGTATTATTGGAAAACGAATCTGGGAACACTACTCGTGGTAGAACAGAAGACTTGAATACAATTTCTGTCGAAATTTAATTGGCATTTTTACTGTGCCAAAATAACGATGAAATTTTGACAGCTAGAAATTTTGACGTTTTAGATTTCGGTAGTGTAGTAGCGCAAGAATTTAATTTAATTTGCAAAATTGTTAATATATACTTAAAATTAACAGTATATTATGCAAATATTTTCCACTTCTGGTTGCTATGCTGTCGGAAGCAAACAATTTTTTTTCTATTTTTTCTTGTGTCAATAATTCTCTTGCCGATTATCAAAATTTATATTAGCCACTGGGGCTACATGAATTTTTGACATTCATATTCATCTCAAATCTACCAAATATTCTCAATTAGACTGTCAAAATTTCGTCATCCGAGTGAAAAAATTTCGGATAGCACACGGCCTAAGAACGGCTTTGAGATTGATTGGTATGAAGCTTAAACGTCTTACAGAATCGCTTCGAATGCCACAAGTTTTGGTAAAAAATAAATAAATAATTTCCATTCCAAATGAATGTTGTTCACTCTTGTTTCATTCACTGTTTTTACTGGATTAGAAACCACGACATAGATGCGAAGCATATAAGGGTAACAGCAAAACAAAGGATAATAAAACGTCTGCTGTGTGTGACCATTGCTTAAAACTTTTTTGACCTTTGCATTATGTTCGGACATGTTAATCGTGTTACCTTCACAAACACAAAGAACCTGGAGCAGATCCATCAATGCCTACCACATCAAATGCAGCTCAATCGAATCGCATTTATCAATCGGTTATAAATCTAATGTAAATTACAAATGTTTTGTACAAACATATATTTGAAAAAAAGCAAATATTAAAATTAATATTTCATAAAATAACAGTACTTTTTAATTTTATCTAATTGAAAAATAGAAAATTTACATTTAAAATGCATTACGGGTCAATATGACCCAGATAAACGGGATTACGTTGTAGAACATATAAACCGGTCTAAGGTTAAACAAAACCTCAACTTTTCTTATTTTAAAAGATTTTCTGATATCTTGTGATGAATTAATAAATTAATTGTGATTGGATAATGAACTACATACATATCTTCAGATGAGAAGTGGGAAAGTGATGTTTTTTTTACTCATAACTTTAAGGTTGAAGGTTGTATAATCATATTCTTGTCATAATTGTCTGGTCATAATTCTTAAATCATACAATAAAAAGTTGAATAGTTTTACATGCAATAAAGCAATTTTGAAATTATTTTGTATTTTCTTAAGGGGGGAAACGCAGTCAGACCTTTTTTTACAATTTATTAAAGCCTTAAGTCTCAAGAATATGTGGTGAAATTTCAAGTCGATATCTCAAAAAATAACAAAGTTATAGCCTAGTGAATGAACCGCCTTTTAGAGCGCGCAGTGCTAGCGCTTATTTTCAAACTCGTTTTTCTCGAAACCATGTTTTCAAAGTCGGTGACCAAGATTTCTCGAAGCTCAGTGAACAGAGCGTTTTTTGCAGGCTTATTGTACACATAATAATCTCGTACTTGTCATAGAATTTTTTTTTTTTGTAGTTTCATTCATTTTTTATAGGCAAAATTATGACGAATTATTGGTCAAAAATCGTTTTTTTACGTTCGAAAGTCCGCCATTTTGTGAAAAATCAATATTTTCAAAAACGGCTATGACAAGTACGAGTTTTAAGTATCTCGTTTAATAATATATTTAATTTTTTTGTTTCTGATGAAATTAGGAGGAGCAATCTTGGTCACCGCATTTCACCTTTTTTTCAGAGCGCTCTACAAAAAATACTGTATCGACCTTAATATTATTTTTCTTTTAATAAAAAAAAACTAAAAATACTCTTGAATGTGTCTATTTTTAGGTATAAAAACCCTTATGTAAAAGTATCCCATAGATTTCCTTAGAAAAATTCACAAACATGACCTTTTTTCTCGACCTCTGGCTGCGTTTCCCCCCTTAAGTCAAGCAAAGTATTAAGAAACTCTGCGTTTGCTTGATCCAAGCCTTGTTACAGGTTCTGGATTTTATTTTATTTTATTTTTATTTAAACCAATCATTTATTTTACTCAATTTTAGAAATAAATGCTATTGTACAATTTTTTTCTTAATTTTAGTTTTTAGGACTTGATTTGAACAAATTATGCTTAATTTAAAATTTCGTTAGATGGAGCAAAATATGAGCTATAATATAAGAATATTGTTTCTCCACGCATTTCAACAAAATTTAATGTATAAGTTTGAAAAGTTTTAGTTCATAAAATTTATCAGCGTGGCGTCCGTGGTGTAGTTGGTTAAAGTGCGTGGCCTCTGTGTCAACGAACCTGGAGACCCGGGTTTGAATCCCAGCAGCAACAGAAAATTATTTGAATTAAAATGATTTTTCTGTACGGCCGCCACCTCTCTACAGACAATTGCAAACCTCAGAGAGTAATCAAAATGCCATGTAAAGCTTCTTGAGAACAAGAACATTCCGTTCATCGCCGTTCGGAGTCGGCGTTAAAACCTGTAGGTTCGGTTCTCGGTCAATTGTGTACAAACTTAATCACACGCACAACACAATTGATCATAAGAAGCTAGGTCAAAGACCTTTCAAGGGCTGAAATGACCAGTTAATTAAAAAAAAATATTATATTCTTTTCAATTCAATATTCAATTTATCAACTCTTTGAATAACCGAAAAGGAAAATTATCGTTCACCATGTAGCCATGATTTTTACAGAGTAGTGGAGAAGGGATGATATCGTTGGTTTATGTTTGTGATTGCGTATCACATTTTTTGATGAAATCCCAAATTATTTGTTTTTAAGTGTCATTTTAAATCATTTTCTAGACTTTTTCTGGATTTAGGTATTCTGCCAATCAAGAACTTCTCCCGTGGAAGAATAGAAAAAAATGAAGGTGTCAAAAATCTGTTGCTTTTAATAGTGTCATTTTTTGTGGTTAATAGGCAGTGCAATTTTTACAAGACGAAATGAATTGCAAGCTATCTACCATTATTCAAGTACTTCGTCTGTTCCGCCATAACATTTCATAACAAGCAGTTTTGAACAAAGATTTTTTCAAGAAACAAACAAGCAACATTACGTCCTTACATCCAAGTATATCCAACTGAAGAATTGTTGGGTTTTTAGGATGGTAGGATCACCATGTAGTGTTTTGAAGACGGCAGGATCGTCATGTTTTGTTATGGGAAAAGAGAATTAAGACAAAGAAATTTAGTCTCATATATAAAAGCTTAAGGCTTAAGCTTTCTTAAGGTGAAGGATAAAAATCCGATCTTATGTTTATAAAGCTGAATTTTTAAATTTTTTTGGTTACTGGCTGAAAAGCCGAACTTACGTTTAATGCAGGTAAATGATGACTCGTCGCTTTTCCGCTTGGCTTTATATTAAAAAAAGGAGTATTTTCTTAAACAAAATTTTCCCCGTAGCCAACAAAACTCCACTCATCTATTTAAATAATAAGTTCTATTGGTTAACAATAAAATTTTGGCAGAATTGACAAAATTTGTTTTAGCGCAAATGAATGCACGGTGACAAAAAAAAAAAAAAAATGGCATGGCAATTTGTTCTGTTTTTCTGTTGACTGTGAAAATAATTATAGTGGCCGAAATGATTATAGTGCAATTAATATAGTGACTTTGTAAGTTCACTACAGTAGAATGTAGAAAAATGCTATGCACTACACCTTCATATCGACAGGACGATCCTCACAAGGCAACGTGTTTGACTGCCACAACCTGGTGAGGACAGCATTATATCCATGACAGCATTATATATCCGTGGTTTCCTCTAGAAACGGCAAACTGGCAACCATTAGTTTGACGGCTAAACTGAGCTGCGGGTGCCACGTAAAAAAACGTTTCAATCCCCAAATCTGATGACGACTAACGCAAACGAAAAACTGACAATGCTTTACGGATATGTACTTGGAACGCCCGAACCCTTAATTGGGAATGGTGCCTCTATCCAACTGATAGATATCTTAGAAAGATACAAAGCTGATAGCACTACAATTCAAGAAATGCGATGGAAGGTGCAGGGTTGCTCACGGCAAGCATCCTGTGATGTCTACTACAGCGGCCATGCGAAGAAGCACCTGTTTGAATGCGGATTCGTGGTTGGCAAGAGAACGGCATCATGTCCTGCGATTCACACCTGTGAATGAACAACTTGCCTTAATCCATTTCAAGGCAAAATTCTTCAATATAAGCCTGATATGTACGCACGCTCCCATAGAAGATAAGGACGATGAGATCAAAAAAAGCTTCTACGAGCGCAGCCCCCACCACGATATAAAAATCGTGCTTGGTGACTTCAACGCCAAGGTGGGAAAAGAAATTATCTTTGGTCCAACAGTCGGAAAAATCAGCCTTCATGACAATATCTCCCATAACGTAATGAGGCTGATTGACTTTGCCACAGCGTGAAACATGGTCGTTAGTAGCACTAGATTTAAGCATCTCATAATAAAGCAACTTGGCTGTCTCCTGATCAAAAGACTCGCAACCATGTAGATGGACATTACCCAGTTTTAGGACAGTTGTCAACAGTAAGCATATAAAATAAATTACCAAATTGTAGCCTAATACGGCCAAAATCATCAAAAATATAACATTTGTATTGATTTGTGGGCGGTAAAAGGGAGTGTAGCAACCCATTTTTAGTGCAGTTGCCGACAGTAAGCATTCAAAATAAATTACCAAAATGTAGCCTAATACGGAATTTTTGGTAGTTTCCGACAGCAAGCAAACAAAACTAATTATCAAATTTTAGTATAATACTACCAAAATCTTCTTATATATAGAATTTTTATAAATTTGTGGGCGGTAAATCAAATTTTAGTATAATACTACCAAAATCTTCTTATATATAGAATTTTTATAAATTTGTGGGCGGTAAATGGAGGGTGTGACAACCCAGTTTTAATACAGTTGCTAACAGTGAGCATACAAAATAAATTACAAAATTGTAGCCTAATGCGGCCAAAACCATCAGAAATATAGAATTTGTATTGATTTGTGGGCGGTAAAAGGGTGTGTGACAGAAATTTAAACTATCTCAAACCTGAAAAAAATGAATTGCCAAAATTTCAGCTCTATCGGCTCAGTAGTTTTGGAGTTTCATCACACAGACAGCGTTCTGCTTTTTATCTGTTGTGTTTCTGGCTTTGTCATTGTATTTTATTAGTGTCCGACCGAATGTGAAATTTTGGCCGAAGCCGAATGTTCGGCCAAGTGGAAGTATTCGGCCGAATACCGAAGCCGAAGCCCAATGTTAATGAAATTTTTGTCAAGTACAAAAAATGATAAAATTTAATACTGGCTTTCGTTATTTCAGTTAAAAAAAAAAAAACGACAAATATTAAGTTCGAGTTAAACGTATTAGTTTTTCAGCCTGATTGCATTTCATTTCTGTAGCTTTTACGACTAGATATAAAATTCATTAAATTTCTTTCATGTCATTTTGCTGAATTATAATATTTCTGTAATTAATTTAGGATGACATATCGATTTTCGATCTAGTCGAGAAAAGCTACAGAAATTCAATACTGACTGAAATCTCGCAGAAAATTTCTAGCGTAACTCGGTTTTTTTTGATATGATCAATCGAAAGCAAATGAGACGGTCTGGTAAAAATCAAAAATGTTAGAGTTTTCTGCCAGTTCGTTCAACATGTCTTATCAATCCATGTCGGTCGGACCATGATACATGATTACAAGGTAGGGTCACATTGGAGAGCAGGGTAAGCTAGTTGTCAAAATCAGCTGTTTATTTTTAGTTTTTCTAATTGTTGTTGTAGCTTTTTTTCGTTTAACGTTTGTAGCTTCTACAGCTTTGTTGTTGCAAAATTACTCATTTGAGCAGCCATCTTAAAATGAGCTTACTTGTAATTGTATCATGGGTCGGACTCACTGCATTTATCATTTGAATGAATTGATTGCGCTAAAACATAAATAAATATGGAATAATTGCGTCAACGTGCTACCCATGATATCGACTAAAAACTGTTGATAATTGCAACAACAAAATTGCAACAACTATTAGATCAACAAATTGGATACCATTATTTGCGTCTTTTTAACACCTTTTGTTTGATACCAAATTTGTATGTGTTTTTATGGCAAATAGCAGAGTTATGGTAAAAAAAACAAATTTTTGCTGATTTTGAAACGCCATTTTGAAACATTTGATTGAGCACAAACAATTGATCCTAAGAAGCTAGGTCAAAGTCCTTTCAAGGGCTGAAATGGCGAGTTATTTATTTTTTTTTTTTTACATATAAAAAATACGTCAACCTCAGAATTTCATCCTCTAACACATATTCGAAAATCATTCAAATCGGCGTCTTACACTTGGGGACCTTCCCTTGTCAGCTAGCTTCGATAAAGCGAAAAGTAAGGTATGTAAATTCCAATGTTTTAATAATAATATAAACACAAACTCAAACTCAATAACTAAGTATGTTTAATAACAACACAAAAAAAGAAAGATACAAATAATGCTTTGAAAACATTTTTTTTTAGTTTTCGACACCTTTAGTTTCATTAATAGGTCAGCGATAGAAAAATTTTTATTCGCGGTTTAAGTTTTTCAAGGTTACATTGAGATGTTAACACCCCATCATCAATAAAATAAAAAAAAGATACATGAACTCAATAGAAAATTGTCTGCTGATAATAGGTCAACATAAATAATAATAGTCAGTCGTAGTTCTTAACCAAATTTATTAATTTTGTTGCGTTTTCGAGATCACCCATGGCGTATGAGTGGTTCTTAATTATTAGTATGCCCCAATAATGTTGCGTATACGCTATGGTGACAAGACTTCATCAAACAAAATACGACGTATGGAAAAATTATATTAGATATAAATATTTAATAATATGTACATATAATTAATTAATTAATCTTGATTATAATTAATTTTTATTTTGTGCTGCTTGTACAATGGCAGCATGGATTAAAATGCATGAATTCTTAAATAATTTTAAATATATATATATATAAATTAAATATATTAAAAGTTTTACCAAAAACGTAGTACCCATTAGCAGGATCGCTTATTGTTGCAATTGAATAAATAAATAAAAAATAAATAACTGGCCATTTCAGCCCTTGAAAGGTCTTTGACCTAGCTTCTTATGATCAATTGTGTTGTGCGTGTTATTCAGTTTGTACACAATTGACCGAGAACCGGACTTACAGGTTTAACGCCGACTCCGGACGGCGATGAACGGAATTTTCTTGTTCTGAAGAAGCTTTAGATGGCATTTGGATTACTCTCTGAGGTTTGACATTGTCTGCAGAGAGGTGGCGGCCGTAAAGAAAAGTTATTTTTATTCAAATAATTTTCTGTTGCTGCTGGGATTCGAATCCGGGTCTTCAGGTTCGTTGACATAGAGGCCACGCACTTAACCAACAACGCCACGGACGTCACAACGGACGTTGCAATTGAATAGTGAAAAAATTATTAAAATTGGTTCAGCGGTTACCGCGTGAGTAAACGACAAAAATCCGAGAGAACACTTTTATATAATATTATAGATTTTATTTTTGAAGTGATAACTTCTGTAGGCGCGTTTGGCAATTTCTGATCAGTGGTTTTCTCGATTCAATCATCAGCATACCATAAAGTAAAAGAAAAGCTATTTTCTTAAGACCACGAATGCACTAAAAGTTTAACTCTATGTGTACCAGATTTGTGTAGGCGAGGAATGTTATTATTTTTTTTTAATAATTTTGGTACCAGGAGCAGATGTTTCCTTGGAGCTCACTAGTATTTTATTTGGAATCTGTCTAAGGAATAATCCGGACTCATCTGCATTATAAATCTGTTTTTTTGAAAGATTTAGCTCTTTGACTTTATTTCTTAACTGGGTTACAAATCGTTCGGCAGATTTTGACTTATCGGATAAACTCTATTTCCACAAATTCTTGCGTTGTGAAGTCCATGCCACTTTTTGAAATTAGACACCTAACCATTTTTTGCGTTCAAAGATCCCTTCTTTTCTTATAATTTGACATGCAACTTGCGAGCTTTTGATTTGATGATATTGTAATCACAGGATTTTAGAGGTTGCTGTCTTCCTGGCTTAGCGTCCATTCTTCCGGCATATTTCAGAAATGCATGTTATTTTTTTTAGATATTTAAATGGCGTCCGTGGCGTAGTTGGTTTAAGTGCGTGGCCGCTATGTCAATGAACCTGGAGACCCGGGTTCAAACGCCAGCAGCGACAGAAAATTTATTTGAATAAAAATGATTTTTCTGTAGGGACGCCACCTCTCTGCAGACAATGGCAAACCTCAGAGAGTAATCAAAATGCCATGTAAAGCTTCTTGAGAACAAGAACATATTCTGTTCATCGCCGTTCGGAGTCGGCGTTAAGCATATAGGTCCGGTTCTCGGTTAATAGTGTACAAACTGAATAACACGCACAACACAATTTATCATAAGAAGCTAGGTCAAAGTCCTTTCAAGGGTTGAAATGGCCAGTTATTTATTTTTTTTTATTTTTTTAAATAAATTTGAATCTAACGTTTATGTGTCGTATTACCGCTACCACAAACCTACTCTTTCATTCTTTGAATATAATAATAGGAATAATTTTATATGAATTAAATGTTATTATTTATGTACATAGACTTTTTTTAGAATTAGAAAATGAGAAGTTATCACTTCTATCGTGTGGTCGTAGTCACACAGCTTTTTTTATGGTTTTACCCAACACAAAATCTATATTTCTTTCCTTCTTAGTTTGTGAGATATTTTGATCATATAATAAAAAATTAAATGGGCTCATTTGTTTTTTAAGTTTAATTACCTTTTCAACAATATAATATGAAGGTGTGCCCTTGAAAGAAGTTGAAAATTTACAAAATTCAAACATGCATATTAATGCTTCATTCGCGCATGCTTTGTATGAGTGTCACTCCATAAGCTTACTTGTTTTTAACTTAAACGTCAGATACGTTAATGCGTGCATGCCTTCTTTGTGTTCCTCCCTTATGCGATTCATCTTTTTGAGCGCTGTGTGAAAAAAGGTGAAAATAGAGCGCGCTGAGTGTTTTTCGCTCGTAAAATTTTATATTTCCTAATCTAAAGAAGCTATTTTTTCGTTAAAAGATTTTTGCAGACAATAAAATAACGAACAAAATAGTATTTATTAAAATTACATTAGTTGGTTTAACGGCATGTAAAACAAACTAAAAAATGAAATTGTTATTATTTCCTATTATTTTAATATTAACCCTGTTTTCTTAAACACAACCTGCAAGCTAGCCTTACCTTTTTGTAGAGAAATCCTGAAACAGGTACCTATCAAATCAATTATTTTTATGTATATTAACTGTAAAAAAATACTCAGCCGATTCTAAAATGTCTAGTGAAATAAGGTGGGCGATTAATAAAAGAATGACCCATATTCAAAATTAATTATAATCAAGATTAATTAATTCATTATAAATATTATTAAATATTTATATCTAATATAATTTTTCCATACGCCGTATTCTGTTTGACGTAATCTTGTCACCGTAGCGTATACGCAACATTAATGGGATAATTAATAATTAACAATCACTCATACGCCATGGACAATCTCGAAAACGCAACACAATTAATTCATTTCGTTAAGAAATACGACTGACCTATTATTTATTTATGCTGACCTATTACACAGTGCGACACGAAAAAATAACTTCAAATATCTCAATGGTTTATAATAGTGGATGTTCTATATATTATACCCTCGTACTCAGTTTTATCGGATTAGGTCAAATAAGAGAGAAATTCAAGGTCAAACTTCACCTTTAAGTCACAAATTTTTTCTTATAACTCTTAAACTAAATTCAAATTCTATGTAGTAACTGCTTCTAAATATTTGCAATGGATGATTCTTTACATTTTAAGACCATTTTTTGCTCAAAAAGTTACGTAAGGGGTTTAATATTTTCTTCGAAAACAGGACTTTTTTAAAAAAAAAATTAAATTTTCAATAGTTCATTTACTATGTATTTGTCTTCAAAAACAATCAGATTTTACTGAATTTTTGCATACACCTTAAGTAAAATAAAATAACCCACCTGTGAAAAGATCACAACAATTACATGTGTGCATCCAAAGATATTCGGATTCAAAGATTACCAACGGTGGTAACTTCGTTAATGTAAGCCCTAGCGCAAAATCATTCAAATGAAACTTATAGACATAACAATTTTCTTTAAAACTGTCCTTAACATTTTAACCGAAAGAGTTACCTTTTTAAAGATATGCGCGTAAATGTGTAATTACAACATATATGAAAAATTAAAACGGTTAAAATACAAATTTTTTTTTATTTCTATTTCTTCTCAAGTTCATATATTTTTCATATATGTTGTAATTACACATTTACGCGCATATCTTTAAAACGGTAACTCTTTCGGTTTAAATGTTAAGGACAGTTTTGAAGAAAATTGTTGGGTCTATAAGTTTTATTTGAATGATTTTACGCTAGGGCTTACATTAACGAAGTTACCACCGTTGGTAATCTTTGAATCCGAATATCTTTGGATGCACACATGTAATTGTTGTGATCTTTTCACAGGTGGGTTATTTTATTTTACTTAAGGTGTATGCAAAAATTCAGTAAAATCTGATTGTTTTTGAAGACAAATACATAGTAAATGAACTATTGAAAATTTTATTTTTTTTTTAAAAAGTCCTGTTTTCGAAGAAAATATTAAACCCCTTACGTAACTTTTTGAGCAAAAAATGGTCTTAAAATGTAAAGAATCATCCATTGCAAATATTTAGGAGCAGTTACTACATAGAATTTGAATTTAGTTTAAGAGTTATAAGAAAAAATTTGTGACTTAAAGGTGAAGTTTGACCTCGAATTTCTCTCTTATTTGACCTAATCCGATAAAACTGAGTATGAGGGCATAATGTATAGACCATCCACTATTAGAAACCATTTAGATATTTGAGGTTAATCCAATTGACCCTTAAATTGTCGCACAGTGTTATCAGCAGACAAGTGTCTATTGAGTTCATGTATTTTTTTTTTTTATTTTATTGATGATGGGGTGCTAACATCTCAATGTAAAAAATTTTCCATCGCCGACTTATTAATGGTACTAACTGACCTTTACTGACCTTTTGTTGACCTTTGAAATGATGTAATTGGTCAGTCAAAATAATACAAATGGGGTGCCAACATCTCGCAGCTGAAAAAACGACACTTTTTTCGACACCGTTTTTCTTAGAATTGATATTGTTTCTTGCTTGCATCTATTGCAACAAGAAAATGTGAAATTTAAAATAATTTCTTGCCCGCTGCAGGAACTGAACTCACATTCTTTCGTTTGCTGGTCCTCTACTCTAACCATCAAGCTAAAAACCTTTATCTAACAGTCTCCTTGATTCCGGGATAAGTACTAGCTTAAGCTATGTTTTAGCAGATCACAATAATCTATTACAGTGTTAAACAGCTTTGCCCCGCAAATACATTCTCATTTCGCTTTAACACTAGCGAGCTTTTAAGCTTTCACTGAAAGAAAATTGTGTGTTATTTTACAAAAAGACTTAAGCAAGTTGACTTGCTGTGGCACACATTTTATATTTCAAGTTAATTTATAGAATTCACAAAGCCAAACCTAGAAAATTTAATAATAATAATAGCTAAGAAAAGAGAAATTGATAAGAGTAAAAAAAAGTATACGGGCTAAGAAAAAATAAATGAAAGGAATGGAAACGACTAGGTAAAGGCAAGTATAAATTTAATGAGATAAATGCAGTCTTCTGATTTCTATAAATTACTTATTTCAATTAAAAATGATAGATGAATAAATAAAAGAAAATAATTACAAAGACATATGTGTCAAAATAAAAAAAAGTAACGAGAAATTAAATTACTTGATTAAAAAATTATGTGTAAACTAGTGCAAATTAAATTTTACATATATGTAATAAAATAAAATTTTATTCAGTGTAATAAGACGATCTGATAAAACAGCGCATAAGCAGACGAGCAGCTTAGACGTTGACTGCTCGACGGAGAATTTCAAACTGAAGCTTTCATCGTGCTGTATGTGGGATATATTCGTGCTTTTGTGAATGTATTTCGGCAGTGTTGCCAACAATTTCAAGCTAAAAAGCAAAACACGCAATTTTGAGTAAAAAGCACTAAAAAAGAAGCCTTTTATAAGAGAAGATAAAATTAGTTACTGCTTATTACACAGCAAAAACTTATGTAAAGGGGCCTCATGGCAACTTCAATTTTTTTTTGTTATTTTTATCATGTGCCCGAAGTCCTCACTTTTATTTTAGTCCTCAAAATTTACAGTTACGCCAGTAGTCACAGAGTTAATATTCCATGCAACTTTTTTCATGGTTGTAGCATTTTTACTGCATTATATGGTTGCCACCCTGAAATCATGATGACAAGAATTTTTTTTGTAATTTAGTTGTGAGGCGTAATAACACATCTATGCTGTCGTGAATCAAAAGTTACCGCAGTACGTCTCCCGAGTGAGTAAAAATTCCATCAACGATATTACATTTGTGTTACATATGTTGCTATATTCACGATCTGGTGACGTCGGAATTTTTTTTTCTATTTTGGTCGTAAGGCCAAGTATAAATCCTTCATTTTCCTTTTTAAACATTTATCGTAGCTTATATTCTCACCGAGTAAAAATTGAATGCAACCATGACATCAGAAATTGTTTGTCTAATTTTGTTGTGAGGTCTTTGTCTTAGGCTTTTATTAGTGTATCATATTTTCAATCCTAGGACTAATACTCAGCGAGTAATGATTCCATGTAAAAAATGTTCAGTTGCGTCGCTTAAGCAGCTGATGACGTTTTGAATTTTTGTTTTGTTTTGGTAATGAAGTCAAAGAATTAACCTTAACGGTCGTACCATTTTTTTAGTCATAGCTCTTATACTCAGCGTGTAACAATTCAATGCAACCGATGAATTTTGAAAAAAATGCATTTTTCAACTTTTTGGAAATCTGCGCGGTAAAACGTAACTTCGTCACGTCAAAACTTTTATGAAACCTTGTTGTTTTTTTTTTAGGTGAATTTATAATTTTTATTTCGAATTTATATAAAAAATGCAATTTCCTTAAGTTATCTTGTTTTACCTGGATATTTGTTTAAAAAGATTTTGTTTAGAAAAGAAAAGGTATTTGTTTTTCCTAGCAAGTACATATAAAAAATGTTCTTTGTTGCATTATTAAATTTTTGTAGGCTTCTTACAAAATTTTCTAACTAAGCTGACTTACAAACTTTTAAATGTTTTTCGTTTAGTGTATTCAGTGCTTTATGAATCTGCAAACGGCATTTTGACACGCTACAAAACTATGCGTTCCTATGATTGTTTTAACAAAAAATTAAATAAAACCTTTTATGTAAACAAAAGATAAAAGGACTGAACACAAATCTTAATTTTTTTTTAAATAAATCAAAGAATACAGTATTTCTGCTTCATAATAACCATCTGAATCACCTTCTGACCAAAGTTTAGATTCTTTGGTATATAATAATCTGACTTTTTAGTTTTAGTAGAATTAATTTTACAAAGAATTTCATCAGGTATATTAAAGGATTCCCAACACATCTAGTTTTTTATTAACCCTTATCCTGTATTCATGGGTCAAAATTGCCCAGGATGAGTTTAACATTGAATATTTTTGCACTAGGTATATATATTTTAATGAAATTTCTTGACAATTATTTGTTCATAAAACTACAATAAAAAATATTTATTTGTTAAATTACCTTTTTTAAGTAAGGCTGGGCAAAAAAAGTTCCACAAGCTGTGCATGTGGGTCAAATTTGCCCAATATAATAACTAGTATGTTATTATGAATGGTTTTTCTTACAACCATCAACATAAAAAAAATTTAAAACCTAAATAGCAGTTATTTGAATTGGTTCTTTTATAAGGAAATTTTGCAACGTGCAGCGAATTACAACAATTATGAAAATATTGAAGCTGTTGCTCAGTTTCTGTGCCGACAGTAGTGCATTCATAATAAAATTTTGGACTTTGCAGTTGTGTTTTACATTGCAAAATGAATAGAGACGAAATTTCAAGCTTTTCTAGAAAACTCTGATTTTGATGAGAAAATACCAAATGATACTGCCGGTGAAGACGATGCTTCCAAAGTCGGATCGAAGAAGAAATTGCTGGCCCTAAGGACGGTGTCTCAGAAATTTATCCTTCAGTAAATGGGAAATATGTGTGGTTTAAAAACTCAATTTCAAGCGGAGCTGGCAGACGTTCTAAAGATAACGTTATGAATATTGTGCCTGGTGCTACACGATATGGTATTGCTACAACTGTATTGGTATTGCTAGATGGCATTCGATCATCATTTCTTTCATTCATGCCGCATGATATTGTAAACAAAATCATCGAGATGACTAATATAGAAGATAATTTATTTTCTTTAGCTATAAACAAATGATGACATCAGCGAATTGTTTTTAGGCCAGTTTGTTTTTGGACATACTTGGATTTAAGTAGATAAAATATTTATTGAGGGATATTTTGAACTTTTTCTATTAGCTGAAGTATTTCGATAACACGGTGAGGCACTTGAAAGTTGTAGAATGATCGGAAAGACGTCAAATTTTCAAGTCAACAATGAGTCTTCGCAGATACACTAGATCAGGTTATCAGGACGTATACTTGCAAACGTAGAACAAATCGTTGGCCTCAGGCTTTGTTTTATAATATGGTTGATATAAGTGCATACAATGCTTTTATATTTTTTACGCTTATTAACCCTGAATGGAATTGAAATAAACACTACAAGCGTCGCATATTCCTAGAGGGGCTTGGTACGGAACTCATTGATCTGGAAAATTTACGTAGAAAATTCATAGCAGTCCAGCAAAAGCAGTTGTAAGAAGCCTTCAAAATATCGCAGATACAGTTTCACAAACTACAAGTTTAAATCGAGGACGTTGCTTTATTTGTCCAAGTCGATAAAATAGCACAAAATATTCAAATAAATGTTCTAGTTGCAAAAAAATTATTTGCAAAACCCACTCCGAAACAACGATAAGCTGCAGTTATTGCTCAAAACCCACTTGAAAAATTTTAGATTTATAATTCTATTTCATATTCATTGAATAAAAATAATATATAATATTTCAAAGACTTTTTTCATATATTGGGCTAAATTGACCCACTTATGTCAAATGCGCTTTTATTTTTAAATACAGGATAAGGGTTAATAAACCATATTTCAGAAATATGCGCTCCAAAGTTAATATTAATTTCTTAATTCATGGCTGCAAGAAAATATTCCTAGATTAACAATCAAAATGAACTAAAAGCACTAAACTCAAAATGAAAATGCACTAGTGTTGGTGCTTATTCATTTAGTGCCTTTTAAAAAAAAAAACGCGTATTGGAACATCCAAAAGCACTAGATCTAGTGCTAAAAGCACTGACTTGGCAACACTGTATTTCGGGGCAAAGCTGTTTAACACTGATCTATTACTTTAAAAAGGATTGTGTGTTGACTATTCTTCATAGGACTGTGTCTTGGCTAGCCAAACGACGAAAATAGCAAAAAACAAAAATGTTGCTTCTTTTATTCCACACTATCATCAACAGCGTTCAGTAGTTTGGGCATTTTTTTTTTGTTTTTGCATAGCACGAAGGAAAAATTAACTATTGACCAAAAGTGCGTTGACAAGTGCGTTTTCTAAGTGACAGAAAAAAAAATAATAATGATAAATAATAAAACTTACTGGTGTGAAGATAAACGTGTGTTTTTTTAGTTTACTTTGATATTTTAAAGTTTTGAATTTAAAAATTATTCGAAACGAAAAAAAAACCATTAAATTATCAAATCTATGAAATAGCGAAAATGCTTCGCTTCTCTCGTGTCTGTTGTGACGCACCTGTGTTTGTTTTTTTTTTATTTTTTTTATGGTGGACTTAGCGACTTTATATTCATGCGCTAATTGCGTACATCCATAATCTTTTGAAAGCTTTTCCAAAATGTCTCTTTTTGTTTTGAAAGACAGAAACAATTTCGTTTTTTTTGGCACTATCCAAGCGCATGCGTCAAAGTTTAAAAATCAACTGATTTGGTACAAGCACAAACTTTACACATTTGCACGCCTTTATTTCAAACGAAAACGAAAAGACGTAAAAATGTGGAAAATACAAATATATGCATTACACAAATATAATTTGCATTACATTCTTTTCTCTTTTTAGTCATGTTCTCTTAGCTCAGTACTGTTGAAATTGTAGAGTTCCCTCTACAGAGTAGACAGAGAGTAGACAGAGATCTCTCAACATGGAGTTCCCTCAACAGCGATTGCACTATAAAGCTCTCATATGTTTTGGTACACGACTGAACGTGCTCACTGTGAGTGAACTAATTAACGCACCCGCTTCGTTTTGACGCCTATTTGGCATTTACCATTTATGCTTCTTTTTCGCGAAAAAGTTTTCGGGCACAGTTGTTTATAATCATGGAATGAAGCTCGCTTGAAAATGTGAATTTGAATCAGAGGCAAGTGTTATGCCTTTACCTGAGTCAATTCAAGTTATAAGGTAATATAATCCACAAACTTCTCTACCATCAATTACAATTTCAAGCCGTAAATATGTGATGATGAATTTTTAATTCCACTTGATTAGAAATGAGAATAGAAAATTTTAAAAGGCTTACAGCGAAGGACCATGGCTTGGCCGGGAATCGAACCCGGGACCTTTGGGGTAGCAATCGAGCACGCTACCTACTCGACTACCGAGGCCGCAAATTTGTGTATCGAACTTTGTGTAACATACTGTGATGTTGTTTGTGGATACTGGTGAAATAATCTACCGTTATAAGAACACCACGAACCATCAAGGCGGTGAAGTATCGAATCACGCGAGAACCACTGCGAAAGCAGAAAATCTTGTCGTGGGAGATGAATATATTGGCGCAATCGATGTCTCACACTCTTAAATATGACTTGGTGCCAGAGTTGCCAGGTGACGGGATTTTTTCCCTTTTTCGGGATTTTTCGTACAAAACGGGGAGGCGGGGAAAACATTGGTAAAAACGGGGAAAATTAAAAATAAAATAGGGAGTGAAAAATATATCGGTTATTAGAAAAACCAACTACAATTTTTAATTTTAATTACATCCATTTTTTTTCCATTTTTTACAAAGAATGTGTCATATATGCAAAAATAGAACTAACTTTGAAGACTTTTGTTGATTGTTTCATGTGCAAGGAATACATTAATATAGTCATAATAATATTTTTGATGTAGACTTAAACGATTTCGATGCTTTTTTAAGGCGTTATATAAAGGGCCATTCATATATAGTAAAAATTAAAAATAAAACTTTAAGCTTAAAAATATTTTCACAGGTTATTGGATCAATCCGAGTGGAATGATTTCGACCAAGAATATAGATCGTTAAGAAATATAAATTTTTCAAATATATCATCAGAAATTATCCAGGAATTCTGGAAAGGAGTTATATTTTTCATTGATTCAGATATTTAACAAAAAAAAAAAAAAAAAAAAACAAAAATAGTGTTGTTAATTTTTTGCTTTCCCTATAGCGGGGCAAGTGCTGAAAGTGCTTTTTCAGATCTTATCTTTTTCAGATCTTTAAATAAAATAAAAATAAAAATAATAACTTTCTTGGCAATACCTCTTAATGCAGAACTCTCTGCAGTAAATCTTTAATGAAATATAAAAATTGCTTTGCAAATAAATTCAGAGTTTTTGACTTTTCATAATAGAAATAATACACATACTCTTGTTTACTTGGTTTGATAATATCCCAGCAGAAAAGTGAACCAAATTTGAAATAGTTCTGAACTAGTTCCAAAAAGGACCAGTACTAGTTCCACTACAATAACATTGAACGAACTGACGCTTTTTGCGGGTTGATGTCATAGGCAAAGACAATTGTCCCCAGAAACACTCCTTTTTCCCTATATTTTAACTAGTTGCATTAGGAACATTTTTAAACTGGTTGCTTTCGCAGTAGCCTGAAAGTGGTTCTTTTTTAACTAATTTTAAAGTGAACATATCAAAAGTGTAAGAATTTAGTGCAATGGAAAGGTCCTAAAGATCTCATTTGTACCATCTTTTCCATCCACAATCCAGAAAACATTTTGTCTATAAACATTTTTTTTTTTATTATTTTTTCTTGTGCGCAGCAAATTTTAAAAAGTAGCCAGAACGCGTTTATTTTTGTCAGCAATACTTTTGAAAACAAAAGCAAAGATAACTGTTCTACACTGAACGCCTTTTGTACTTTTTCAGAGCTATTGCGAACTGCCCTAGAAATGAACTAGTTCACTTTTTCAATTGACTCCAAAATAACTGATGGGATGTATAACAATATGTATACTTCAAATAATTTCTAACAATTTTTTAAAATCTCAAAATCTCGTTTAAAATGTTCATTTTTTATTTTTCTTATTTCGTATCTATGTACGTTTTTCCTGTTTGTATTTATTTTAGTTTTAGTAAAGTAAATAAATAAACTTATTTCTTTAAATTGCTATTTATTAAACAATTTAAAAACCGCGGAAACTCGAAGTTAAAAACGGGGAAAATATTCATTTTTATGCAAAAATGGGGATTTTTTTCGCTGAAACCTGGCAGCACTCCTTGGTGCTCAGAGCACACAAAAGACACACCGGGCACCTTCTCACGGAAGCATAAAGGAACATCGTAAGCGAAAATCAAAAGCGTTATTTCTCAAGCACGCGGATAATGCCAACAGACGAATTCTGTTTACTGACGAAAAACTGTTCACCGAAGAGGAATCGTTGAATAAATAGAAGGATAGAGTGTATGGCCTGTCATTACTACATGCAGCAAAACTCATTCCAAAGGTTCAGAGGCGTGGTTTTCATCTGATTTGGCTAATTTTTAGAACTTGATCTTTATTTTTTAGATACAAGTTTAAATATCGAATTTCGTGATGGTAGTTTGAAAATTACGGGTGTAATCGTGATCACAGACAGACAGAGAGACGGACAGACAGACGGGCATGGCTTAATTGACTTGGGTGGTGATGCTGATCAAGAATATATTCACTTTTCTAAACCTACCACGCCTCCTTAAGGGCGTTACAAGTTACAAACGGAGTGACAAAATAAATATACCCATTTTAAGTTTTTTTAAACGAGGGGGTATAAAAATTGAAAATAATTCATAGAAGATAAGATTACAAGTGTAGACAGGTAACATTGGTGGTTATAAGTTCAAGTTGACTCATACTCCACACCCTTTAAAGTTAAAATGCGAAAATTGTTAAAGGTACCGAAAAACAATATAACGTAAATACTATGAAAAACTTGTTTACTATAAATGACAAATCGTTTCGAATATATTTCAGGCCGTTTCTGAAAATAGTCGACCAAATTCTGGCAAATTACACTAAGGGAAATAACGCATATTAGCATTATCCATGCCTGAGTATAAATTTTATTTTAGTATTTACGTGGATAAATCAAATATTTTCCTTACAACTCGTTTTTTCACGTATTTAAATTTTACTTATACCTAGTGTTGCCAGATTTGTTTTCCAATAATACGCTACAAATGAAAAAATATGTAAAAAAAAAACAGGATTTTGGAAAATTTTACAGGACAATATATAAACAGAAAATTATTTTTAAAAAAATGTATTTCAGAAAAAAACTATTTATAAATATAATATCAAATGTTACGTTTCACATATGTTTCGCACTCAGTGTTGCTTGAAGTGTACGTACTATGTAATTGTTGTATTCATGTTATGGTTGGCTTACACTTCTTTTCTTAATGCCTCAGCTCATGTGAATGCGTATTTGAAATCATCAATTTTAAAACATGTCAAAAAAACGGGACAAATTTTGTCCCGGCGAGACACTTTAAAACTTTCTTGCAAAATACGGGACGTCCCGTGAAATACGGGACATATGGCAACACTACTTATACTTATACCACACCCGTGTGGCGCCCGTGGCGTAGTTGGTTAAAGTGCGTGGCCTCTATGTCAAAGAACCTGGAGACCCAGGTTCGAACCCCAGCAGCGACAGAAAATTATTTGAATTAAAATAATTTTTCTGTACGGCCGACACCTCTCTGTAGACAATGGCAAACCTCAGAGAGTAACACTGTGTGTAATTTTTTAAGTCATGGTAAAATAACCATATACGGACACCACTACGTGATAAAAGACTAAAATAAAAAGACCCGTGTCTCCCAATTTTTCCCAAAGTCATGCACTTTTTTGTTTATGGGCCGCCAAAGATTTGGGGTCTCAGTATCATTTTCGCAAAAAAGTGATCATTTTCTCGGGCTCTTCGATTTACTCTCTGAGGCAAAGTTGTAGCGCTTGTCATAAGGAACAAAAATTGCGAACATATAAAATCAAAAAAACTTCACCTTCCAGATCAAAATCGTAAAAAACTTAAAAAAATTCGATTTTTTTACCTTTTTTCCCGTGTTCAGGTCCATAGGTAGCAAACCGTTCAAAATTCAAGGAAACAATCAGCTACAAAAATTTACCTAAGATCTCAATAAACAAATTTCTAGAACATATAAACTTCCTGGGAATTATTCTTAACACCGTTTTTTAATTTCATTTGTTTTTATTTACTTCAACATTGAGATACTATGCTATCTATTACAAAAATATTAAAAAAGAATATTCGTATTATGTTTATAATGTTGATGGCCTTGGACTTGCAAATCGCGCTCTCTTAAGTTGTGGATCCAAATCGTCGTCCGAATCGTCCGAATCTGACTCTGATTCAGAACTTATGCTGTCCACAGGCACGTTGCTTCCAGACTGCCCTCCATCATCAGCTCTTTCTTCTTCAAATACTTCATTAACATCATACAGGGTGATCTTGTGACTCCACCAACATACCTCTGCAAGCAATGCGTCGAGGTTTTTGCCTTTGTACCGTTTTTCCATGGGCATTGTGGTTTGGTGAAACCGTTCTCCTTGCTCATCGGATTCGGTAGGGAGTTGTTTGATAAAATCGTCAAAATGAAAATGAAGAAAATGCAGCTTTAATGTCATCGATGCGCCGATTATCTCAAAATAATGCAGCATTTCTTTCACCCATTCTCTTGCTTCCGGTTCCGCGTCTCGATCCCCTCCCAAGACTCTGGTGCATACACGCTGAAGGTAAATCCATGCCATTGAATGATTTTCATCAAGCGATGAATCAAAGTTGCTCTTGAATAGCTTTCTAATGTCAGGGCCATTAAGTACGCCTGTTAAATGAAAACAAAAAATAAAGACAGAAAAGAAAACATTAACATAGTGTAAATAGTACAATTAGGTGAACAAAAATTGTAAACAGTGTTAAGAATCATCTCTAGGAAGTTTATATGTTCTAGAAATTTGTTTATTGAGATCTTAGGTAAATTTTTGTAGTTGATTGTTTCCTTGAATTTTGCTACCTATGGACATGAACACGGGAAAAAAGGTAAAAAAAAAACGAATTTTTTTAAGTTTTTCGCGATTTTGATCTGGAAGGTGAAGTTTTTTTGATTTTATATGTTCGCAATTTTTTTTCTTTATGACAAGAGCTACAACTTTGCCTCAGAGAGTAAATCGAAATTCTGAACGGTTTGCAAGATATGAGCCCGAGAAAATGATCACTTTTTTGCGAAAATGATACCGAGGCCCCAAATCTTTGGCGGCCCATAAACAAAAAAGTGCATGACTTTGGGAAAAATTGGGAGAAACGGGTCTTTTTTTTTTAGTCTTTTATCACGTAGTGGTGTCCGTATATGGTTATTTTTTTCGTGTTGCACTGTGTAATCAAATGCCATGTAAAGCTTCTTGAGAATAAGAACATTCCGTTCATCGCCGTTCGGAGTCGGCGTTAAACATGTAGGTCCCTTTCTCGGTCAATTGTGTACAAACTTAATAACACGCACAACACAATTGATCATAAGAAGCTAGGTCAAAGTCCTTTTAAGGGCTGAAATGGCCAGTTATTTATTTTTATTTATTTATTACTTATACCACACACCTGTTCCATACAGCTGAAATAGCCGACAAGCAGCAACAACATCGCGCTCTGTTCCTGCAGTTATCAATCAAGTTTTTAGAATTAATATTCTTGCTTTCGGTTTCTTATAGTTCTCGTTTGGTTTTTGTTATGAATGTTATATAGCCTAGATGTTTAGCCAAAATGCCTTGTGATTGCAATGGGTGGTCGCATGATACAATTATGTAAGGCAGTAGTGACAACCTTATGTTACCTATGTAAGGTAAGATTGAGTTTGTGGTGGCCGTGATGCAGTGGGTAGAGTGCGTGACCCAAACGCCACAGAACCCTGGTTCAACTCCATCTGACGCAGAAAGTTTTTTCAAATGAATTCATTTTTCTGTTCGGCCGTCACCCCTTTGCAGACATTGGCAAACCTCAGAGAGTAAACTAATGTTGCTAATGTAACTAACTAAATATTAGCAACACTTACTCGTTTGCTGAGCAACTGCTACGACCTAGTTTACTCTCTGAGGTTTGCCATTGTCTGCAAAGGGGTGTACGCGTAAGTAAATGTTGGCAACAATTACGCGTTTGCTAGCTAGCCACATAAATTGGTACGTTTTGGAAGCAATTAAGTTGAGTTGCTAGCTCCCATATATTTTTCTAAAAACTATAAAAGCAAAGATATGAAATAGGTTTGTTATTTCAATTAAATAGGGATTCTACTTTTTGTCAATAAGCTTATCAGATCTCAAACATTTAATTAAAAAAAAAAAAAAAAAATGTTAATATATTTTAATTGAAATATATTATTTCATTTTATTCTTAGTGTTTTTCAAGCAATCCTTTCTTTTTATATATTTTCTTATCATAAGGAATATCCGAACGTAAATTCCCTTTCTCTAATATTGAAAACTGCTTGATCGAGAGTTAATTCTTGCGATTTTTAATAATATTAATGGCATAAGCAAGTTGTAGTGAAAATTTTTGCGAGTAAAATTGTTTCATCCATTTTTGAATGATACTACTACGGAAGGAATAAGAAGAACATTTAAATTGTTGTATTTTGGTCCAGAATAATTTTGAAACTTGATCATAATGCACAAAGGAAATTCCTCTATAAATCGTCCACTTTTACAATTTTTATACACAATTTCAACAACCTCACCTATAGCACAATAGGAAAAGATTTTGACTCATTAATTTTAGCCTCAATTTTTGGCTTAAACCTCTTTCATCGTCGGAGGAGTCTGACAACGCTCGTGTGTGTGTAAAGCATGGATGATTGCCACAGCATTGCCAACATTTTTCAGCTTCTTAATGTTGGTATCTTTAATTTCAGCGTTTCTTATGATTATTTTTGTTAAAAATTTTCAAAAAATGTGTCCAAAAATTTACCGGAAGTTTACTGTTTGCAAACAATTTGGTCACAAAGTAACAAATGGTGTCAATAATGTCACAAATGCGGTAAATGTGCGTTAAACGTGATCAACTGCCACCCCGGAGGTCTCGGGTTCGAATCCCAGCTAGGCCATGATCGTACGCTTTTACCTTTAGCATTTGCAATTTTCTTTCCTCATTTTCTAATCAATTGAAAAATCATCAATATACTGAGGTAAAGACATAACACTTGCCTCAGATTCAAATTTACATGTTTCTAAAGCTTTCCGCCACGCTTAGAGCATACTACACATGTTTCACTTGATTATGCCTTCCTTCGCACTAATCTACCACCCCATTTCGAACCAAGGCAGACTTGATTGAATAGGCATTACGCCTGAAATCCTTGGTTCAAAGCTTAAAAAAAAATTATAAGATTCTATAGGTACTTCATTTTTTATATCAAATTTAGTAAATTAAACAATAGCTTACGTTTTATTTTAAAATTAACGTTATTAATGCTATAGAACTTGCAAAAAGTAATAACTTTACATTAGGAAAAAATTGTGTACAAATAAATGTGCATACTGAAATAATCAAAAATTATGAATAAAATCATAATATATATCAATAAATACAAGTACAAGTAACCTGTTCAATAATGCATTATCTACATTAGCGAAGATTGTAAAAAAAAAAAAATATTCAATAATAATAGACATTTCAGATTACAGGGGGTGCCGAATTAGACAGGGGCCGGATTACCGGGGTCCATTGTAGAAAAAAGATGAACGCTGACTGTTGATTAAAAATTTGATTTGTAGACAGTTCTTCTAATGATACTCTTAATAAACATTCCCTGAAAGCTTGTTGTTCTGTCCAATTTGCGTCATTATCTGGTTCATTACGAACACTTTCCTTATTTGATTTTTATTGCAAATTGTTGTGTTAAATTGTTGTTTAAGGCAGTGTGAACAAAAACCAAAACTCGACTTTCATCTCTATTCAAATGCTCAGTGCTCCCTCTTGATGCTCTGAATGTACGAAACCTTCTTTTGCAGTTTTAATGAACTGAATGTTGTTGACAATATTTAGAAACATTTCTTAGCCTCTATTTCAATCCATGCCGTGATCAATATCACAATATCCTAGATCCTAGGACCAAAAAATTATAATATCGTGATATTCATCGATACATGGATAGGAATGGAGGCTTAGAATTATTTCCAAATATTGTCGAAAATATACATTTTATTAAAACTGCTAAGACGATTTTAAAACATACAGTGTTGCTCAAAACAATAGCAACAAAATCAGCGCGCTGCTACAAAATCGTGTATATTTTTTAATATAGGGAACACACAAAAGTTATTATAGGAACCAAAGCATATATTCTTACATCATATAAAAAACAAATCATATTCAAATTTGGTTTTCAATTTCAATTTAAATTTTTCAATTTCAATTAATTGAGCAAATATCACGACGTGAGAACCAGAGGGTTCTATCTGGCTTTTTGAAAAATGTTCAAGAGAGCATTTGTAAAGTTCGGAGCCATTTTTATATTATTTATATAATAAATATGAAAAATAAGACACAGGAGAAATCAAAACAATTCATTTCTTTATTAGAATATAAAATTTGTTTCATAAAAAGTTACAAAAAAAAACATAAAAAAAATTTATTTTTTAATTAAAGATTGCAGATAGCAAGAATATGCTATAATAGAAGATTATGCCATGCGCAGGTTTTGCCGTAAGGTGACGTCATTGGACCATATAATAACATTTATCACTTTATGTAAGAGTTGCCATCACTTTCTGCACAGAAATTATTTATAAAGAACTTTATCCACTCCAAAAAAGTATTGAATTTTTCAGGATTTTATTGAAAAATATAATCACGTTCCTCTTTTTCTAACAATTTACTTTTATTTCATACATAAAAATGTTTTTATATTTTAAAAAATAATATTTATAAAAAAAAATTAAAAATTTGAATGAGAGATGGCAACCATTCTTTTTGACAGTTCGCAAGACAAAATTTCATCGGATGTTTACAAAAAATATTAATTTCGCGTTTTATTAAAGAAAGAAGCCTTAGAAGCCATTAAAATTTAAAAAAAATTAATTAAAAAAGTTCAAGTGAAGCTAATTGAAGTGTTTAAGTGCCGATTTGCAATATATTCGAAGAAAAAAAAAACAGAAAAATAACATAAACACGAGATGTGCAGTGGGCAAATGTTCACAAAGCAGTAGTAAAAAATCAAGTAAGAAGAATGACTAACAATAATTTTTTTGCAATTCAGGAACGAAATAATATGTGTTTATTTAATTAATGTATGTAGATACCAAAAAAAGGTACACTTTTACCGTTTCCCAAAAGATGAGAAACAAAGAAAGCTTTGGGTAGCTTTTTGCAACCGACCAAGCACAGAAAAAGTACGAAGAAAAAGTTTCGAAAGAAACTTAAAATTCGAAATGGATAAGTTAGCACTAAGTTTATTTTGGAAAAATTAACTTTTGCGGCTGTATTCATAAAAAATTATGAACCTCTTATAAAGCAGTTCAAAATCTCTTTTAAATGATTTATAAATGAGAGAATTTTAAAAATTGATGAAACCTGCAATAAACCCTCAATAAAGCATTTTTAGATTTTATTTTGTTTTCATCTGAGCACAAATTATGTCAAAAGTATATCTAATTGTTTTAAAATATATCAAAAACAAAGAACATTTAAAAAAACATAATTGAAAATGTTTGTTTTTGGAAATGTTTGGATTTTTAAAAATGGTTAAACCACCCCTCATAAGGCATATTTAAAATAATTTGCTCTCATTTGAGCTAAAATTTTGTCAAAAATAATTAAAAATATTTTAAAAATTTGTAAAGTCCAAAGGCGGACTTCACGACCACCCTGATCGCCAAGAGTTTAAATACAGGCTTCGATCATACATCTTGGGATACAACGAAGGCGTTTAAGTTCTAATGCAAATGTCGAGGTCGACCGTACACCTGATTTGGAAGATGTACATTGTTCTTTAACAGGTACAATTTATAATCGTATTTTAAAAGAACAATATTATTTTTTTTATGGAAAAATTGGCTGGTTACATTTGCCAAAAATTAAAAAGCGAGCATCCAGCTATTGCTTCTAATCCTTTAGTGGACAGTGGCTTTACATGGGTCAACCAAGGTGGTCTAAGCAAACCTTCCAATAGCTTAATCAAAACACTACACTTTTGTGATGCAGTTTTTAAAAAACTAAACGGGGACCAATTACTTCTGACAAATGATTATTTAAAAAAAACACTTAAATGAATCTGAAAACATCGACGGCAATGAAAAAGTAAAAAAATTGTTTTTTAAATGCCGCATGTTCTCCGCATGAGAATTTTTAATACAGAAATTGCTGACAATAATTATAAAAAAGAGAAAATTTAATAAAATAGCAACATAAATCAAAATTTGTTTTAATGGTCTTTATAAATAAAAGAAACAATCGAATCAAATATCAATATTATATAAACATTCTTCTAATTGGCTTTATTCTTTAATTCCTTAATTGATTTTCTAAATAAAGAGCTATTTCATTTTTTGGAGGAAAGAATGAAATTGTCCCACTGTCATGTTTACATAAAATTTCCATACAAATTATGAGTTTGACAACTGCAAATTATTAGCCAATAGGAACACTTATTGCGTGACGTCATTGGCCCGACATGCGCAGAGAGTTTCAATTTTGTTTGCGCATTGGCGTAATCTGTATTATATCATTCTTGGCTGATAGAACCTTTTGGAACTCAAACTTTGCACATTTTGAAAAATTATTCATACATATTACTTTTTTTATACGATTACAAAATTTTAAAATAAGCATTAGCAATATAAGAATTATTAATTTCTGTATTGTAATATTAAAGTAAATGTGAAAAAAGTTAGGATAGCATAAAAAAATAAATACTTTTTAATGTGAACTCATAAATTCAATTTTATTTGTTGAAATGAAGTCATCTAATTTAAAATTGTTTTATAAAAATCTATATCTACGAAAGGCATCCACTTAAACATACTTTTCAAGTCATTTTCTTTGTCTTTAGTCAATGTTGACTTAGATTTTGCTTTATTAGGAGCCGGAAGTGTTGGATTCGAAGTGTATCGAGTGGCTTGTTTTCTTAGTATCGAAGCATTTTTCCATTCTTTGGAACCATGACGGAGATTGTAACCTACATAGAATATGTCATATTTCTTAAAAGTAAGCTGGTAAACTTTGGTACATGGAACATTGCTGTAATTTAAAGTTTTTGCTGGCGATTGAAAATCAAAAAAGTCACTGCAGCTCATCTCTATGATATGGTAAGGATGTTTGTTGTTGATGTGACCAAACTTCAGTCAATTTTAGTCTTTTTTCAATATTTGAATGGATTTTGTCTACTTCCTGAATGCATGAATAGCCAGGTGTAGAATATTTTAAAGTAATAGTCCGAACAAATGAGTTGTTTTGAAGAAATGACGCAATAGCAAAGGATATTAAATAATTTCTATTTTGCGGCACGCAACTGTCAGTTCATAAAATTAAATCTTTTGCATTTGAGTAGTCCATACATATTTTAGAGAGGATCTTTATTAAAGCACTGGCTATATCGTTTCCTGTTCGACCACACAATCCCTCATGCCAAACAGCACAGTAACCATTTTTTTTTAACCACTGTCACTAGATATTTCCATTTCGTTTATATTATAAGACATTTTAAGCATGGACACTCAAAAATGTAATGATCAACACAAACACTTTCACAACACTGACGGTGGATGCAACCAGAACCACATAGTTCTCCGTCTTGCCACTTTTTCAAAATTGCTAATATCATTTGGAATTCATCAATTCAAGTTGTTTTTTAACATTTTAAAATTTTAAGAAAAACCAACTCAAACAATTTATTCTATTTTTGTAACAGAATTGAAATTGGTTGCAGGTAGAACCTTTTGGAAATAAGCGCATCCACTTTTTTGCAGATAGAACTAAATAGCTCTGTTAATATTTCAAAAATTATACGTGTAATTAAAAAAGGAGTTTCTGTAATAGATAAAAACCATTATAAAGAGTAGATTCCAATCAAAAAACACAAAAGTGAAAAAAGCCAGATGGAACCCTCTGGTTCTCACGTCATGATATGTAAGCATATAAGAACATTTCCTTTTGCATGCCGCAAGTTGAATGGACTAAATAAAATAAAAGTAAAATTTAACAACAAGATTAATAGATAAATAAATAAATGAGATAACAACAATTGAGATATGAATTAAAAACTTAAAATTATAAAAAACAAAAATTAATGAATATTTTTAAAATTATAGAAATAATATACAACAGTTTTGAGATACATGAAACATTCTTAGAATAATAACTTTAAAGGAATATTAAAAATTTATAAGAATAAAACATTAATCTAAAAAGTAACCAATTTATGAAAAAGAAGAAGAAGAAGAAGAAGAACAGTAGAAGTCAAAAGTGGATAGAGTTAAGAGAAATATTGAAAGATTAAACGCTTAAAAGCTTTTTGGTTGGATACAAGTAATGTGGGCAACGCGAATAGATTATTTTATGCAAAAACATACAATTTTTTGCTTCGAGATAACGCAATAAGCAACGACCAAGTAGCTTAGTGCGAAAGAAGGATACATGATCGTACCTCTTGAAACCATAGACGTAACGGGCAGCATTATTTAGGGCAACTTATAACTTGTGGGATGAGCGTGAATCTAGGTTGCTATAAACTACTTCCGAGTAAGTGATGATAGGCATCAGCAGTTGTAATACAAGTTTTCGTCTTGTTTCGACTAAAACAAAGTAGACTTTACTCACACAGGAATTAATGTGATCCTCACAGGATAGGGAACTATTTATTTTAAACCCCAGGTTAGAAGCCTTAATAACAACTTTCAGTTCGACGTAATTAAGTAGAATTGGGGGTTAATCAAAACTTAAAAAGGGTGTTTTAGAAATCGGTAGAATGTATGATTTTAGGGGGCTTAGTTTAAGTTTATTAGCTTGAGACCAATTAGCTACAGTATCTAAATCTTCATTTAATCTTACACACAAATCTTCAATGAGCCCGCTAGGTCTAGACAAATATAACTGAAGATCATCAGCATACGCATGCATTGTGACTGTCTACGCCGCAAGCGTATCCTTTTTTAAAACTTCTTTTGAATTGTATTACTTTCAAGAATAATTAATTATGGTACATATACTATACATATTTCATTTTGAACTCTGTTAAATTAAGTTAGAGTTAAGAAAACTTATGAATCACCTTTTAATTTACATTCAAACTTTTAATACGTAATGTACAATCAATATTTAGAACTTAGAACTCGCTATTTTGTACATACTGAACACAGCCTTAAGCTGTGTCCTAGACTTCCTCCTTTGCTTAAAAACTACTTTTTCCTTCTTCTTATCTCAACCATCAAAGAGTGAGCACTAAGCTCCACAAAATTATAAATGAAATAAAGATTGCTATAAAAAATAATCGGTGAATGAATTATAATTGAAATAACGATTGTTATACACAATAATCGGTATGTAATTTGATATAATTGATATACTTATTTATAATTCACATATTATAAATAATTTTTTTTTTTTTTTTTTTTTTTTTTTTTTTTTTTTTATTGGCCAAACAAGGCAATTTACTTATACTAACAGGTTTTATTTTTTTTGTTGTTTGTTTTTTTCTCTCCCCTTTCCTTTTTTTTTTTTTGTGTTCGATGATATGCAATTCAACGTGGGCGTAATCCGCCCACCTAAATGACATGATTTCACGAACACGTCAAAAAGAAAAGGCAAGAAGGAAAGTAAAAAATAATAGGTACTTACATACTAGTATAGTATATTTATACATAATTAGTAGGTGTAATAGTAGTGGTAGCTTATACTTAATAGGGAACAAACCAAAGAGGTATAAATGGTGAGCATTAAAAGAGATGGGGAAGTACTTTAATTTTACGGTAAGGAAAAGAGGAAGGTGGATTTGAGTTAAAGAAATAGATAGCAAGATTAGTTTTGTTTTAATTTGAGGAGAGCGATTTGGAAAGGGTACTCTTGAAGGTGAATTTATTCATGGACGGTAAGTAACAGTCGCTAATATTATTGAATATTCTACAGCATCTATTAATGGGTTCATTGTATGCATAAACTGTATGGTGTTGGTATTCTTTCAACAGTCTTGTATGCCTAGTTAACCTTACAGGATCATTGAATGTTATCTTATTCGATATATATTTGATGTTAATAGTTCCAGTTAAAACATCAAAGGTAAAGCATGAACTTAGTAACGTTCTCCTTGATGACAGAGGCAACAAATTCAGAAGGCTGAGTCTATGTTTGTACGGTGGCAAGCTTCTGAAATCACGAGGATCAAAGTAGTCTCTTAGCGCAAAAAGCAGGAATTGTTTTTGGATTGATTCGAATCTTTCACTATGCGACTCAAAAGCAGGATTCCAAATAATGCCCAGTTACCCAGACATTTTTAAACTCCTTAGCACGTCTTTTTATGAACCCAAGCTGCTTATTAGCCCTAGATAAAACTTTGTCATAGTGAAGATTGAACCGTAGCTTATTGTCCAAAACTACACCAAGATCTGTGATATGGTTAACTCTGTTAATTTCAATGCTATGAAGAGAGTAACAGTTATTCTTTACAAGAAACTTGCGGGAGAAAGTTATAACGTAGCATTTATTAACATTAAGATATAGCTTATTACGATTACACCATCCCTCTAAAGCAAACAGTTTTGACTGCAAAAAATAAGCATCAGCTTCAGACTTAATGACATGGTATATTTTAAGGTCGTCTGCATACATAAGATGTGGAATTTCATTCAATGTTAAAAAGGAGTGGACCAAGGTGACTGCCTTGTGGAACACCGGATGTGACAGAAATTTTTTTCGATAAGATTCCTTGAAACTTAACAAACTGACATCTTTCGCAGAGATAGGATCTTAGCCAATTTAGCAAAGAACCCGATATACCAAACCTTTGCAATTTTAAAATTAGGATTTCATGATCCACCCGATCAAAGGCTTTACTAAAGTCAGTATAGACTGCATCCACCTGATGTCCTTTTTCCATTTCAGTAAAAAGATCAGAGACTAAAACTGTGAGATTCGTTGTAGTAGATCGGCCTCTGCGAAAACCATGTTGTTGTTCGTTAAGTAATGGATTAACTAGGCATGTTAGTTTCTCACATATAACTTTTTCGAAAAGTTTTGGGATAGCAGACAATATGGCAATACCCCTGTAGTTTTCAACCGACCTCTTATCACCACTTTTATATATGGGTGTTAGATGGGAGGATTTCCAGTGGGATGGAAAAATACCGAGTTTCAAGGACTTATTAAAAATAATATATAATGGGATGATAAGTTGGTCTACGCATTGAACTAGAAAGCTTGAGGGTATAAGGTCCGGACCAGGAGCATATTTTGGAACAAGACTCCTAAGGGCTAAATATATCTCTTCCTGAGGTAGACTGATGTTAGAAACAATGGGTGTTGGTCTACGCATTGAACTAGAAAGCTTGAGGGTATAAGGTCCGGACCAGGAGCATTTTTTGGAACAAGACTCCTAAGGGCTAAATATATCTCTTCCTGAGTTAGACTGATGTTAGAAACAATGGGTGAAGTATTCGAACAGCGAGACGGAGCTAAAGTCTCAATTGTAGGTACTCCAAATACATCTTTGAAATGATCCGCAAATAAGTTACTGATTTCATTAGGGTTGGAGGAGTAGACATTACTTTTAAACATAGATGATGGATAGCCGCTTGATTTACGCTTCATGTTAACGAAGTCAAAAAATGTTTTCGGCTCTTGGACAATTTTCTCTCCGATAAGGTTAATGTACAACTTGTACGCTTCTTCTGACTTGACAGAGAACTCATTGGATAGTTCGTCATATCTACGCTTCAGTTCATCGCTTACACTATCGGTGTTTTTGAGAAGTTTGTAAATTTTATTTCTCTGGTTCCTCAAAAACCTGAGATGTTTGTCTAGCCATGGCTCTGAAAGCTTATTCTTTTTTTTTTATTTTTGGCACATATCTTTCAATAGCAGTAAAAATGTATTGATAAAATCTTGAAACAGTACTGTCTAAATCTATGTTAGATAGAAGCTTATTCCAGTTTAGGGCATTTAGATAACATTTTATACTTGAGTAATCGGCGTTGAGGTAATCGTACGCAATGGAGTTATTATAAGACTGTGTAAAAGTAATGTCGTTAGCAGAGAAAACAACTGTTAAGGCTGTATGGTGAACAGTGTTAGTAAATAAGTTTTCTGCTTCAATACATGGACTAACCTTCACTTCATCATACGAGTTAGTGAAGATCAGGTCCAACCATTTGCTATTTTGGTTTTGTACAGAAGAAACTTGCTGCAGGTCGCTGCCATAAAAGGTACTGAGTAATGTGAAATCTGTGGTACTAGAAAGGTTTACAGGAAGAAGATAATTGTCATTTTCATCAATGACAAAAGATATATTTGGACGGTTGAAGTCACCAAGAATAACAACCTTATCTTCCTCTTTTAGGGTGGAGGTAAAGGACGACAACGTTTTACATAGCTCATTGTATGTTGTTTAACTTGAGCCGGGTGGAATGTAAATGACACCTATGTACATACAAAGACTATTTCCTGAACAGACTCTTATTATTCGGTGATCGAAGAGTTTATGGGTATGCGTATCTAATAGCTCATTTGAGAGAGAATTGTGAGTTGCTATGAGAACCCCTCCTCCTCGGGAAAGACCAGTTGAAGAGTAATCCCGATCATTTCTAAAGAGAGTCCAATTGCTGTCAAGAATTTCCTCATTATTAAAGGTATCATTTAACCATGTCTCAGTAAATACTAAAACATTGAAGTGACATGATTTGGCGTCAACATAAAGTTTGTTTAATTTGGTTCTAATGCCGCCACAGTTATGGTAAAATATATTTAGGACAGGTGAGTTAGGGACGATAATATTGTTGTTGGTCTTTACGCGATTTTTGGAGAAGAGAGATATGTTTATTCCTAACGTGAGTGCCATAGGTATCAAGATCCACTTTGACTTGATCGGTCGTCACGCCGAGTTGCTCGTGAAAACAAATAAATAATTTGCGCAAGCCATCAACATCGGTTGGTAGACCTTCTTGCTGAATTAATATTTTGAGATTTGTTTTAGTCTTGCCTTCAATACATGTAGAATCTGGGGCCTTATGCATGTAGGCGAGATACAGACGAACATTATTATATACACTACTCTCTCTAAGGCGAGAAAGGGCATATCTACTCTCAGTGTCAGCGTAAGAATTTAAAGTAAGTTTTACTCTTGGTGGTAAAAGAGGGTCTAAGAATGACTTCGAACTGCTAGGTTGGTTCCAGGGTTCAATTATGATTGGATCTGTTGGCGAGGGGTTTAGAGTATGGGAGTGCACGAAATTGGAATAGGGTGTACTGGAGGTTTCGGGTGTATTTTTAGTGACGGAGGAGTTAGATTCTGGGTTGAGGTTAAATGAGACACGTTTAGATTTTGATAATATATGAGAAGAATAAGGTGAACTGGGGATTTTAGGCGTATTTTTTTTGAAGGGGGTGTTAGGTTCTGGATTGAGATTTAATGAGACACGTTTAGATTTTGAAGATTTATGGACAGAAGAAGAGGAAGGAATTGAAGTATGTTTAGGAAAAGGAGAGAATTTAGGGAAGACGTTTGTTTTATAAGACCAGTTACTGTCTGGCAAAGGTTTTCTAGATGAATTACTATTATAAGAATTAAAATAATTATTATTCTTTGGCTTACTAATAATTCTAATTTTATGGTTATCGTTATATATGTTGCTAGATCTCGGTGTCTTCCGCTTCTTGTCAGGGTTGTCAATCCACTCGGTAATTATCCACTTTCCATGCATCACACTGCTACCAGAGATGTTGAGGAACATCCACGCATATTGAGTAGGAATTTTAAATTTGAAACTGCAGAATTTTCTTACTTTAAAAGACATCTTTATGCAGTCAGAAATTAGAACACCAAATTTCTTTTGAAAGTAATTGCGCAACCAAGATACGCTAGTTTTAACTTCTAGACCCTTAATGAACAAAGTAGTTTTCTGTCTTTCATTTACACTCTCCAGTTTTTTGATCCGGTTATCCCATTCAGATGATGTCCACGATGTTCCGAACTGATGGATCAAATTGCGCGGTGAAGCCACCGGAATGGTTATAGGTTGCTCAATTTCTTTGTCAGAGAGAGACACCGGTGGTGAGCGTAAAGAATGAACCAGTGGAGAAGGATCGGCTGCTTCCAACATTTCTTCAAATATAGAGGATGCATTAACATGAGAAGACTCTGACGTGTTCTGAATACGTTCAGGAGCATATCTGACAAAATCAGTAATTTCCGCCAACGACTCCCGAAATATTCCAAGATCATCACTAATTTCGTTTACCTTATGGTATAAGACTTCAATTAGTGGATCTGGCTGCTGAGGTGGTGGTGAAGTTACCCTTGTAGTAGATTGCATCATGGTGTCTACATCTATTTTCAAAAGTGCAAGATTTTCCGATATGTTATTAATCAATTCTTTTTCATTCACAGTTGTTTTATTATTTTGTAATATTGTATTATTTATGTTATTTATCGCAGTTTCGAAAAAGAACATATTATGTTTGAACTCCGCAGTGGTGTTCGTGACTTTTAACATGCTATTTGATAGTTTAGATATTTTCGAATCAAGGTCATATTTTAAGGATTCAATAGAGCAGTTAAGATCTTCTGCAGTTCTTGAGACTGCATTAAATTTCGTGACCTGCTCAACTATTTTTTTTTACACTGTTTAGTGTCCGATCGTAGTGAGTTTGTTGTATCACTGAGGCATTTTACTGCAAGAAGGACGTGCGAGAGTGAGATGTTTATTTATTTATTTTTTATTTATTTATTTATTTATTTGTTTGCTAAGCCTTTTAGGCTTTATAGCAATTTAAAAAATTTGTTTAAAATTTAAATTCAGAATACAATTTTACTAATACTAATGCTAACAATAATACTAATATAAAGAGCTCAGTACATTTCAAATGCAAAAACAAAACCAAAGTAAAATAAGTTCAATTGTAATGTAATGTAAATTAAAGTATGAGCGTTTAAAAATGCACAGACTAATAGTTAATATGAATAAAGGTATTATAAAACAAAAAATAAATAAATTAATAATAAATCATCCAGAGGGTCCAAGGCGGTGGTATCGAGAATTAGAATATGTATAAAATATATATCGTTCTGTCTTGAAGCCAATGAAGTTTTGGCTTAACAAGATGGTAATCCGACGAATTGGGTCGTATTTACCACACCAATTTCCTTGTACAAAAAGAAAATGGTTGCGAACGCAGGCACTAAGACAAACTGGGTCTCATTGGCCACTCATATTAATATACATATAACACCTCGAAGCGGAAATGTGGTACATAGTATCAGAGTGTGAGATCTAGAAAAATGCTAGGTATCAAGGCAAACAAGGCCCGGTACGCCATGCTGATAGTATATATACAATATTATTCATTCTGTGATTTTAAAGCCGATGATGTCTTGATTCATCTTTTATTTATCACACCAAGTTCCTAGCAAGCTAAGACAAAGGTAACGAACGCAGGCACATAGACAAACTTGGTCTAATAAGCCACTTTTATTAATATATATACTACGCAGATCGTTCTCAAATTCTATATAGGAATAAGTCCGGCAAGTTCAGGTCCATTCAGATGTAAATGCGTAGAATGATTACCATCCAACAGTAAAAATTCCGTATCCTTGGAAGAGTATGTTGAGAATCAGTGGCGGTGCTGCAGATAATCTATTATTTTAAGTTTAATTGAGTATAGGGTTTCATTAAAAGATATAACATCTGAAACGGAATTGAAGTCTCCGCAAGCGCTTCTTAGTGGTTCATTTTGCAAGTAGTTAGTTCTACAAAAGTTCATAAAAAGTAGCTCAAAAGATCTTCTTGGTCGAAGAGGAAGATTAAAGTAAATTTTACTCAGTAAGTATGGACTGTCAACAAATCCATGTATAAGTTGATAAATCCAGCAAACATTAAGCATGATTCTACGATTTCTTAGAGAAGGTAGGTTAACAAGCTTTAATCGATATTCATAGGGTGGTAAGTGAATGTTAGTATGACAATATATATTGCGTAAACAAAACAAAAGAAATTGTTTCTGAACTGATTCTATATCGTCAACATAACACCCATATCTAGGACACCAGACAATTGACGCATACTCAAGTATGGGCCTTACAAGCGAAGTGAATAATGTTTTAGTAATGAAAGGATCATCAAACTCTTTTGACCATCGTTTAATAAACCCTAAAGTACTGTTTGCTCTGCTTATAGCTTTATTAATATGAATGTGAAAGCGAAGTTTTGGGTCCATAGTTACTCCAAGATCGTCGAAAACTTCTAAGGACTCAAGTGTATAGTCACTTATTTTGTAATAACTTCGAGAAGGTTGTCTACGAGAAAAAGTCATGTGTTTGCACTTTTTCAAGTTAAGCTTCATGCAATTGATTTCACACCAGTCACAAAGATGGTCAAGATCGGATTGTAAGAAAAAAGAGTCTTGCTCATTTTTATATGACAGGAAAAGTTTAACATCATCAGCGTATAGTAAAATATTACTATGAATTACAACAGATGGTAAATCATTAATAAAAAGAAGAAACAACAGAGGCCCAAGGTGGCTTCCTTGAGGTACACCGGAAGTAACAGGGAACTCCTCTGACTTAACAAGGTTAAAGATAACACTTTGTGTTCTATTTAATAAATAAGATTCAATACAAAGCACTAATGGTGTTGGAAAACCGAGAAGGGTTAGTTTTAAAATTAAGAGCTTATGATTTACAACATCAAAAGCTTTACTGAAGTCAGTATAGATAACATCTGTTTGTAGACCTTTTCCAAAATTCTCAATAGTCTTTGATGTGAATTCTAGAAGGTTAGTAACAGTAGATTTTCTAGATAAGAATCCATGTTGGAATGGGGACATTAAAGATTTCACGCTATGTGATAATTGTGAGGTTACAATAGCCTCAAAAAGTTTAGGTAGGGCGCTAAGCTTTGCAATTCCGCGATAGTTATCTATTAAAGATCTATTGCCGGATTTATGCAGCGGAATAATAAAAGATGATTTCCAAGCCAGTGGAAAATAGCAAGATTGCAAAGACGCTGTAAAAAGCAAAGTAATGGGAATTACAAGTTCTTCACTGCAATATTTCAAAACACATGAAGGTATGTTATCAGGACCGCTTTTATAAGATGTTTTGAGGTTTTTTAAGTAGGTTAAAACTGTATCAACATTAATTATTGGGGAGCAAATGTCACCAGGCTGCACATTATAAGGGTAACTAAAATTATCGTAAGAAGCAGATGAATAAGTGGTCTTAAAGAAATCTGCAAAAAGACTACAGATAGTAGAATCAACATCTGATTCAAATGTTTTATATTTCATAAAAGATGGATATGAATTTATCTTACGTTTAGTATTAACAAAGTTCCAAAAAGATTTTGCATCAGATTTTATGTTTAATTTAACTTTTGTTAAATATATATTATAGGATTGCCTGCATAATTGCCGGTAGTTATATTTAGTTGAGGTATAAGAAGCAAAATCACAAAAGTTATGAGTTTTTTGATACTTTTTATAATATTTCGATTTTAAGTTTCTCAGCTTTCTCAGTTCTTTGGTATACCAAACAGGACCAGATATTAAAGAGGATTTTCTCTGTGGCACCGAAGTTAAAAAACAATTATTAAGAGTACTGTTAAAAGCAAATACAGCAGAGTCAAGCGTTTGTGGCAATATTCTTGTGTTATTAATATTAAGTACAGATGACCAGTTGATAATTGACAAATTATTTCTCAAAACTACATAATTCGTTCTTTTAAAGTTAAACTCTAAGGCAGGATTTTGAATACGGTTTGATATAGATTGTTTAGGAAAATTCAGTGTGATTTCGATAGTTGGATGGTGTGCGTCTTCAGGATACACAAGTGGATCTGACCTATTAACTGAAACAATATTACTATCATCAAAATAAATAAGGTCTAACAAGCGGTTGTTTCTATTATAGTGGCAGTTTATTTGAAAAAGTCCTTGGCTCGAAAGCTCATTTAAAAATGAGTTATCAGATGAACACTCTGAAGATGGCAAGAGTACTGCAGAATTTTCAGTACAGCAGTTCCAGGAAACATTAGGAAGGTTGAAATCACCCGTTATTAGAATATGATCATAAGGCTGAAGTTGAGAGCAAATTTTATAAATCGACGCCAAATGTTTCCCATACACTTCAACACTAGAAAGTGGAGGTATATATGAACATGTGACATAAATTCTCAAAGTACCAAACTTTACAAGAACACAGCAAAATTCAATATCTAAAGACTCAGATATTAATATTTCTTGTGAAAAGTGAGAAGATTTAACGGCAATTAACACGCCACCACCATTGCAGAAATTACCAGCAATAGAGTTTCTATCTTTGCGGTATATATTAAAATTGTTAGACAGAATTTCAGTATTTAAAGTACTAGGTTTAAGCCAAGTCTCACTGAAAGCAATAATGTCAAAATGAAGATTATGGCTTAAGATGTGTAAGTCTGTAAGTTTAGTATTTAAACCACGAACGTTCTGATATAAGGCTAGGAACTCAAGGCAACAATCTAGTTTTTTGGGTTCACGCTGTGGACAGGTAGGATAGCCAGTGAAGTTTGAGGCGGTGATTTTTGAATAAATTCGTGCACCAAAGTATTTTCCGGCCAAAACCCTTGATCCAGAACATTATTGAAGAGATCACTAGGCAAAGTAATTTTAAAAGATGAAATAGTGCGCTGATAAGAAAATCTCAGTTTGTGAACCGAAATCTTCTTATTAAGAAGGTTTAACTTAGAGTTTAAATAATATAAGATATCACCTTCAGATGTATCAACTGCAAAGCGAGAAACAAATATAGATTTTGCTGGCGGAATAACTACAAGTTCCTTATGAACAGGTAGTTTATTGCTGCTATTCGATATTTGCTTCGGTATAGCTCCAGTAGAAACCGAACTAGGAGAGGAAGGAATAATATTAGTACTCGTAGCAATGCTAGGAGAAACAATAGAAGCACAAGTCTGAGCATATGTTTTTTTTGCCACAGGAGGAGAATTTTCATTTGCGGGAACAGCTGAAGAAGGTACAGTTAAAGTTAAATCAACTGAAACTGCAGCATTAGTAGGCGTCAACTGATCCGTAACAGACTTTTTCAGTGGTCCTTCAGGTGGTAAAACTGAGGCAGGTGAAATAAGATCAATATTTGATGACAAAGGCGAGGCTATTGCAGTAGATTTTGCTGAGCTTCGAAGATTTTTGTTACTTCGCTTTCGTTTTGGAGACGCAGAAGATTCATCCAAGACCTTAAACTTTTTGAACAAACTTTCAAATTCAGCCAATCTGGCCTGAGCCGCCTCTAAATCTTTAGACACTTCCAAGAATCCTCTTCTAGATTGTCTAATAAGCTTAAGGATATCAACATCCGTAGATCTACAATCAACACATGACCAACGAAGTCCTTTGCCTTCGTTGATTGCGTCATAAATTCTTGCATTCAACGCTGCGCACTTGAAGTGAAAAAATGAATCGCACAACCAGCAATTTACTACGCGGTCGGATTCGTCTTTTATAGCACAATTACGGAAACTGCAGAACATTTTAAATTTGAAGTATTAATAAAATGCAAAAATAACCACAAAAAAGAAGATACCCGGTTTTCCAATAAACAGTTTAATAAGCACTGCAAAGTTATTAAGTGCAGCCCTGGTTATGTTTATTATAAACAAAACAAAACAGGCCAAAAACAGATGAGCAAGTGTAAAAAACAAACAATCGCTCTCACTCGCTTGCACACAGAAAACCTGTTTGTAGTTAAAAGAGAATAAGATGTAATTAAAGCTTCGAAATATATGTGCAAGAAGAATATGATAATTCGCTCTCGCACAAAGAATAAAATAATGTGTATATTAAAATTGACACAAAAATAAAATTTTTAATAAAAAGGATTAATAAGAATGCTGGCACGCTGCAAGATGACCCAGCAAAGATGATCAGCCAAATGTTGTTTTAAATTTAATTATTAATTGATTAATTGACTTTAACGAACTTAAAAACTTTGAAACTTTTTAGACTTAAACACGTCAGTATGAAAAGAAAGCAACGAACGAACTGTCCTTGCACTCATCACAGTAAAAGGAAAAGTTCGCAAGGTAGTCGTTTAAATATGTCAAACTTCTCTTTGGTAAGCCTATACAACAGCCGTGAAAAGATTTCCCACACAGGCCCTTGCATGCCACCTTTGGTGCATTACGGTCTTCCACGGTGCAAAGAGATGAAGCACAGTTGTTTTCCATATTGAAAAGTATTGGTTCCTTATTTGTTTTGCTTTATTTTAATTTATAATCGTAATTAGGTTACAATCGGTTAATAGCTTTAAAAAAACGTTGTTGCCGACTTGCAGTTATTTATTGTTTTTTTTTTTTGTTTTTTTTTTTTTGTTTTGGCTTATGTTTTGGTTTACTTTTGTTTAGGATAGTTTTTTTTTTCTTTTTTTCACTCGCACTGGATTGACACAGTTATTTTTTTGCAGAATTGCAGTTAAGCACTTAGGTATACTTTTATTATTTAAATTGTTTTAGTTTTAAGCTGTATTAAAAGTTGTAACTTTGCAGAACTTACACAGCACAATGGGGAGTTAAAGGTTTTTTTTTATGCTTACAACGGCAAGTGGGCTAGCGGAGCTAATTATTATCACGTCCGATCGGTTTGACTAGTGAAACTGAACTGACTATTCTCACACTGACTAGTATTCACATAACTATTATAACATAAAAGTACATTTAATACGATACACTGAAATTGTACACTAAATAAACCCTAACTATCTGGGGATTTGCAATATTTGTGGAGTTATTTCTTTAAGATCCCTCTTGTGATCTTAAAGAAATCCCAACAACTCTTTGAAAACCCTTCGATAGCTTCTTTCTGCCACACAGGTTATCCAGCTCTCCGAGCATTCTCTACAACTAGCCCAAATTGCATCCATACTCAAAATTTCTAGCTACTCTGCGTAGAAAGCCCCACTCCAGTTCAGTGACATTTTTGCATATATCGAAAATGTCATTGATGAACATTGAAAACAGAAGTGGGCCTAGAACCGAGCCTTGGGGTACACCAGTATTAGTATTCTTGAATGTTGAGTAATTAACTTTGATGAGTTGGTGTTAAAATCTGCACATTTTTAGTGGAAGCAATGAAAGCAAATAAGCCTACCAGTCACCAAATGATCAAAAATTATAACAATTGGAAATATCTTTTATATCACAGGATTCACCAACACATGCAAATAAAAACATTAAACAATTTAATCTTAATGTATTTGCATCTATTTACAAACTTCATGATGGCAGTTATTTATTTAAGTTAGTACCCAGCGGGAAAATAAAAAGCGCTCCTAGAAATAGTGCATCTTATGCGCATTTTTGATGCGCTTGAGAATGCGCTTTTCAGAGTTCAGAGTTGTGGAGCTCATATTTTTATATACATATTGTTCATAATTAATCAAGCAAGAAAATAGCAGAGCGTTAAGACATTTGACTGTAATACCAGCAGTCCGAGTTCAAACCCCGCATGTGACAAAAAATAAAATTTTGTCGCTTTGTTTTTAGTCCAAGTGCTCGGTTCTCGCTACGTTTTGTTATTTACTACAATGAGAGCGAAGCGCCTACATCTGATTACATGCCAATGTTAAAAAAGGCTCTATCCACAAGGAGAACAAAGCGCTCTACTGCTTTTTAGGAGCGCTTCAAATGCGCTAATGAAGCGCTCGGTTTCCTGCTGGGTAATAAACAGCTGTTGCAGCGAACAACATTCGCCTTAATGTTTTTGTTGTTGTTCCATGCTGTTCGGTTATTTATAGCGAGCGAGCGAAGCGAACGACGGATACATACAGAAGCAGGCAAGCAACAAACTGAATTAAACAAATATGTATCAACAAAGAAAGATATGGATATATTATCTATCTTCTATCTATAAATATAAAAAAGGAGCTTATGTTTGTAACTACGCAATAGACTCCTAAACTACTCATCCGATTAGCATGAAAATTTGTTTATATAAGTGTTTTGGTACGGTGCGTGTTCGTGGGCTATGAATTTTGATCTACCTTGAACACCAGAGGACGCTGCAGTACAAATTTTTACAAAAATGCCTAAAACTCACAAACCGCTTATACGATTAGAATGAAAAGTGGTATACAGTGGTGTATACAGTGGTTTTCACGTACGTTGAATGTTTTGCTGCTATCTTTTTTAATCTATCTTGAACACGAGAGGGCGCTGTAGTACACATTTTTTGCAAAACCACCTTAAACTCCCAAACCGCTCATGCGATTAGAATGAAAATGGGTTTATAGTAGTTTTCAGGTACGATGAGTTTTTTGACAGTATCTTCTTTGAACCACCTTGGACACCAGATGGTGCTGTAGTACAAATTTTTTACAAAATCGCATACTTTTAGTTGTTTTCTTAGGTTACATATGCAAATATTTACAATATATAAAATATTTCTTAAGTTTAGTAAAATTAAAAAAATTTTCGTTATTTTGACATCAAAAACATGAACATATCTTGAAAACTATGAAAAATTTTACTACAACGATATATTTATTGCAACATTGTTGCTCAAAAATGAGAAAAACACAATCAGAAATTTAATTTTGTGACTTTCGATTCAAATATCTCCGCTGCTTTTTTATACATATTGTTAAATTTTTTTTGTCTTAAAACTTCATCAAAGTACTATGAAAACCTTATTGCAAAAATACCGTTAGTTGAGTATATATATTTTAAATATTTTTTTCAAAAAAGGACTGAAATTTTGGAGTTTTGCTCAAAATAAGGCTCAAAATTTGTTTTTGCTGTAAAAATAATTTATAATATAAATTCGCAAATTCTCCACTCTATTTAAAAGCTATAACATTTATAAGCAAAAGTTGTTTCAAGTTTACGCAAAAGTACCCCTTGATTTTTTCAAACAAAATTTTTTTTTCCAATATTGTGTTTTTATATTTTTGAAAAAGTATACAAGCTAAAAAATCATTTTTTTCAGAAATAATCTATTTATGCAAAAAGTAAAACGCTGTCTGTAAAAACAGTAAAAACAGTAAAAAGTAAAAACAATTAAAATTTGCATTATCTTACAATAGCTTTGAAAGTAAAAGTAGCAATACTTACAAACAAACTCAAAGCGGAGTTACTATTTGGTGATCTCCTGCTACTGGGAAACAGTAATGGGCAGTGGAAAATGACAGTGGTGTTAAACTATGGGTCTAAGAAAAGTTTCGAATAAATTTATGTTGCGATATAATTGCTGGGTGCAGCAACGCGCGCCGGGAAAAAGCTAGTTTTCAATAAATTTTCTAAACTAAACAGAATTTTCAAATTTGGGCTTCGTCCGCAAATAATTGAAGATCCGTAGAACAGTTTCGAAAAAAAAATATTAAAATCGGTCAACCCATTTTAGTGTTCTGCTTAGTTAAACAATCTTCATGTAAGTTGTTCCATGGAAGCAATAATGCCATGTAAAGCTTCTTGAGAACATGCACATTAGCCGTTCAGAGTCGGCATAAAACCCGTAGGTCCAGTTCTCGATCAATTGCGTGCAAACATTTAATAACACGCACAACACAATTTAATCATAAGAAGTTAGGTCAAAGTCCTTTCAAGGGCTGAAATGGCTAGTTTATTTATTAATTTTTTATTTATTTAAGAGTAACAACCGGATATTTTCTCACAAGTCTCTTGCACTGATTGTCATTTGCCTGCATGTTTTGCTTTCTATTTTCTTTTATACCTTTTCTTTCTCTAATTTATACTATTTTTGACATTTGGTGCCGTAATATTGCACCAACTGTCAAAAATAGTATAAATTAGAGTGCAATATTACTTCCAAATATCAAAAATAGAAGTTAAAAAGAAAATAAAATATGCAGGCAAATGGCATTTGATGGACGCAGCTCGTGAGAAAATAGCCAGTTCTCAAGGCTACCTTGAATAATTGTATCATGGTTGGTGCAATATGAAAATCTGTCACTCCTACTTTGTATAATTATATCATAGGTGAGCGGAGCTGGGTTCCCCACAAAATCTTACCCATCGCACTCACGAAGCATCTTGGCTAAACGTCTAGGCTATATAATCTTCTTCACAAAAACCAAACGAGAACTATAAAACCATTAATAACATATTGAATCTAAATATATTGTTTTTTAATTTCAATATTTTGAAGTGACGTTTTACCGCGCAGGTTTCCAAAAAAGTTAAATGCATTTTTCAAAATTGATCAGTGTTGCATTGAATTATTTCTCGCTAGTATAAGAGTTATGATTAAAAAAATAGTAAGACCGTAAAGGTTAATTCTTTGAGTTCATTATAAAAAGAGTTGGTTGTGCCGTGGACACACCTGTAGGTTTTGACGTGACGAAGTTTCTTGTTGTTAATGTTGATGCTGATGTTTGTGTTGATGTTGATGTTGATGTTGATGTTGATGTTGATGTTGATGTTGATGTTGATGTTGATGTTGATGTTGATGTTGATGTTGATGTTGATGTTGATGTTGATGTTGATGTTGATGTTGATGTTGATGTTGATGTTGATGTTGATGTTGATGTTGATGTTGATGTTGATGTTGATGTTGATGTTGATGTTGATGTTGATGTTGATGTTGATGTTGATGTTGATGTTGATGTTGATGTTGATGTTGATGTTGATGTTGATGTTGATGTTGATGTTGATGTTGATGTTGATGTTGATGTTGATGTTGATGTTGATGTTGATGTTGATGTTGATGTTCCTGGAGGATCCAACCGTTCGACTGAGGAGATATTTAGCGGGTTAAAGTCTCGCACTGACTAATGGTGTTTTCGTTTCTACCAAAAAATGTTGCCTTTTCATTGCCCTCTTCTTTTTTCGTGTTCGATTGTAAAATAAGTGCAAACGGGTGAAAAAAATCTGTGTTCGTTTCTTAAAATGCTACATTTATATAGGGCAAAAAAGGCAAATTTCTTGCCCTGCAAAAGTTTATGAGAGGAGAATATCGCCCTGAAAATCAGCTGATTGCTTGAAACGAAAATATTATGAAATGCGTGTGTTAGACAAGGATAAATATATGCTTCATAATTTGACACTTAATAATATTTTTAATATGGCAAATTTTTTATTTTTGATTGAGTAAGCAGGGCAGTGTTTTGTGTTCAAAACCTGCACTTTTTCAGGGTTGAGTGCAACACTTGAAAAATGTTGAACTGTGGTAGGGCGACATTTTTTTGTAGAAACGAAAACACCATAAGGCTTTCGATGCTTTTACTCCTCGTTAAAAAAAAAAAAAAAAAAAAAAACAACAACAACAACACTTACACCAACAACAACAACCATTTAGTTGTTGGAACGGCAACAACAACAATAATTAAGTTGTTGTAAGAAGAAGCCAAGAATTTGGTCATGGATTAAAGCAAGAGTTTGGACATGAAATAGGAGTTTAAAAAAACCCCGTCACGTCATAACCTACGGGTGTGTCCACGACACAGCCAACTCTTTTTTTGTATATAAATTTTCTTTAAATGAGAAAGTTTTATTTTCAAATAGTAAATATTTAAAAGATATTAAAAAATTCTTGCATAATTGTAATATATATATTAATAATTCTGTTTAAATATTTTAATATTTTATTTAATTAAAAATGTATTTAAATAAATTTTAAATATTTACGTAGTCGATATATGCAAATGCGTTATTAGTGCAAAAACGACTCGCTTTTTGGATGAATTAAAAAGTTTTTGGATAAATTTAATATTTTTTCTCTTAGTGTATAAGTGCGTTTATATAAGGAACGTGAGAAAAGTTATAAAATAAGATAAGTTGGAATCCAACAAGTCGATGCGAATGCAAACGTCAAATTTTTCAGATACTCCGCGTATGCCGATGCGGAGCAACGTCACATCTCTAGTTTTAAGCATACGTTGCCGCTTTCGAACGTATCTTTATATTTTCAGTGTATATTAAAAAAGTTTGCGATATATTCTTGACAGCAATATAAAGCCGCTGCAAAATTAAATTAACTGCTGAAAGTTTTGTTTCAGCATCATATTGAAGTTCTAAACACCCTTTCGCATTTAATTAACCCAAACTTTATGATCTCATTAAAGTTAAAAATCGTGGTTACGCTACTGAACAAACGCACACTTTCACAATAATAAATACATGTGTGTCTGTACTAACATTGCCCGCAATTTTGTGAAGTCTGCAAAGACCGAGCTTCTGCATATACAAGGACTCCTGTATTTATTTACATACATTGTGTGTCATAAATATTGAACATCCTTCCGATTTGTATATTTTTATTTTGAAAATAAAAATACATGGCGTATAGGTTTTCCGGCGGATATACGATAAATAAAATTCAAATGTGGTGATTTATGCATACAAACGCCATATAGACATGATTACAACAACATTGATAAACGAAAACGATTCATATATAATGCGAAGAGCTTATCTTAAAAAAAAAAAAAAGTTTACGTAAAGCAAATTTAATGAATATTTTTACAGTAGAAACTTTGCTCATATAACCGTGCTCAAAAACTTGAAAAGGCACACTTAAAAAAAAAAAAAAAAAATGTAGAAAATAAATTTTGATACATAAAGGGAAGGAATATTTGCAGCTATGCAAAGTGATAGGATTCTTAAGTTTTGTTTGTGGAAATTCATTTGTACTTCTTAAATAGAGCTACTCTCTTAGGCCAAATGTTGCATTTAAATTGTTTGCATTTTCTTAAAGTTTATACACTCATGTTTATAACTTCTCTATAAGATTCCATTAAAGTTTGACTGAAGAAAGCTTATAAAAGAGTGTTAGATGATGGTGCATTGTTTGGACCCTTAAAATTTACCATTTGTTTTCTATCCGTTAGATCTTAACAAGATCTATAAATTTATTATTTAGTATTTTGGATTCTTTAAATTACCTTGATATAATAAAATTATTTTACATGCGTTACATTATTAATTATTTATCGACATTTGTTAATTATTAACAATGTTATATATTTGGAAATCTGACATATTGTACACACTTTATCTTATATCTGTTAAAATTTCGTTCTTCTTTAAATCAACTGGAAGCAAATATGATAATCTGAGTTCTTAAAAAAAGAAATTATTTTGTGCTGCTGATGTGTTGTGTTGCTGTAGTCTGAAGTCGTTTATATTTCTTAGTCCATATGGTGGCGCAACTCTAGCAAAAGTTATATTGTCTGTTATGTAGCTTGGGACTCTTCCGTTAATAGCCTGGCACACGGATATAAGAGTGTTGAATTCAAGGCTTTGGTGCATGAATTGTATTGGCGTGTATATGTTGCATTGGTGAATATTGCTCATTGCTTTGTTTTGCAATTTTTGTGATCTATAAGTTCGTGTTTGGTTACAGCATGAATAAATAATCGTTGCGAAGTATTCAAAATGCGGTTTAATAATAGTGTTGTATATTTTCACAGCACTTAGTATTAAATGTTTTTTTGTCACTCTTTCTCAAGAAACCAATTTTTTTTTTCTATTTTCTTACACATGTAATCTATGTGTTTTTCGAATTTAAGTTCTTAATCCAAAACTACACCGAGGTATTTCATGCTATCTACTTTTTCTATTATTTCACTGTTTATTTCAAAATTGCCCTCACTGTTCATATTTAGCTCCATCAAATTTATATTTTTTTCATATAACTTTTATTTATATATTTTAACTCATTCGTTAATATGTTAAATAACCTCCATTAGGCTTATGTTACATTTTTCCGCACTCTGCCCTTCCGTATATATTAACGTATAATCGCGTAAAGAATGATTTTGTTTTTTTTATAACTTTCTTTATATCATTGATATATCATTATATTATTACTATAAAAAGTAAGGCACCTAGTATTGAGATCTGCGGAACTCCATTTTCCATTCTGATATAGTCGGACACACTGTTCTTTAATTTAATTCGTTGTCTTCTTCGTGTTAGGTATGTTTTAACCCAATTTATTTCTATATTTTTTATTTCGTATTAATGTAATTTTTGAAGCGAAGCTTTTTACGCCTCGTTCTGCGATTTGCTAGAGTGAAATCAGAAAAAACGACAATTTTTTCGACACCTTTTTTCTGAGAATTGATATTATTTTTTGCTTGCATCAATTGAACCAGAAAATGTTAAATTAAAAATAATTTCTTGCCCGCTGCAGGAATTGAACCCACAAACTCATAGTTCTATCGTTTGTTGGTTCTGTCCTCTAACCATTACGCTAAAACCCTTTCTTCCATATTTTTGTTGATTTAGTGATAAACATTAGCTAAAGCTATGTTTCAGCAGATCACTATAATCGATTACTTTATGAAAGGATTGTGTGTTGGCTATTCTAGGACTGTGTATTGGCTAGCCAACCGACAAAAGTAGCAAACAAAACGAACTAGAGCAAAGATAACTAAATTTACCGAGCTATGGTTTGAATCTTCGGTTTGTCCATGCGAACTAAAAGACCTAACGAACCAAAAGAACGAACGAACTAAAAGAACGAACGAACTAAAAGAAATATTCACTAAGGATTGTGTATAAGATGTTGTTTCTACTTCCTACTAAAGGTCGTTATAAATATCGTTAAAAATAAACAACCTGTAAGTTGATTAAATTGTAACAAAATTAATGATTTTTGTATATTTATTCCCTACAACTGAACAGGGGGCTTTAAGGGAGGGCCGAAGAGGGTTAATATATATGATATATATACTTTGTTATTTAAAAGTTTTGAATTTAAAAATTTTTTTAATGGAAAAAACGCTATTAAATTATCAAATCTATGAATTTGCGAAAATGCTTCGCTTCTCTCGTGTGTCCAGTGACGCACCTGTGTTTTTTTTAATTAAGATATCGCGATCTATGGTCTCGAAGGATCGTTTAAAGTCGATATATAGCAGCAGTAAATTTTGTGTTTCTTTTCCACGTTCTTCCATTCACTCAGAACATATTAATTGCGTTTCGCATGAATATTTTTTTTTTTTAAACTCGGTTGCTGTTTCACAAATAAGTTATTGTTCTTCATATACTCTTTTAACTAAATTCTGACCCCTTTTTCTGGAACTTATTCTAATGTTTATAATAAATTTTTTGATCGGAATTCCTCGCCTTTCTGTGTTTTTAGCACCTTTTCTATTGGAGTTACTATTGTATCCTTCCATCTACTTTGAAATAATCTACTTCTAACAAGGAAAGGCCCCCAAGTGTTAGACGCCGATTTGAATGATTTTCGGATATGTGTTAGAGGATGAAATTCTAAGGTTGACGTATTTTTTATATGTGCTTTATTGAATGTTTAGGGTTTCAAAATGGCGTTTCAAAATCAGCAAAAATTTGGTTTTTTTACCAAAACTCTGCTATTTGCCATAAAAACACATACAAATTTGGTATCAAACGAAAGGTATTAAAAAGACGCAAATAACGGTATTCAAGTCGTTGACATAATAGTTGTTGCAATTTTGTTGTTGCGATTTTCAACTGTTTTTAGTCGATATCATGGGTAGCACGTAGACGCAATTATTTCGTATTAAGTTATGTTTGAGCGCAAACAATTTTGAAAGTTACCCTTTTTTATTTTTTTAAATTTTTAAGTTTTTGTAATGAATTTTTTTTTTCTTAAAGTGTACTAATAACTTAGCATTTTGTTTGTTTTTACAAATAAGGTACACAATATGGGTATCAAAATTTTTGGTTTTTAACGATCTTTTCGAATATATAGATAAATTATCATAAGAGCTAAAATTTAGTTGGATTTCCATATAAAATGTGGGATGTCAACTATTATGTCAGTTGATCCAGTTGCCTATGATAATTTTTGGACTTACTCTATCGAAATCGGATTTGTTCTTTAATGATTGACATGTAATCCTTAACTCACTGGCATTTACCTTGCAAAACTTAAATGTGCATGATACGTTATCTAAATATTTAATAAATGGTACATGTCCTATTGAGTTTCTTATATCTTGGACACTATTTACAAAATATTTATTGAATTTTTTGCTAACTGCATTTCATTTGAGTATTCCACTCCAATGAAAAATAGGGTTTGAATGTCATTTTTGTTTTGTTTAAGCACACACATTTTAATTTCCTTCCTTGCTCAATCTATTCTGTTGCTCATGTTTCTATTTTTAGTTTTATTTATTTGAGTCTCTAGTATTAGTTAGTATTCGTTGCAATTTGTGCTCAATTTTTTGCATTTTAAATATCATAGCCAACTGTTCAACCATGTATTTGTGTTGTTATTGACTTTTAATTTGTGTTTCTTTGGAATTCACATATGGTTTTTTTAACTAATTTCGAGAATTTGTGGATTTTCATTAATATAGTTAACCGTCTTACCTTCTGTTCAAAATTGAGCCGGATTGTGCAAATAAAACAACAACGGTTATTTATTTTCAATATTTATATTATCACCTTCAATATTATTACCATCAAAGGCGATACACATATATGTCAACGTTTTTTCCATTCTTGAAAGCAATTTTGGTAGGCCAATTTCGGAATGACCTTTAGTTCCCTCTGCGAATTTTCGTTGATAGCTTCAGTAGTCTCAAAATGTTTTCCACGAAGCAACAATTTGAGTTTGGGGAATAGGGAAAAGTCACACAGGGCCATATATGGTGAATATCTTGTTGAAAGATATTCAATATCACAAATATTAAAGAATAATTAACAGTTGTTGTTTTATTTGCCCAGTTCGGTTCAGTTTTGAACAGAATATTATTTTTCTCTGTGTTGGAAGACCTGAGTTTAAGACTTAATGAAGATATCTCCACTAGGGCGTATCGAAAAATTTAGATCGTATTCTAAGAGGTCTCAAAAGTTGCATGGGGTTGTCAAGATCACCCAAAAAAATTTTAAGGAAAAAAAAGGATGTCTTCCTACTCCGCAAGGACAAAGTTGTTTTTAGAGGAAAAGGAAGGATATTCGAAGCAAAATTTGTAATCGAGATAGCACAGATCATTTCATTGTTACCCAATAGTCTAAATTTTGGTGGTATTGATTATACTGTTAACGTATTCCTTAAATTTGCGCGAATTAATAATTATCATAATTTTTGCATATGCATTTTCCTATTTTTGAGAAATGTATACTTGAATGCAATTTTTTAACTTTTTCAAAAAAATTAATATAAGAATTTCTATCTCGGGTATCAGAAATGGTACCGTTGGTAATTTTCTCAATTTGGATTCTTCAAATATTTCTGAACAACACCCTGTCTAAAAGTTTTAATTTAAAATACCAGCTTAAGGCCACGATTTTATTTTCTATTTTGATACTTTAAAAAAAACAAAATACTTTCTAACATGAATTTAACAATTTCATCAAAAAATATCAAAGTAGAAAATAAAATTGTGGCGTTAAGCTGGTATTTTAAAATAATACTTTTAGACAGGGTGTTAAAATAAAAAAAATAAAAAAAACAACCACCAAAATTTAGACCATTGAGTAACAATCAACAGATCTGTGCTAATATATATCCTTCACTCACTTCCTTGTGAGTGGCACCGTGTTTACCAATATATTGTTAGTTAAAGCCTATACCTACTTCTGTTTTAAGACAAACGTAGTTTTTTTTATAAAAGTCAAAGCATTTTAAGGTCGTTATTTTTTACTGTTTTCCTCAAAAAACAACTTTGTCCTTACGGGGCAGGAAGACATACTTTTTTTTCTTACAATTTTTTTTGGGTGATCTTGACAACCCCGTGCAACTTTTAAGACCTCTTAAAATGTGAAATTCGAAAAAAAATTGTAATTCGATACGCCCTAATCTCCACATTATTAACCAATGGGCAATAGAACGTGATTTCTAAGTTAACATTAGGTCCTTGGTTTAAATCCTGGTATCGACCATAGTCCCAATGAAGACCGGGTTATGGTTAATACTTTTAAGGAAGATAGAGAGGAACTTGAGGCACGTGGACTGACTGAGGCAAAGGCTAATACATATTTAAAGAATTTTCCCACTTTTTCCCCCATTCAGCACCCGGCAGAAGTTTGACTTGAGTTTCCTTTTTTCCACTTACCTACGAGTATCATCCAATTATCGATGCAAGGTATATTTATTTTTTTTTTTTTCTTTATTGATTGCATGGGGGATAAATTTATCGTATGCAATTATTTCTCAAAAAAAATACATTTTGTGTGAGAAAATAACTTAATATATTTTATAATATATTATAACGGCGTCCGTGGCGTAGTTGGTTAAAGTGCGTGGCCGCTATGTCAAAGAACTTTGGAAACCCAGGTTCGAACCCCAGCAGCGACAGAAAATTATTTGAATTAAAATAATTTTTCTGTACGGCCGCCACCTCTCTGCAGACAATGGAAAACCTCAGAGAGTAATCAAAATGCCATGTAAAGCTTCTTGAGAACAAGAACAATTCCGTTCATCGCCGTTCGGAGTCGGCGTTAAACATGTAGGTCCATTTCTCGGTCAATTGTGTACAAACTTAATAACACGCACAACACAATTGATCATAAGAAGCTAGGTCAAAGTCCTTTCAAGGGCTGAAATGGCCAGTTATTTATTTATTTTTTTATATTTTATAATAAATAACGCTATCAATTGCGTGAAGAGATCATTGCTAGTTCTTGTTTATAGATCATTTAGTTTAAAACTTTTTCATGAAATTAGTGCAATTTAGGTGTTAAGATCAACAATAAATAAATACATTTTTATTATGCTAAAAGTATTACTACATTTCATTAAATTCACATTATGTGTTTAAAAAAATTAACAATAAATTAAAAAACTAGTATTTTACCCTGCGGCGGGCGCGCAACAAGCTAATACCTACAAGCAGTCTTATTGCGGCTTTTCAACCGAAATCATAGTTTTTTTTTTATAAATAAAAAAATATCAAAAACCAAAAATGTATGCCCCCTGGAGGATTAAATTATAATAAGAAATACAAATTAATTAAAAAAAGACAGATGCTTATTTGGAGCTTTTATGCTATTCATTATTATCGGAATCCGTTAAGTCTGTATTTTTGTAGTTCTACTATACATCAAAGTCTGGTTTGAAGCTACTTATAGCATAAAAGCTCCAAATCAGGATCTGTCTTTTTAAAAAGATTTGGTCGCATACAAGACATTTAACAAAAAAATATCCATTGCTGCAAGTCAAAAATTTGGTCGGTATCTTTGGTACCTTGGTGAAGAACTTGTAGCACTTGCTTTTTTCGATGATGCGGTTTCTATTTAGAGAAAACGCAGTACGGTGACAGCATTGCATGCTCAGAAGTTTCCATGTAATCATCCAATTGCAAACCCAAATTCTTTAAATGAATGGACAAAAAAAGATTTAGATTGTTCTGCATCTTGTCGAACAACAAATCTATTTCGTAGGTTTAGTTTGACATGCAATTTTTTAAAATATGATCCTGACGAATGGGAAAAAGATGAAGAATACCAGAGCATAAAAAATTATTTTAAAGATCTTTGTGTTTTAAATGATATTGCGGAGCGTGGGGTACAACTTGCTCAAGAATTTCTCGAGCTTACAAAATCAGAAGCGGAGCTACAAAACCTACTTATTGTGGCCCAAAATACTCGAAAAATATTCTCGAACTGTCAAAAAATATACCGTACACTCTCACAAATTAGAACTCTCACAAATCCGAACTTTCCAGAAATTAGAACCTGTCATTTCAATATTGAACGCTCTGAAATCAGAACCTGGTTCTAATTTCTGGACGGTTCTTTATTTATTTAATTCAAAAGTGATCTTTGCTCATTGATATAAATATAAATAGGGGAATTATATGAAATTTATGTTAAAAAAAACGTTAAATATTAATAAATAAAAATTATTTTGTGTTAACGTAAATTTTTTTAATCAGTTTCATTATTTTCTTTTACATTTCTGTGAAAAAAAGTCCAGAAATTAGAACATTTCAGAAATTAGAACCACGCGTGGAACAAAGTGGTTATAATTTGTGAGAGTCTACTGTACTCTTAAAAAACAACTAAGAATTAATTTGTATAGTATATTAATCATAATTTAACCCTCCAGGGGGCATACATTTTTGGTTTTTGATATTTTTTTATTTATAAAAAAAAACTACGATTTCGTTTGAAAGGCCGCAATAAGACTGCTAGTAGGTATTAGCTTGTTGCGCACCCGCCGCAGGGTAAAATACTAGTTTTTTAATTTATTATTCATTTTTGTGAGTACATAATGTGAATTTAATGAAATGTAATAATACTTTTAGCATAATAAAAATGTATTTATGTATTGTTGATTTTAATACCTAAATTGTACTAAATTCATGAAAAAGTGGGAAAAGGCTGCGGGAGAAATTTCGACGCAGCAGGGGCGGTAACCACGCCCACCATAAAAAAACTTTTTAGATATCAAATTTCTTATGTATGTGTTCCAAAAAATGCAAAACATTTATAAAAAGCAGAGAAAAGCTTTTTTTTAATATGTGCAAATATGGTCTAATATGGACATTTTTTTCGAAACTTTCGGGCCCGATTGGCACGGGTAAACGTTGTCGCAAAAAAAAAAGTTTTTAGTTCCGTTCTTAGAATATAAAAACGCATAAAAAAACCTTTCAGCCCCTTGACATTTCCAAAAATCGCAAAATAAGGGACACTCTAATGTACAGGTAGTTTGTTGAAAATTCTTATGCCATAACTGCGTATAGATTTTTTGCTTCTTTCAGTTCTAAAAAAAGTAGTTCAGTTCTAAAAAAAGTAGTAAATTTCTGTAGGATTTAAGTCAAGATTGTTCTTAATAATATTATTTATTATTTTGTAAATAGTTATTAATGTTTGCATTATGCAGTATTTCTTTATATCCATTCTGCCTGATTGCGACATAAAATGACATTCATACAGAAGCCATAGCTGTTTTTGTGGAATATATTTTATATATTTGTATATTGCAAAATTTAAAGCAATTAATTTACAATTCAATTTTAATATGTGTTCGCTCCAATTTAAATTTGAGTCGAACCATATTCCTAAGAGTTTCAACGATTCCACTCTAGTATTAAGAACGTCTTTAAAAACAATTCCAGGGAGTTCATTTAGATTCGGCATTGGCTTAAAATTTTTAAATATAATAAAATTCGTTTTTTTAGATTTATTTTTAGTAAATTGTTATCAAACCATAGTTTGATTTCTTCTAAATCTGATCTGATGCTTGATATTAAGTCTTCAATCGATTCTGTTGCATACATGAATATTCCATCATCAGCATAGAACTGTGGTATTCCTTTTAAATTAACTTTAAAAATATTATTAATGTATATTAAAAATAGAGTTGCCGCTAATTTTGAACCTTGCGGTACGCCTGATTTAATTTTTTGTTTTGAACTTTCAGCTTCTTTGATTTGAACAAATTGCTCCCTGTTTTCAAGAAAACTTTCAAATAATTCAAGATCGGTTCCACCTATCCGCAATTCAGCAAGTTTTTTTATGATTATTTTTATGTTAACTAGTCGAATGCTTTTGCCAAGTCAATCGCCAAAAAGGCAACATATTTTTTTTTTATCTAAATTTTCGTAGGCAAATTTTGTACATGATATACACACTATATGTATATGATATACATGATATACATATAGTGTGTTTGAGTTTTCTACAAAGCCAAATTGATTTCTATCAATGATTTGATTATTTTTTAGAAAAACTTTTAATCGATTTAATATTATACTTTCAAATATTTTATCGATTGTGTTTAATTTAGTTATGGGGCATTATTTAGTAATGGGTACCAATTTTTAGTTCTTGTGGGTATTGACTATTATGAAAACATTCATTTATAAAATGGGTCAAAGGGCGGACAAAAAAGTCCTTATATCTTTTGACGAACTGAGCAGATATTCCATCAAGTTCAATTTTTTTATCGCTTTTTCAACTTCAATAACATCACAATCATTTAAACAAAAAGGTTGTATAATTCTATCTGCTAACTCTTCGTTATAATCAAAGTTTTCAGGGGTTTGACTGTATAGGTGTGACATCTTTGTTTTCTGGATCGTTTTACAAAATAAGAAATGTATTGATTGCAAGTATATTATTAATTATTTCAATATTTTATGACAATTTAGAATTCATAACGAATCTGCATTTTTTTCATAGCCCAGAACCAAAAACTTTTAAAAGAATTTTCAATAAGTTATAACTTTAGGTGCCAAATTTATAAAACAATTTATTTGAAAAATTTATATTTACATATCAATTGAACATTGTGTTGTGAAAATGCTTAGCATTTATGTCTAGTACCCAGAACTGCAAACGACATGACTAGGAATGGGTTGAGGCTTACTAAGTTTTCCATACAAAATATTTTAAGCCCATTTCATAAGTGGACTTGCTGCAAACTTTCCGTGCTTGGTTGAAATAATGACAATTATTTTTAGCAAGTATTTAGCAAGAAATTGTCCATGCCTCTCGGCATTAAAGCAAAACAGATTTGACTGAAACTATAAAGTTTTTACATATGCAGGCGTTAAGACAGATTGTTATGCATCCGCTTCTGTTATAAACGATTTTTAATATAAAATTACTTTATTTGGAAGTAACTTGAAGTTACTCTTTTCATGTTTAAAATTTTGATTAGAAAAGTTTTTGAAGTGCTTTGAGTAAAAGTTTTATTCTTACATAATAATTGAAACTTTATTAAAATGCTTCTCATTACGTTTTTAGCAAAAAAAAAAAACAAAAATATTGGTCGGACTATAATGATTTTTAAACGCCTTTTCTTTTCCTTATAAAATCGAAAATTATACTTATTTTGGAGGTAAAAAAATCTTCAAAAGTAAAACATTTGTTGTTCGCAATCGAGGATTTATTATATAAAATAATATGATGTGAAGTTATCTTACGGGTTTATAAATTGAATTGGTTTTATAAATGATACATTATTTGATATTGTCTTTAGAGCCGTTTTTATCTATTTTGTCTCTGTGGGCCCCAATGACAAAAAAATAAAAAATGCAAGTAAGGAAACGTTAAAGTCGGTTTGGACTGATCATGAAATTCCCTACACTTCCTAATACCCATGCTTGTAAAGTGGGCGTACCGCGGCCATTTTTGTTTAAATCTATATATCGATCCCATATGCTTATGTTCCAATTTGAATTTTTCTAGCTCATATACGAGGGTAGTTCTCGATACACTTTTCCCAGCTATGTTGTATATCTCCGATCCTCAAAATAACCGCAGAATCCATCTTTTCATTGTTGGCAAATATTTTACCAAAGAGCTACTTTTTCAAGTTTGGAAGCAAAAAACAATCTGAGAGAACTAACACTAGCGAATAGGGTGCGTGAGGAAGCAATTTGAACTTTTAATCTTTGATTTTGACCATCGCGTAATCGGATGTGTGAACTGGTGGATTATCTTGATGAAGCAAATCTTTATTTTTCGCCAAATGCCGAGCTTTTTTCTTTTTTCTTCTTGATGAAGCAAATCTTTATTTTTCGCCAAATGCCGGGCTTTTTTCTTGACTTCATTACTCAAACGCTGAAATAAGTTTGCATAATACTCGCCGTTGATTGTTTTTCCTTTCTGAAAAACAGATGCCATGACCTTGCCTGCAGATGGAACTGTCTTCACCTACTATCGAGCCGATTCTCCCCTTTCAGTCCATTGTTTTAACTGTTTCTTCATCTCCGGTGAATTGTTGGACCCATGTTTTATCCATGGTTATGAATCGATGCAAAAACTCTGTTTTATGGCTGTGAAACTTCAAATATTCGAATGAAACATCCTCAAGGCGACGTTTTTGTTTCATTATAAGTAATGAAACCGCCCATCTAGCGGACAGCTTCCTCATTTCCAAATTTTTAGTCATTATGCGATATACAACACTTTTTGAAATGCCTATCATACCTGCTATCCCTCATATTTTCAGTCGACGGTCATCCAATACCATTTTGTGGATTTTCATCACCATTTCTATTGTGTTCTCCTTATTTGGTCGACCAATGGGATGTCTGTCTTGGCAGCTCGTTAGGTCTCGTTTAAACTTTTTCACCCAATTTTTTACTGTTTTAAACGAATGAGCAGACTCTCCTAGAGTATTATCTAGCTCCGCTTTGGTATTGGTTAAACTGAGGCCTTTCAAATTAAAGTATTCTACCAGCAGCGTAACTTGCTTATTAATAATATTCGTTTGATTCGTTTTGCGAACAAAAAAGTATCGGTTATGATTCAACTGCAAACTCTTTTTTATCCACTCACTTATAAACAAAAACAATATCATTTATGAATCGTCTCAGAATGTCGTTAGGTTGAGAAAATAGTTTTTTATTATTAGTACATTTTACATGTTTAGTGGAGGATGGTTAGGGTATGCAACTATTCGACATTATAAAAAAACCGGTTTCGAATAGTAAAATTTTTACAAAACCGGTTTTCGAATTATTCGACCAGAAAACCGGGTTTTTCAAATTGAACCAGTTTTGACTTCATTTACCTACATATATCTGTAGTTTCTATTTAACAATGCAGTACTTATGCAGTACTACACTCTGAACCATAAGCGAAGGTTTTGATGATAGTTTTGCGAACGTTTTTGGGAAGAATTTTTTTTTAATTTTATATTTATTATTTTGTTGCTTAAAAGTGCTTGCTATCGAAGATTCAATTCGTGAAGACTGTTCTCCCATAGCTAAAAACTGTACTCCTTTTTCGAAATTCATAAAAAACTTATTTGGAGTCAAAAAAGAATAATTTTTTTATTATTTTAGTAGGTAAAAATGTCTCGTAAATAAACCTTTTTTGATCATAAATGAGTTCAGAAATGAATAATAAATGTTTTTTTTTTTGCATCCTTAAATGAGTTCAATCATACTAATCTTTTTTTATACAAATCATCGATATGTAATAACAAATAATATTATGCAATAATAAAATTTATACTTCAAATAGGTTAATTTTTTAACTCATTTCTGAACAAAAAAGGTTCGTTTTTTAAAGGCAATTCAGTCTGGCGATTGATTCAAAAAGGGTGTATTTCCAAGTGCCGAAAAATAACACTGTGTGTAATTTTTTAAGTCATGGCAAAATAACCATATACGGACACCACTACGTGATAAAAGACTAAAAAAAAAGACCCGTGTCTCCCAATTTTCCCCAAAATCATGCACTTTTTTGTTTATGGGCCGCCAAAGATTTGGGGCCTCGGTATCATTTTCGCAAAAAAGTGATCATTTTCTCGGGCTCATATCTTGCAAACCGTTCAGAATTTCGATTTACTCTCTGAGGCAAAGTTGTAGCTCTTGTCATAAAGAAAAAAAATCGCGAACATATAAAATCAAAAAAACTTCACCTTCCAGATCAAAATCGCAAAAAACTTAAAAAAATTCGATTTTTTTTTTACCTTCTTTCCCATGTTCAGGTCCATAGGTAGCAAACCGTTCAAAATTCAAGGAAACAATCAACTACAAAAATTTAACTAAGATCTCAATAAACAAATTTTTAGAACATATAAACTTCCTAGGAATTATTCTTAACACCTTCTTTATGACAAGAGCTACAACTTTGCCTCAGAGAGTAAATTGAAATTCTGAACGGTTTGCAAGATATGAGCCCGAGAAAATGATCACTTTTTTGCGAAAATGATACCGAGGCCCCAAATCTTTGGCGGCCCATAAACCAAAAAGTGCATGACTTTGGGAAAAATTGGGAGACACGGGTCTTTTTTTTTTTAGTCTTTTATCACGTAGTGGTGTCCGTATATGGTTATTTTTTTTCGTGTTGCACTGTGTAACTTTTCTATGGTTGTTTTTTAAATAAATTCCGAACAAAAAAGGTACAATTTATGAATCTTTTTTAACTCATTTCGCAACAAAAAAGGTTAATTTTTTAGAGACATTTTAATCCGACGAATGATACAAAAAAGGTTAATTTATGAGTGCCGAAATTGAACGTTTCTGCTCGAAATGGTTCATAAATGAATTCGAAAACGGTAGTTTTGATTCACTGGGTAGAATTATGTTTCGAGTTTTTCTTCAAGTCTTTTTAACACATGTTTTATATCTTTCAATGATTATCTATATTTGTAATTAATGCTTTTAATTTTTTTTTTGGGCATTTCGTGCAAGAAGCCTTGTTGAATTTCCTATCTTTTTTAAAATAAGGCAAGCATTATTCATGTCAAACTCGTCTCAAGTCGACTCAAGCCTCTACGTGGTGTCCTCTAGAAACGGCAAACTGGCGACCGTTAGTTTAGAGGCTAATCTGAGCGGCTACCTGCCTTTAAAGGGTTGTGCGTCGGGTTTGAAGCCCACCACGTAAAAAACCATTTTGAAAAAGAAATAAGATAAAAACGATTCCCAAATCTGATGACGACTACCGCAAACGAAATCTGACAATGATTTACGGATATGCACTTGGAACGTCTGAACCCTTAATTGGGATGGTGCCTCTATCCAACTGATATTTATCTTAGAATGATACAAAGCTGATATCACTGCAATCCAAGAAATGCGATATCTACTTCAGCGGCCATGCGAAGAAGCACGAATTTTTTCACTTAAAAAATTACCTTTTTGAAAGCTTCTTACATTGTGTAGACACGTTCAGATCACATATGTATGTTCACGAGAATTGTTTAATTTTTCTTCGTCTACAATTTTGTAGAAGATAGTATAGGAAAAATTTGGATTCCCTTCAATTTATGCCCAAAAAAATGAAAAAATGGAATTTTTTTTTACATTTAAATTGAAAAAAAAATACAACAAATTATTTAACAAGTGTATTTTGCTTGTATGTTTGTTTATTGGATTGTTAGCAGCAAGTTTGTCAAAGACAATAAACCGATATATCTATTTCTGACGGAGCTATTGAAGAAAAACTGATAGTACCATTTTTTGGCAAAATCAGTAAAACCCAAAAAATAAAATGGGCCATAAAAATGAAACGGGCGCCAAACTCGCAAAACCCAGCTAGGGTTATACTCACCACTAATCATAGTATCGAACCTATACAGTGGCATGCTGTTATTTTGCTAAAAGTGTTTTTTTTGTCATAGTGTTATTGACAATGCTCCCTGCCACGTTACAATTGAGTTTCTTCCGCCAAACACAACTGCTATAATACAGGCGCTTAATCAGGGCATCGTCCACTCATTTGGAATACCTGAAAATTCTTATAAAAAAAAACAAATTTGTGCAATGGAGAAAGACTTATCAGTAATTGATTTTCTGAAATCTCTCACTGTTTTGAATGGTATTCGATATTCGATAACTAAGTTAGGCAACACAGAATTATTAATTGTATTAAAAAGAGAATGTCCATAAAGTTGACACATAGTAGTCAAATTAGTAAACGTAAGTTGCTAATTTCAGGCAGACATTGATAAAATTCCAGACACCGATGAGGTAGCTGAGACAGTTGTTGAAGACAAAAACTACGAACGGTGCAATATAGACACCAAGTACATTCAATGCGACAACAATATTGTTTGCTTTAGAACCATTTCCGACGAAGATATTGTCGTAGACTTATTGAGAGAAAAAGACAACTTTAAGGAAGATGAGGAAGTGTTCGTGCAGTCATATTTTTATGTCAAATATCCCTCAACCAAAAAGGTTTTGTTAAATTTGGATTCGCTGCAAGCTTTTTTTTTTAATAATAACATAAACACCTTAGAACAAACATGCCCACGTAGTTGCCCGTATGGCCCACGTGGCCCTTCATACACATTTTTTTCTATCTTAATTTTGTCTTTGCGATGAGCCAAAATCAAAAAACACCTGCAAAAAACAACAACACAAACCGCACTCGTTCAGTGTTCAGCACATTTTGCAGCGAACTTTACAAAAACAAATGCATGCAAAGCCAAAATAAAAAAACGCGCATTCGATGCTGAACAGTGTTGCCAGAAAACTGTGATTCAAAATCGTAATTTTCAGATTTAAAATACGTCATTTCAATAAAAAGAAACGTCAGTTAAATAGTGAAGATGAAAATAGCGCTCCATATGTTTTATTTGGCGGCAAGCTGCATGCTCGTTGAAAACATTAAAAAATATCACTCCGCTAACAAACACTTGCGATGAGAATGAAGTCGATAACATTATCACTTATGTAGGCAGTTTTGCATGTATACTATGCAAGGAGTGTTCCTTATCATATATCAATGTTCACATGTTCACATTCTACCTTTAAGACTTTTTGATATAATGACAATTATTGTGTCTATTAAATACGTCAAATATGCCTCAAAATACGTCAATCGTCATTAGAGCTTAAAATACGTCAAAATGACATATTTAACGTCACAATGGCAACGCTGATGCTGAAGCTGATTGCCCCGTTACTTGTGTGTCGAGTAATTTATCATGCAAGCATTGTTATTGTAACAGAAACTAAGTCTTGTCGCAGTGCACTGGCAAATAAAATTGAGTTCATTGTGTTGTCATAATTGTAATTCATATCAAACATTAAATATGAAATTTTGAATTTAACAAAATTATTATTATGTGTTGAAAGAAAACACACAGCGTCGATATGAAGAAATGGTCTGTGTAAATACCGCTTATTCCCTTTATAGTTCTGTTTGTCATCAGTGAAGGCAGCCCTGTTTGTGCAAAACTCTATAACCGCACAAACACTGCACCCCTGAGAAAATGTCAAAATTTTTCATAGTATCTTCACCAGGAAGTAATTCCTGCGACGCTGTGTGTTTTCTTTCAACACATAATAATAATTTTGTTAAATTCAAAATTTCATATTATGTGTTTACCAAAAACACACAGCGTCGATATGAAGATCTGTTTGATATCTTCTGGTGACAAACACAAAACGCTATGTGAAAGAATTTTAAATTTTATTATCGTGTTTTTTGTTCTAACTAACAAAAAGTTATTAATGAAATCCAATCAACACAAAATTTAATTCAAAGTAAAATATAAATTAATCTATCAAATTATTAGTAGAATACAAAGTTGTAATATTTTGTAAAAAATTGGCATTACAATTATAGTGTAATGATAAGAGTTATTAGTCCAATAAGTATCATAATTATATGAATCAAAATAAAATGCAATTATTTTCATTAAGGTAACTCCCATATTAGAAAAATTAATCTGGGCGAAAATTTTTAAAAAGCAGATCTGATCCTTTAGTTTGTTTCTTAACTTCCTTACAATAAAACTTTTTAAATGTATTACCACTTCTCCAGTTTCCCCTTGCCAGTATTTCTTCCACTGAATGGTCCTCGATCCAAGCTGCTGAAGCCACCGCTGATCTAAAAGAACCAGGAGAAGCATTGATCCCGATCTCTTTTAATACTGATTTAACCCAGCCACCTATTACTGTACGTGATGCTGGACGAGGGGCACCAGTAATAGAAATAAAAAGATGAGCCAGTCCTTTTACACTCTCTCTTCTCTTTTGAGAAATTGAAACTAAATGTCTTATTGAAGAAACTGGACAAACGTTCTTATTTGAATGGCTCGATAACAACCAGCCTGATTGTCTGTGCTCTTTAGAGTCCGTTTTCGAACCAAAAACAGGCCAAAAGAGTACTTGATCATTTGATAAACACATATTTTCATCTAAGACTCTTAGCAGCGTAAGATCATGAACTCTTCTTCCAGATGCCAAAAGTAGAATTGTCGCCGTTCGTCTTGAAACATCGAACAAAGTATCTTTACAAGTGCTTTGAGCTAACCAGTCAAAAACTAGTTGAGCATCCCAAACCGGTATTTTCGACTTGACAGGCTGAGCTCCTGCAATTGCTTTTAATATCTGACGAAGAAGTAATTGATCTGATTCTTGCATCTGCATTTTACAGAATGTAAATATAGCAGATTTATGTACCAAAATCGTACTGTATGCAAGATTTTCAACTAAATGCAGTTCTGCCAAAAATCTAGCCAAATCTTTTATCTCAGGATATAGGGCATCCAAATTATTTAAATCGCACCAGTTTAGCCATCTCTTTAACGCCGGGAAATATGTTTTCATTGTTGATTGTCTCCAGCTAGAATTTAAGAGTTCCTTTTCAGCCTCTGACCAAGATTTTGTGAGGTTGCCCCACCTCCAATTAACCAGGCCTGCAGGATCAGTTGGTCTACTTGTGGTGGAACGAGATTCGTTGCCTTGTCTACTAAATTTTCTTGGAGATTCTCTATTCGCACCGGTTGTTTCAAAGCTCGGGCTCTTAAATCTGCCAACCAAAATGTCTTCTCCCAGAGTGGAGCTATTACAATGTAACGTCCTCGGGCGCTGTTTAAGTGAGCTAACACACGAGGCATGAGGTTGGGAGGTGGAAATATCCAACCTAGGCGAAAATTCCATGGGCGGCTGAAGGCGTTTGAGTAAAGCGCTAATTGATCTCTGCAGTTTAGCGATACGTATCTGCTGACCACGGCTGTTTCTGCGGATGCGAACAAGTCGACATCTGGAGTGCCCCAAAGCTGAAATAAGCTGTTTGTTACCGTGGGCAACAGATGCCATTCCGGCAAGCGCCTTCCCCTTGAGAGGCGGTCGGCGATGCAGTTGTACCTCCCCGGGAGGTAATGTGCTGACAGCAGAATGTTTAACCTGCCTGTCAACTTCAACAACTTGCTTGTCAGGTCGAGCAATATTAGAGAGTGAGTACCGCCCTCGTTCCGAATGTATGCTACAATTGTTCGGTTGTCCGATTGGATCAGAATATGAGCATTCTTTAGATATTTTGACTGTTTCTGGATCGCTATATAAACTGCAAAGAGTTCTTTCACGTTTGAATGCCATTTTATTTGATCTCTGGTCCAGAGTCCTGACATCAAAATTTCGTTCAACTGTGCTCCCCAACCCGCATCCGCAGCGTCGGTTGTCAGGAAATGCGTGTATGGAATCGCATGTATTTGAGACTTTTTCTGAACAGCTTGATGCCACCACTTCAAATCCTGCATTACTCTTGCTGGCAAAACACGGTACTCTCTCGTTTGATGTCTCTTGAACCTTTTGAGAAATATCTGTAAATGACGACAGCGCAGGCGACCTCCGGGGATTACGAAAGTTGCAAAATTCAACTGTCCTAGTATTCTTTGAATCTGTTTTAAATTGCATCTCGGCTTGGTTAAAATATTTGTTATAGAATTTTGTATCTTTTTTACCTTGGCATGAGCGAGAAACTTTATGTTGGAGCTGGTATTCCAAACAATTCCTAAATATTCTACCTCTTGAGTTGGTCGAAGAACCGACTTTTGGTAGTTTATCTGCCAACCTAAAGATTCCAAGAGATTCAGGACTTCCGTAGTCTGCAAAATCATCTTGGTATGGTCTTGATGTGCTAGAATAAAATCGTCTAGATAAACTAGAACTCGTATGTCTCGGGCTCGAAGGATCTCCGCGATCCAATTCGTTATTGCCGCAAATGTCCGAGGTGCTGACGCCAGACCAAATGGTAGAGACGTCATTTGAAACAACTCCCCATTGAATACCAACCTTAGGTAGCAACGGTGAGCTTCTGAAATTGGAACATGAAAATAAGCACTTGAGATATCTATTTTTACCATACAATCTTTCTTTTGAAGAAATTCTGGTACCAGCGCATGAGAAATTAATTGGAATCGTTTGGTTTTTATATATATGTTTAAGCCCCTCAGATCGAAAATAGGACGGAGTCCTCCACTGCTTTTTGGTACTAAAAACATTTTTGATAAAAAACTCGGGCTTTCTTGTAGTGGTTTTTCCAACACATGTTGCTGTATCAATGTTTTTATCATTTCTGTCATCTCTGGTGTTACTTTGGTGCTGTAATTTTGTATCAGGCACGCTGTAGGGAAATTCAGAGGCGGCCTGTCTGTAAATGGAATTCGAGCACCCGAAATTATTTTTAAAATGAATTTGTTTGCCCCTAGAGACTGCCATGCAGGCAAAAAATTTTGAAGGCGACCTGCACGGAACAACACATTCTGACTGTCACTTTCGATCTTTGGCACGAAAGGAACTATTACCACCGATCGAATTTTTGGTATCTCGCTTTACTCTCTTTTGACTTGTCCTGCTCTTTAGAAAAGGACGTGAACTATAACCACGTTGAGATGGCTGTGTATATGACGGTGCAGGCGCATCTACAGATCGTTTTTGAAGTCTTAAATCCTTCTTTTCCTTGAGATATGCAGGAATATTTAGCCAACTGCCTGCACCGCCGAGAGACTGAATCACTGGTATTAAGCTCATGCTATCGAACAAATGCTCTGCACTGGGAGGCAGTCTTCTTAGCGTAGCTTGCAAGTTTTTATTACTCACCTCTGAGATAATGCGTTCTCGTCTGACCTCAATGCATTCAGCTCTCTTACCACACACTACTTGCAGCATTTGTTCCATATTTTTATAATTATGAGAATTTGGCCCAAACAAAAGCATAATCTTATCATAAAGATTGGTTGCATTTAATTCATTGGGGGAATTATTTGCCCAGTTTACAATCTGTTGCAAGCCTGATTGAACAGAGTCCTTCTGATCCAGCAAACCATTAGACAAGCCTGCCATAACACGCTCTGTAGTTGCCAAATAGTCTTTTCCCCTGTTAAAATGACACAACTCATCATTTATTTTAAGTTCTACAAAACCTGGTTTGGCCAAAAAACCCTGCAAAGACTTTGCATACTTGACATCTTTCCATGCATCTGTCTTAAAATGCTGCAATTTTTGTAACGTGTCTAGTCGATCCTGACGTGCATCTCTGACTGCACGTTGATTGTCAGCAACAGTTTCAATGGTACCAAAATCTAAATGACCCACTGTATTTGGTTTAATAAGAAACTCACCCTGTGGCTGCGACGCAGACGTTGAAGCATCCGATGCATTCAATGGCATGCAGCCCGACAAACAGCTAGTCAAATAGTTTACTTGACAGATTAGCTCATCGACACGAGGATCACCATTAAATCGCTTGTTTGGAGGGTGCAAAGAGCCATCTTCAGACTCCGAAGTAGTTGCTTCGCCACTGTCATCTCTTAGCGCACGACGTCGGTTACTTGGCAAAAAAGGTTGTTGCTTATCTGGATTATCCAGGATAACTTCATCATCCGACTTCTGTGCACTCATTTTTCAATACAATTGTTCTTCTTACAACAAATATAACATTTGTAAGCAATTCTTTTATGTTTTCCGTGAAACATTAAAAATTTCACGACTTTTAGCGGGAAATACACAAAACGCTATGAAAAATTTTGACATTTTCTCAGGGGTGCAGTGTTTGTGCGGTTATAGAGTTTTGCACAAACAGGGCTGCCTTCACTGATGACAAACAGAACTATAAAGGGAATAAGCGGTATTTACACAGACCATTTCTTCATATCGACGCTGTGTGTTTTTGGTAAACACATAATATATTATTAAAAAATAAATAAATAACTGGCCATTTCAGCGCTTGAAACGAATTTGACGTAGCTTCTTATGATCAATTGTGTTGTGCGTGTTATTAAGTTTGTACACAATTAACCGAGAACCGGACCTACTTGTTTAACGCCGACTCTGAACGGCGATGAACAGAATGTTCTTGTTCTCAAGAAGCTTTACATGGCATTTTGATTACTCTCTGAAGTTTGCCATTGTCTCCAGAGAGGTGGCGGCCGTACAGAATAATTATTTTAATTCAAATATTTTAATTCAAATAATTTTCTGTCGCTGCTGGGGTTCGAACCCGGGTCTCCAGGTTCGTTGACATAGCGGCCACGCACTTCAACCAACTACGCCACGGACGCCACCTATTTTATTACATATATATATTACATACATGACATGTGATTTTATTGCATTGCATTTGTTTTTGACGTAGAATACGTCATTCTCGGAGGTAAGTAGGGTGGTTGATAGTGATCAGGTGTCGGTATTTACATTACTTTTTGAGCCTTTGGTGGGCCTAAAGTACTGATCGTACAATGTTGATGTTAGCACTTGTTGGTCTGTTTGATCCTCAATGCGACAAAAATTCATGTTAGAACTCTCTAACTTATATAAATTTTACACAATTACATGAAATATAAAGCCAACATTTGATGTTTTTGTTTGCTTAAACTTGCTACCTATTTATCGACAGTTTCCGGTTTTATCGACAAAACCATAAAATTTGTATGGGAGCCCCCCTAAGGAGTGGTCTGAGGGAATAGGTGTCAAAGGCAAAAATGTTCCTTTTGCAAAAGTAATGGGGGTCAGTCATACATAATAACCCTCTCCGGCACTCTCGTAAAGGTCATATGCTCAGGTGTATGGAATAAATAAACAAAAACCATAAAATTTGTATGGGAGCCCCCCTAAGGAGTGGTCGGAGGAAATAGGTGTTAAGGGCAAAAATGTTCCTTTTGCAAAAGTAATGGGGGTCGGTGATACATCTTAACCCTTTCCGGCACAAACACAATAAAATTTGTATGGGAGCCCCCCTAAGGAGTGGTCGGAGGGAATAGGTGTCAAACGCAAAAATGTTCTCTTTGCAAAAGTAATGGGGGTCAGTCATACATATTAACCCTCTCCGGCACTCTCTTAAAGGTCATATGCTCAGGTGTATGGAATAAATAAACAAAAACCATAAAATTTGTATGGGAGCCCCCCTAAGGAGTGGTCGGAGGAAATAGGTGTTAAAGGCAAAAATGTTCCTTTTGCAAAAGTAATGGGGGTAGGTGATACATCTTAACCCTTTCCGGCACAAACACAATATAATTTGTATGGGAGCCCCCCTAAGGAGTGGTCGGAGAGAATAGGTGTCAAAGGCAAAAATGTTCCTTTTGCAAAAAGAATGGGGGTCAGTCATACATATTAACCCTCTCCGGCACTCTCTTAAAGGTCATATGCTCAGGTGTATGGAATAAATAAACAAAAACCATAAAATTTGTATGGGAGCCCCCCCTAAGGAGTGGTCGGAGGAAATAGGTGTTAAAGGCAAAAATGTTCCTTTTGCAAAAGTAATGGGGGTCGGTGATACATCTTAACCCTTTCCGGCACAAACACAATAAAATTTGTATGGGAGCCCCCCTAAGGAGTGGTCGGAGGAAATAGGTGTTAAGGGCAAAAATGTTCCTTTTGCAAAAGTAATGGGGGTCGGTGATACATCTTAACCCTTTCCGGCACAAACACAATAGAATTTGTATGGGAGCCCCCCTAAGGAGTGGTCGGAGGAAATAGGTGTTAAGGGCAAAAATGTTCCTTTTGCAAAAGTAATGGGGGTCGGTGATACATCTTAACCCTTTCCGGCACAAACACAATAGAATTTGTATGGGAGCCCCCCTAAGGAGTGGTCGGAGGAAATAGGTGTTAAGGGCAAAAATGTTCCTTTTGCAAAAGTAATGGGGGTCGGTGATACATCTTAACCCTTTCCGGCACAAACACAATAGAATTTGTATGGGAGCCCCCCTAAGGAGTGGTCGGAGGAAATAGGTATTAAGGGCAAAAATGTTCCTTTTGCAAAAGTAATGGGGGTCGGTGATACATCTTAACCCTTTCCGGCACAAACACAATAGAATTTGTATGGGAGCCCCCCTAAGGAGTGGTCGGAGGAAATAGGTGTTAAGGGCAAAAATGTTCCTTTTGCAAAAGTAATGGGGGTAGGTGATACATCTTAACCCTTTCCGGCACAAACACAATATAATTTGTATGGGAGCCCCCCTAAGGAGTGGTCGGAGGGAATAGGTGTCAAAGGCAAAAATGTTCCTTTTGCAAAAAGAATGGGGGTCAGTCATACATATTAACCCTCTCCGGCACTCTCTTAAAGGTCATATGCTCAGGTGTATGGAATAAATAAACAAAAACCATAAAATTTGTATGGGAGCCCCCCTAAGGAGTGGTCGGAGGAAATAGGTGTTAAGGGCAAAAATGTTCCTTTTGCAAAAGTAATGGGGGTCGGTGATACATCTTAACCCTTTCCGGCACAAACACAATAGAATTTGTATGGGAGCCCCCCTAAGGAGTGGTCGGAGGAAATAGGTGTTAAGGGCAAAAATGTTCCTTTTGCAAAAGTAATGGGGGTAGGTGATACATCTTAACCCTTTCCGGCACAAACACAATAAAATTTGTATGGGAGCCCCCCTAAGGAGTGGTCGGAGGGAATAGGTGTCAAAGGCAAAAATGTTCCTTTTGCAAAAATAATGGGGGGCCGGTGATACATATTAACCCTTTCCGGCACTCTTTGAAAGGTCATATGCTCAGGTGTATGGAATAAATAAACAAAAACCATAAAATTTGTATGGGAGCCCCCCTAAGGAGTGGTCGGAGGAAATAGGTGTTAAAGGCAAAAATGTTCCTTTTGCAAAAGTAATTGAGGTCGTTGATACATCTTAACCCTTTCCGGCACAAACACAATATAATTTGTATGGGAGCCCCCCTAAGGAGTGGTCGGAGGGAATAGGTGTCAAAGGCAAAAATGTTCTTTTTGCAAAAGTAAGGGGGGTCAGTCATACATATTAACCCTCTCCGGCACTCTCTTAAAGGTCATATGCTCAGGTGTATGGAATAAATAAACAAAAACCATAAAATTTGTATGGGAGCCCCCCCTAAGGAGTGGTCGGAGGAAATAGGTGTTAAAGGCAAAAATGTTCCTTTTGCAAAAGTAATGGGGGTCGGTGATACATCTTAACCCTTTCCGGCACAAACACAATAAAATTTGTATGGGAGCCCCCCTAAGGAGTGGTCGGAGGGAATAGGTGTCAAAAGCAAAAATGTTCCTTTTGCAAAAATAATGGGGGTCAGTCATACATATTAACCCTCTCCGGCACTCTCTTAAAGGTCATATGCTCAGGTGTATGGAATAAATAAACAAAAACCATAAAATTTGTATGGGAGCCCCCCTAAGGAGTGGTCGGAGGAAATAGGTGTTAAGGGCAAAAATGTTCCTTTTGCAAAAGTAATGGGAGTCGGTGATACATCTTAACCCTTTCCGGCACAAACACAATAGAATTTGTATGGGAGCCCCCCTAAGCAGTGGTCGGAGGGAATAGGTGTCAAAGGCAAAAATGTTCCTTTTGCAAAAGTAATGGGGGTCAGTCATACATATTAACCCTCTCCGGCACTCTCTTAAAGGTCATATGCTCAGGTGTATGGAATAAATAAACAAAAAAAAAAAAAAATTTGTATGGGAGCCCCCCTAAGGAGTGGTCGGAGGAAATAGGTGTTAAAGGCAAAAATGTTCCTTTTGCAAAAGTAATGGGGGTCGGTGATACATCTTAACCCTTTCCTGCACAAACACAATAAAATTTGTATGGGAGCCCCCCTAAGGAGTGGTCGGAGGGAATAGGTGTCAAACGCAAAAATGTTCCTTATGCAAAAATAATGGGGGTCGGTGATACATATTAACCCTTTCCGGCACTCTTTGAAAGGTCATATGCTCAGTTGTATGGAATAAATAAACAAAAACCATAAAATTTGTATGGGAGCCCCCCTAAGGAGTGGTCGGAGGAAATAGGTGTTAAAGGCAAAAATGTTCCTTTTGCGAAAGTAATGGGGGTCGGTGATACATCTTAACCCTTTCCGGCACAAACACAATAAAATTTGTATGGGAGCCCCCCTAAGGAGTGGTCGGAGGAAATAGGTGTTAAGGGCAAAAATGTTCCTTTTGCAAAAGTAATGGGGGTCGGTGATACATCTTAACCCTTTCCGGCACAAACACAATAGAATTTGTATGGGAGCCCCCCTAAGGAGTGGTCGGAGGAAATAGGTGTTAAGGGCAAAAATGTTCCTTTTGCAAAAGTAATGGGGGTCGGTGATACATCTTAACCCTTTCCGGCACAAACACAATAGAATTTGTATGGGAGCCCCCCTAAGGAGTGGTCGGAGGAAATAGGTGTTAAGGGCAAAAATGTTCCTTTTGCAAAAGTAATGGGGGTCGGTGATACATCTTAACCCTTTCCGGCACAAACACAATAGAATTTGTATGGGAGCCCCCCTAAGGAGTGGTCGGAGGAAATAGGTGTTAAGGGCAAAAATGTTCCTTTTGCAAAAGTAATGGGGGTAGGTGATACATCTTAACCCTTTCCGGCACAAACACAATATAATTTGTATGGGAGCCCCCCTAAGGAGTGGTCGGAGAGAATAGGTGTCAAAGGCAAAAATGTTCCTTTTGCAAAAAGAATGGGGGTCAGTCATACATATTAACCCTCTCCGGCACTCTCTTAAAGGTCATATGCTCAGGTGTATGGAATAAATAAACAAAAACCATAAAATTTGTATGGGAGCCCCCCTAAGGAGTGCTCGGAGGAAATAGGTGTTAAGGGCAAAAATGTTCCTTTTGCAAAAGTAATGGGGGTCGGTGATACATCTTAACCCTTTCCGGCACAAACACAATAGAATTTGTATGGGAGCCCCCCTAAGGAGTGGTCGGAGGAAATAGGTGTTAATAGCAAAAATGTTCCTTTTGCAAAAGTAATTGGGGTCGGTGATACATCTTAACCCTTTCCTGCACAAACACAATATAATTTGTATGGGAGCCCCCCTAAGGAGTGGTCGGAGGGAATAGGTGTCAAAGGCAAAAATGTTCTTTTTGCAAAAGTAATGGGGGTCAGTTATACATATTAACCCTCTCCGGCACTCTCTTAAAGGTCATATGCTCAGGTGTATGGAATAAATAAACAAAAACCATAAAATTTGTATGGGAGCCCCCCCTAAGGAGTGGTCGGAGGAAATAGGTGTTAAAGGCAAAAATGTTCCTTTTGCAAAAGTAATGGGGGTCGGTGATACATCTTAACCCTTTCCGGCACAAACACAATAAAATTTGTATGGGAGCCCCCCTAAGGAGTGGTTGGAGGGAATAGGTGTCAAAGGCAAAAATGTTCCTTTTGCAAAAGTAATGGGGGTCAGTCATACATATTAACCCTCTCCGGCACTCTCTTAAAGGTCATATGCTCAGGTGTATGGAATAAATAAACAAAAACCATAAAATTTGTATGGGAGCCCCCCTAAGGAGTGGTCGGAGGAAATAGGTGTTAAGGGCAAAAATGTTCCTTTTGCAAAAGTAATGGGGGTCGGTGATACATCTTAACCCTTTCCGGCACAAACACAATAGAATTTGTATGGGAGCCCCCCTAAGGAGTGGTCGGAGGGAATAGGTGTCAAAGGCAAAAATGTTCCTTTTGCAAAAGTAATGGGGGTCAGTCATACATATTAACCCTCTCCGGCACTCTCTTAAAGGTCATATGCTCAGGTGTATGGAATAAATAAACAAAAACCATTAAATTTGTATGGGAGCCCCCCCTAAGGAGTGGTCGGAGGAAATAGGTGTTAAGGGCAAAAATGTTCCTTTTGCAAAAGTAATGGGGGTCGGTGATACATCTTAACCCTTTCCGGCACAAACACAATAGAATTTGTATGGGAGCCCCCCTAAGGAGTGGTCGGAGGAAATAGGTGTTAAGGGCAAAAATGTTCCTTTTGCAAAAGTAATGGGGGTCGGTGATACATCTTAACCCTTTCCGGCACAAACACAATAGAATTTGTATGGGAGCCCCCCTAAGGAGTGGTCGGAGGAAATAGGTGTTAAGGGCAAAAATGTTCCTTTTGCAAAAGTAATGGGGGTCGGTGATACATCTTAACCCTTTCCGGCACAAACACAATAGAATTTGTATGGGAGCCCCCCTAAGGAGTGGTCGGAGGAAATAGGTGTTAAGGGCAAAAATGTTCCTTTTGCAAAAGTAATGGGGGTAGGTGATACATCTTAACCCTTTCCGGCACAAACACAATATAATTTGTATGGGAGCCCCCCTAAGGAGTGGTCGGAGAGAATAGGTGTCAAAGGCAAAAATGTTCCTTTTGCAAAAAGAATGGGGGTCAGTCATACATATTAACCCTCTCCGGCACTCTCTTAAAGGTCATATGCTCAGGTGTATGGAATAAATAAACAAAAACCATAAAATTTGTATGGGAGCCCCCCTAAGGAGTGGTCGGAGGAAATAGGTGTTAAGGGCAAAAATGTTCCTTTTGCAAAAGTAATGGGGGTCGGTGATACATCTTAACCCTTTCCGGCACAAACACAATAGGATTTGTATGGGAGCCCCCCTAAGGAGTGGTCGGAGGAAATAGGTGTTAAGGGCAAAAATGTTCCTTTTGCAAAAGTAATGGGGGTAGGTGATACATCTTAACCCTTTCCGGCACAAACACAATAAAATTTGTATGGGAGCCCCCCTAAGGAGTGGTCGGAGGGAATAGGTGTCAAAGGCAAAAATGTTCCTTTTGCAAAAATAATGGGGGGCCGGTGATACATATTAACCCTTTCCGGCACTCTTTGAAAGGTCATATGCTCAGGTGTATGGAATAAATAAACAAAAACCATAAAATTTGTATGGGAGCCCCCCTAAGGAGTGGTCGGAGGAAATAGGTGTTAAAGGCAAAAATGTTCCTTTTGCAAAAGTAATTGGGGTCGTTGATACATCTTAACCCTTTCCGGCACAAACACAATATAATTTGTATGGGAGCCCCCCTAAGGAGTGGTCGGAGGGAATAGGTGTCAAAGGCAAAAATGTTCTTTTTGCAAAAGTAATGGGGGTCAGTCATACATATTAACCCTCTCCGGCACTCTCTTAAAGGTCATATGCTCAGGTGTATGGAATAAATAAACAAAAACCATAAAATTTGTATGGGAGCCCCCCCTAAGGAGTGGTCGGAGGAAATAGGTGTTAAAGGCAAAAATGTTCCTTTTGCAAAAGTAATGGGGGTCGGTGATACATCTTAACCCTTTCCGGCACAAACACAATAAAATTTGTATGGGAGCCCCCCTAAGGAGTGGTCGGAGGGAATAGGTGTCAAAGGCAAAAATGTTCCTTTTGTAAAAGTAATGGGGGTCAGTCGTACATATTAACCCTTTCCGGCACTCTCTTAAAGGTCATATGCTCAGGTGTATGGAATAAATAAACAAAAACCATAAAATTTGTATGGGAGCCCCCCTAAGGAGTGGTCGGAGGATATAGGTGTTAAGGGCAAAAATGTTCCTTTTGCAAAAGTAATGGGGGTCGGTGATACATCTTAACCCTTTCCGGCACAAACACAATAGAATTTGTATGGGAGCCCCCCTAAGGAGTGGTCAGAGGGAATAGGTGTCAAAGGCAAAAATGTTCCTTTTGCAAAAGTAATGGGGGTCAGTCATACATATTAACCCTCTCCGGCACTCTCTTAAAGGTCATATGCTCAGGTGTATGGAATAAATAAACAAAAAAAAAAAAAAATTTGTATGGGAGCCCCCCCTAAGGAGTGGTCGGAGGAAATAGGTGTTAAAGGCAAAAATGTTCCTTTTGCAAAAGTAATGGGGGTCGGTGATACATCTTAACCCTTTCCTGCACAAACACAATAAAATTTGTATGGGAGCCCCCCTAAGGAGTGGTCGGAGGGAATAGGTGTCAAAGGCAAAAATGTTCCTTATGCAAAAATAATGGGGGTCGGTGATACATATTAACCCTTTCCGGCACTCTTTGAAAGGTCATATGCTCAGGTGTATGGAATAAATAAACAAAAACCATAAAATTTGTATGGGAGCCCCCCTAAGGAGTGGTCGGAGGAAATAGGTGTTTAGGGCAAAAATGTTCCTTTTGCGAAAGTAATGGGGGTCGGTGATACATCTTAACCCTTTCCGGCACAAACACAATAAAATTTGTATGGGAGCCCCCCTAAGGAGTGGTCGGAGGAAATAGGTGTTAAGGGCAAAAATGTTCCTTTTGCAAAAGTAATGGGGGTCGGTGATACATCTTAACCCTTTCCGGCACAAACACAATAGAATTTGTATGGGAGCCCCCCTAAGGAGTGGACGGAGGAAATAGGTGTTAAGGGCAAAAATGTTCCTTTTGCAAAAGTAATGGGGGTCGGTGATACATCTTAACCCTTTCCGGCACAAACACAATAGAATTTGTATGGGAGCCCCCCTAAGGAGTGGTCGGAGGAAATAGGTGTTAAGGGCAAAAATGTTCCTTTTGCAAAAGTAATGGGGGTCGGTGATACATCTTAACCCTTTCCGGCACAAACACAATAGAATTTGTATGGGAGCCCCCCTAAGGAGTGGTCGGAGGAAATAGGTGTTAAGGGCAAAAATGTTCCTTTTGCAAAAGTAATGGGGGTCGGTGATACATCTTAACCCTTTCCGGCACAAGGTTAGGTTAGGTTGAAGTGGCTGAGCCGATAGACGACTCGTACACCTAGGCCAGTACAGGCCCGTTGTGACACCACATAATCCCTTTTTAACTAGAGATTCCCCTCCTCTATAAACCAATTGGAACGGAGTATGAACTTTAAAATATGCCTAATTTCCAGGCATGAGACTTCGGTAAGTCCACTTAGGAAGGGATGGCCCAAAGTTGCCATTCTCCTTCTAGCTAGTGCCGGACATTCGCAGAGGAAGTGCTGAGTGTTTTCTTCTTCCTCTTCGCACATGCAGCTTCTGCAAAAGTCATTTGATATAGCTCCTAAGCGAAGAGCATGCGTTCCGATTAAACAATGACCCGTGAGGATTCCTATTATTTTAGACAGGTTTACCCTGTTAAGTTCAAGCAGCGAGTTGGTGCGTTTTAAGTCGTAGGAAGGCCACGTTAGCTTAGCTATCCTACATGTGTCAAGTTGTTCCCAGCGTTCTTGTGCAAGGCTTAAAGTTTTGCTCCTGCACCGGAGTTTGTAGGAGGAAATGGGTATACCAATAAAGTCCTCATTTAAGAGGGTGTTAGAGGTCGTACCCTTCCTTGCCAGTTCGTCAGCCAGTTCATTGCCCTCGATATCCCTGTGTCCGGGTACCCATACGAGGTGGATCCTGAATAGCGTGGCCATCTCGTTGAGAGATCTGCGGCATTCAGTGAGAATTTTGGAGTTGTCAATATGTGAGTTTAGCGCCTTGAGCGCAGCTTGACTGTCTGAAAAGATGTGGATACTTTTTCCATTGAGGTCTTTTTGACCTAGAATCTTAGCGGTTTCGTGAATGGCCATCATCTCCGCCTGGTAGACACTGCAGTAATTTGGGAGTCTGAAGGAAGCTTCAATTCCAAGATCCTGGGAGAAGATACCACCCCCTACTTGTTCTTGAAGCTTAGAACCGTCAGTAAAGATTTTAATGCCGGTGGTTTTAAGGGGGGTTTTGTTAACCCAGTCTAGCCGCGAAGGAGTAAGAAAGAAAAGAAATGTTATAAAATAATTTTGTTTCTGCATTTCATCTTTTCATACCTTTTGTTTGTGCGCTGCAAAGCGTTGCCAACAACACATAGCTTTACCGTTGTGATTCATTTTAAAGGCGTACATTTCAATGCAATTTTCACGTTCATCACAATATTTTGCTAGCGGACACAGCTGTCGAACTGTCAAAAAACGTAGCGTGGCGTAAGAAATACTCTACGCTACGTCCCGCCACGTTACGATTTCGGTAAGTGTGCATCCATTAATTACGTGGGGTGATTTTGCCGATTATTTGACACCTCCCTCCATACTAGTGAGATATCATGAGATTTGGCTCGACCCCCTAATCTAATTTCACTTGAGATTGTTCAAAATGCGTCTTTTCAGTGTTAATATGTTAATCTATACTTCAATATATTATTATTAATTTATTTATTTATTATTTATTTATAATATTAAAGTATAATAAGAACAAGTTCTTTTAATATAAATACAAAGGAATATAACTTAGAATATTACATACTAGTATCGCCTGTGTCCGAAATTCGGCCATCTGTTTCTGTAAGGTAACGAAACTCAAGTTGTTTTTCACATAATGAATGGTTATTAATTTGGAAATGGTTGACGCTATGAGGAAAATTGTGGTAAAGGACAAAAAAGGAAGCATATATCAATCAATAACTAAAATTTTTGCAGCATATAATATTCATTTAAAGTAAATTAATACATTAAAAGTAAAGTAAATAAAGTAGAAGTAAATAAACGGTAGAAAAAAATAACAAATAAATCAAGATAAATGATAATTCTCAAGATAATAGAATAAAGCAGCAGTTTTTTTGTTTTTTTAACGCTGAGAGAAAGTAACAACCACAACAACAACAACAATTATGCTACTCAGCTCTTTCGATATATCGATATAAGTATATCGATATATTGATATAAGATCGATATAAGTATTATGTGAATATGTTGAGGGTAACACAGAAAAAAAGGGAACACAAACTTTTTGTTTGCCTATTAATATATAGATAACAAAAAAAAAAATAATTAAACATTACAATGAATCATTTTTAAGCTTGAATCTAAATTATGTAAATTTATAATAGAAAGAATATGTAATTATATTATAGTGTATTGAATGTAAAAGTAAAATATTAAGGTTATTTTAAAGAAGACATAAAAGAATCGAAGAAAGTGTTTAGAGCAGTGATGCACACAAGATGCTTACGGAGCCACTCGGCTTTCACATACAAGTCGTGTGTACGCAGCTACCGAACTTCTGCGACGCTAGCAGAGAATCAGTTTGCGTTTGCTCTTCGTGGAGTAAGCATGTCATGCGCTAATTATTTTGTTAAATGCCATACAGACGAAATATATCAATGAATTGGACATGTTTCGAGCTGAATGGGAATTTGTTTATTTTTTTATTTAAACCCTTATTAAATGCCTCAATCTATCTATAAAAACTATTTTACCAGCTCATTTTATTTAATGAGAGTAAAAGTATTTTTTTCAGAATTCTGCTCGTACACACATAATAAAACAAAAATGTTGTGCTTGTATTGGAAGGTCTGCCAACGCTGTGCACCACTGGTTTAGAGAGAAGGAGTAAATTAAGAAAGATAAAATTAAGAAAAATACTTGGTTACATTAGCAAAGGCTTTGAATTTAAGTAATCATTTTAAATATAGCTTGCTTAAAACTTCCAATTCCATCAAGGGATCTTAAACACTGAGCTAAAAAACCACGTAAAATCAAAGGAAACCACTTAAATTCAAATATTTTTCGGAATGATTTGGCACCAAACACGAAAATATTCAATTCGAAGTGTTTCCTCTTCGAAAACCATATATTCAGTTTTAAGTTGTTTCTACTTTAAACTAAAGTGTTAGACACCTTGAAATGATAAGTATTCGACTTTAATTTAACGTAGATTTAGATTTAAATCAAAGAGGAAGCATATTCAATTGGAATACTAGCGTATTTATTTTAAATGAGCTTTAAATTTGAAATAAGGTATTTTCTACTTTGACTCCACGTCTTTGCATTAATGAATCAAAGTGATTTCCATTTTAAATCAAATACTTGAAATTTTTGATAATGAATGGATACAGGGTCCGTGAAAGAAAATCCGGCACAAACACAATATAATTTGTATGGGAGCCCCCCTAAGGAGTGGTCGGAGAGAATAGGTGTCAAAGGCAAAAATGTTCCTTTTGCAAAAAGAATGGGGGTCAGTCATACATATTAACCCTCTCCGGCACTCTCTTAAAGGTCATATGCTCAGGTGTATGGAATAAATAAACAAAAACCATAAAATTTGTATGGGAGCCCCCCTAAGGAGTGGTCGGAGGAAATAGGTGTTAAGGGCAAAAATGTTCCTTTTGCAAAAGTAATGGGGGTCGGTGATACATCTTAACCCTTTCCGGCACAAACACAATAGAATTTGTATGGGAGCCCCCCTAAGGAGTGGTCGGAGGAAATAGGTGTTAATAGCAAAAATGTTCCTTTTGCAAAAGTAATTGGGGTCGGTGATACATCTTAACCCTTTCCTGCACAAACACAATATAATTTGTATGGGAGCCCCCCTAAGGAGTGGTCGGAGGGAATAGGTGTCAAAGGCAAAAATGTTCTTTTTGCAAAAGTAATGGGGGTCAGTCATACATATTAACCCTCTCCGGCACTCTCTTAAAGGTCATATGCTCAGGTGTATGGAATAAATAAACAAAAACCATAAAATTTGTATGGGAGCCCCCCCTAAGGAGTGGTCGGAGGAAATAGGTGTTAAAGGCAAAAATGTTCCTTTTGCAAAAGTAATGGGGGTCGGTGATACATCTTAACCCTTTCCGGCACAAACACAATAAAATTTGTATGGGAGCCCCCCTAAGGAGTGGTTGGAGGGAATAGGTGTCAAAGGCAAAAATGTTCCTTTTGCAAAAGTAATGGGGGTCAGTCATACATATTAACCCTCTCCGGCACTCTCTTAAAGGTCATATGCTCAGGTGTATGGAATAAATAAACAAAAACCATAAAATTTGTATGGGAGCCCCCCTAAGGAGTGGTCGGAGGAAATAGGTGTTAAGGGCAAAAATGTTCCTTTTGCAAAAGTAATGGGGGTCGGTGATACATCTTAACCCTTTCCGGCACAAACACAATAGAATTTGTATGGCAAAGGCAAAAATGTTCCTTTTGCAAAAGTAATGGGGGTCAGTCATACATATTAACCCTCTCCGGCACTCTCTTAAAGGTCATATGCTCAGGTGTATGGAATAAATAAACAAAAACCATTAAATTTGTATGGGAGCCCCCCCCTAAGGAGTGGTCGGAGGAAATAGGTGTTAAAGGCAAAAATGTTCCTTTTGCAAAAGTAATGGGGGTCGGTGATACATCTTAACCCTTTCCTGCACAAACACAATAAAATTTGTATGGGAGCCCCCCTAAGGAGTGGTCGGAGGGAATAGGTGTCAAACGCAAAAATGTTCCTTTTGCAAAAATAATGGGGGTCGGTGATACATATTAACCCTTTCCGGCACTCTTTGAAAGGTCATATGCTCAGGTGTGTGGAATAAATAAACAAAAACCATAAAATTTGTATGGGAGCCCCCCTAAGGAGTGGTCGGAGGAAATAGGTGTTAAGGGCAAAAATGTTCCTTTTGCAAAAGTAATGGGGGTCGGTGATACATCTTAACCCTTTCCGGCGCAAACACAATAAAATTTGTATGGGAGCCCCCCTAAGGAGTGGTCGGAGGGAATAGGTGTCAAAGGCAAAAATGTTCCTTTTGCAAAAATAATGGGGGTCGGTGATACATATTAACCCTCTGCGGCACTCTTTTAAATGTCATATGCTCAGGTGTATGGAATAAATATTTTGCTAAATAGTTTTTAAAAAAGATGTCATCAAAAGCGAATTGACTAATTCTACGTCTTGTGTTACGACATAGTCGAAACTACTGTATCTTTTTTGTTTTGTTTGATTTTTTGCCAAGCGCAACGATGATCAAGTTTTTGTGTTTGTTTTTTATGTATTTGCCCGCGACTAAAATTTCTTGGGCCCCACTGCCTTAGAAGCTTTTGAAGACATTGAAGATTTGATCTTAAAAAATGAATATCGCAAAAGAGAAAATAACTGATTTTTGGCGTGACGAAGTTGCGTTTACGAAGTTACCGGTTAATTTTTTTACTTCATTATAAAAGCAAAACAAAAATTCAAAACGTCATCGAACGCGGTGGGAGCTGCTTAAGCAACGCAACTGAAAATTTGTTATGTGGAATTATTACTCGCTGAGTATTAGTGCTAGGCTTTAAAATATGATACAGAAGGCTTGTTCTAAGCGCTTACAACAATATTAGACAAACAATTTCTGACGTCATGGGGACACAGAGAAAGCCGCTCAAAGATCGACAGTGCAACATTCATGCAGCGGCGCACAGTGCACTTTTTAAAGCAATTATCTGTCAGAAAATAAGAAAAGTTAAAAAAACATGCTTAGAATTAAAAACATTTTTTTTTATTTTCACTTAGAATTTTCCATAGTTTTTTAATCTGGTTCTTATTTGTATCTACCTTGTACCGTTTAAAAGATATAGGGTGTCAAATGTAGGAGCTCGGGGAAGAGTGTTTAGGTACTTTCAAAAAAGTTAGTTTTTGTCTAAGTAAAGAGTATAAAGAATATCGAAAATATTAAACGAAATCGCCGCAGCTTTTATGAATTTTTAAATTTAGATAAGCTTTTATTAATCGGAATCCATAGGAATCCAGAATGACATACACCATAAGAAACCCTGATGTATCTAGTTTCATGTGCCATATGATTTTGAGCCGGCCTGAACCGGCCCTTGAAAAAAGTTTAAAATTTTATCTAAAAACACAGTGATTTTTGAGATTTTTTTTGTATTTATTTGATGTTTCCTTTAACAGTTTCACCTTATCCTACCTCAAATTAAAAAAAATATAGTTAGAAAAAACCTTATAAACAGTTCTTTTTATATTTTATGAACAGATATTGATTATAGTTAATAATAAACTATAAAAAATAATAATAATAATTGTTTACTATTGTTAGTACTCCAAGTTGTTATATATTCGGCGTGCCTATAGGTATGCTATAACTTTTTGTTTGTTGCATTCAACATAAAAATAACAATAACAACAACAACAACAACAACAACAACAATAACAACAACAACAACAATAACAACAACAACAACGACAACGGCAAGAAACTCCGTCACGTCAAAACTTTCGAGTGTATCCACGACACAGCCAACTCTTTTTTAAGTAATTTTGTGACAAAATAAATGACTGAGTTGATAATACACAAGTGTAGTATATACTTGCAATAAAATATGATATAATTTGTTTTTTCTACATACATATATATATAAAAAGTAAAACGTTGTCTGTCTGTCTGTCTGATGGATATAGACTCCAAAACTACTGGGCCGATTGAGCTGAAACTTTAGCAGTAGATTTGTATCCAGTACGAAATGGTTTAGGGGAAAAATTTTTGCCACACCCCCTTTTCCGCCCACAAATCAACAAAAATGCCATATATCAGCCGGTTTTAGTCGAATTAGATTAAAATTTAGTCATTTAGTTTGCGTGCTTACTGTCGGCAACTATACTAAAAATGGGTTGCCACACCCTCTTTTGCCGCCTGTATAAGACTAAAATTTGGTAATTTAGTTTGCATGCTTACTGTCGGCAACTGTACTAAAACTGGGTAATGTCCATCTACTAGAAAACTGGGATGGGTATAGAGTAAGGGGATGTGGCTTCGCCCATAAAATAAAAATTTTTAATATCGAATAGCTTTGGAAGTAAAAGTAACATTACTTACATATAGGGCTGCCAGGTCCCGATCTACATGCGGTTGTCCCGATTTTCAGCCCAAAAATGTGCGTCCCGCGAAGACCTCACGCGGGACGCCAAATGTCCCGATTTCTTGAAAAACCAATATAAAATGAAAAACTAATATTTTTACCAATTTTTTAAAAATATTTCCTAAACGGAAAAAAAAAAACATTACCTTAAAATTGAACACAATGTATTAAAAAAATGTGTTCGCAATTTGCCTTTTTTTCATGTTTTTCAAAAGTTTTAAACACATTTGCTCTTACTTTGACGAAATTTGTTGCAAGCTATTTTTTAAACACAAAATTCGTCAAATTGATAACAATTGTCGTCAATTTTAAAACATTGTTTTTTTTTCTGTTTACATTTTTATTTCTACATGACTAAATTTGTAGATTTTTTGTACGCCACTAATTAATTGACCCGAATCGCATACTTTTCAAGCCACCGAACAGTGCGTGAAATAAAGAAAAAGGGAAGGAATAAAACAATAACATCATTCTTTGTGGATATTGTTCATTTTGCTTTGCTCATTTTCATCCACGATTTTAGCTAAGTTCAACATATCGCATCCTTTTCTAGCAACCAAACATAGCTAGATCTCAAATAATATGCAAATTTTGAATTTGTAGATATTAATATGTGTATGTATGTTAGTTAATAAAAATATAAGTGTATTTCGTTTCTATAAATCTCCGTCCCGATTTTTTTGCTTATGTCCCGATTTTTTTTTTGTAAAATCCCGATTTAAAAAAAAAAACCTGGCAGCCTTGCTTACATACAAACTCAAAATGGAGTTACTATTTGGTGATGTCCTGCTACTGGGAAACTGTAACGGGCAGTAGAAAATGACAGTGGTGTCAAACTATGGGTCAAAGAAAAGTTTTGAGTATAATTATTATGTTCCGATATAGTTGCTGGGTGCAGCAACGCGCGCCGGGAAAAAACTAGTATTGTATATAATTGTATGTAATATATTGCATATGTGTATGCTTATGTATATCTTGCATATAGCCGATGATTGCATGTATGCATATTAACCCACCTTAATATGCCCACCCCTTAATGGACAAAAAAAGTATTTCAGAAGATCGCCCCATATTTGAAAGCTTATGTTAATTGGGTTTTAGTAGCATACAAATTAGTTTGGTTCGTTATTTTTACAAAATTTCTTTAAAATCGGTCCAGTCGATCAGGCATTGTTTACGATCGGTTAAAAACTGATAAAGTTATACAAAAAAGACCATTTGGGGCAGATTTTATGTCCACCTAAAAAAAAATGTATGTGTTACTAAAACCGCCTTAACATAACCTTTCAAATGAGGGGCGGTCTTTTGAAATTTTTTTTGGTGACCCACCTGAATGCATATATTTTGCAAATATCTTATCTCATTTGATGAAATTCTATTCATGATATGATATTCATACATTTTAACATTTGCATATAACCGATATTTACTGTAGTTCTTTTTTTCCGTCAATCAAAATGTTATAAATTTGGTTGCTCGTCTTTCGATTAGGAGATACCTAGGTGGCTATATGAATATTTTGATGAGGAAAAATATGCTTGAAGTTTTAAAAAGAAACAAAAAAAAATTAAATTTCAAAATTCGAAATGCAGGAACTTGGAAAATTCAGGACAACGTGAAAAATAAATGGTAAAATTTTTCTTTCTCTTCTAACAACCCTCGACCCAGCACCGAACCTGACTTTAGAAATAATCCATTTTAGTTTCGCTGTCAAATAAAAATTTAATTTAAGTTGATTTTAATCCATTTTTATACAAAATAGCTTGAAAATATTAAAAATTTTCAATCGTTTGCTTGCAAGCATTTGACAAAAAGTTTATTTTCATATAAGTGTATGAAGGGATGCTACCTCCTTTTTCATTAGATGAACGAAGAATTCTCAAGACAATAAAACCTTCATTGATAGCGAACATTTCCACAGTTTCGGCTTCCACTGAGTGACACAGGGTATCGTGGTGACAAACGAATTAATATTAAGGAAAAATCTTGCTGCAAAGAAGGCTTAAATTTAAAGTTAAGAATTTTCCTCCAAAAACAAAACAAGAAACGCACTTATCTACATTTGTCCATCTGCAAACATTGTCAGATTTTATGGTTGTGCGGACTGCGGTGCCCTTACTTTTAAAATACGATGTATAAAAAAGTTAATTATTCACCCTTTTTGATCCGCTTTGTGCATTTTCTCCTATTTTATTTTGGCTAGGGTTCGTCCGTTTTTCTGGCCATTTCTTGTTAGTTTTTGCTGTTAACCCGTAAGAGATGGTGTGACCATCTGGTATGAAGCGGTCGGTCGCATCAAAAATTGTTGGGAACGAGTTGGATGTGGCAAACTACCAGGAAGGCTGTCTCGCACAGCCCGAAAACTTCTTTTCGCATCAGTTATTTAAAACAACGGGTTGCAGTGCTCTCGACTATGGCAACAGTCGTTCTCTAACGCGTTTTTCCAAGTGGACACACTAATGAACTACAAACGAGCTTGGATTGGCGCTGTTCGTTTCATTTAATTCTGTTTTCTACGATGAGGTTGCTTTGTCGCCGCCGTCTCACTTCTATAATTTATAGACGAAAATTGTCTGCATTTTAGCCGAGATTTGGCAACAATAAAGACAAAAATTAGGTACAAACCGAAATTGAGGTAGAAAGCTTTTAGCTTAAATAAAATTTGAGTTGATTTTAACCTTTGCTGTAATAACACCTGCAGCGTTATTTAATGTTGAATATTTTTTGTCGTATAGTGTGAAATTAAACTCTTCCGTAATATAAAGACGAAATATGGTCTAGAAGCCAGAATTTTTTAAGTGTAATGACTTAAAAAAACTGTAACTTTTTATGAGTAAGATGTTTGTATGTAACAGTGATATAGTGTTTCGGATACAGAGCATTAATACAGAGAATTAACACTAGGCTATTTTGATAATCTCAATAACTTGCAAGATTTTAACATAAATACCGTTAAAGTATTTAACTCGTATTTAAATTTGTGATATGAAAACATCTATAATCGATACTTTACGTAGTGTAGATATTTGATAAACAGCATATAGTAAAAATAGCAGAACCTATATATATATAAAAATCAAATGCGAAATGCGGCTGATTTTAATAATTCATTTTTTGTATTATTTGCCTTAATACAGATGTGGTTTAGGAAGAAAGAAAATTACAAAAAACTTGAAGAAATGGCGGAAAAATCGAAATAATGGTAATTTTGTATGGGAATTGCCACATCAGACTACTTTAAATAGCCAACAAATCTTAACGGCTGGACGGATTTTACTCAAATTAGGCACATACATTACTTGAATCCTAGGTTAGGTTATGGCGTACTTAGTTTTGACCACGCCTCTTCCGCCCCTTTACAAGTAACGCAAATCTAATTGCCAGCGTATTTTTTCAAGCAAGAATGCTCGACTTATTAATTTTAAGGAAATCCTGTTATTTTGACACCAAAAACATTCCCATATTCTTAAAATTGCACAAAATTCTGGTACAACGTCTTTTTCTAATAACATCGTTTCCTTAGAATAACAAAAAAACTATCTGAAATTCGTGTATTTTACTTGCGATGCAAATAATACGGTTGTTTTTGAATATATTTCTTTCAATTTCTTTTCGTTGATAGATTCAATTTAAGCACTTAATAAACCCCTATTTGAAAAAATCTCCAACATATTCACTTTTTACTCCAAAAGCTGTCATTTCAATAAATAAAAACAATTTAAAAAAACAAATATTATTTGTTTGCCCATTGTGAGGATCAAGCATTAGACGACCTCATGGCTTCAAAACTGACGGTTGAGCTGACTATTTTTATTCAAATTGAAATGTACTACAAAAATTTCCTAATAGAATTTGCAATAAAATGATATGACAGCACAATCTTTTGAATTCAAATTATAGCAGCCTATTATATTTTTCTTGGACAAAAAATAATCGTGTTTTTTTATCTTAGTCTTATCTTCTATCTTTCTATCTTCTGAATATATAAATATCAATTGCCGTGCGTTAGTCTTGCTAAAACTCGGAAATGACTCAGCCGATTTTAATAATTTTTTTTGTTTGCCTCAATACTGATTTGGCAAAGGAAAACAGAAAATAAAGAAGAACCCAAAGCGAAAAAAATCGAAAAATTTAAATTGGTAATTTTTCTTATCGTACAGTGGAGGAAAGGACGAGCCTGACATAGGTCTACGAAGTCAGTCATATACGCGGCGAGCTAATACACGCGTAAGCCACACTGACCAGCGAGCGACGGATAATGAACACAGAAAATTATCGAACAATGTTCCTGAATTCATTGATTTGTTAGGATTACAAATAATACTGTGCGACAGTCCAAAATACCTGGGATATAATGCTATTTTTCTTGTAGGTCTTGTCAAGTTAAAGAATTTTCTATACTTGACTTGACTTGACTGGACACCCCCAAAATCTGGACTTACGGTAAAAAAACCGATTTTGCCTACCTCTGCCCACTTATTGGCTTATAACTTACTTGATTGCCAACCGATTTTAAAAATTTAACCGGATCCTGAAAGACGATACTTGAACCTTTCAAACGATATGTATACTGTTTGGGACAACTTGAGAAAGCTGATGGTATTTACTCTGCAAATACTTTTTTCAACTTTGATGATTTTTCTATACACTAAATTATATTGAGACCACACTAGTCCTGTACGGATTCGGTATGACATCTCAAAAATGTTTACTTGATCTTTTTTTTTTAAGTTGGCATCATTAGTTTCGCGTTGTAAATAACCAGCAATACTGCTAAATCATTTTAATTTTATTTTTTCCTTCAAAATGTTTTTCTATTGTTGCCATTTCTTGGTGAAAGTGTTCTCCTTGCTCATCGCTTAACTGGCCTAAGTTCTCTGGAAAGAAGTCCAAATGAGAATGGAGAAAATGAATGTTGCATCCTATTGCACCATATGCACATAAAAATTCATTCACAATTGCGACATAGTCGTCGCTTCTATGGTTTCCGAGGAAATTAGTGCACAGCGAAACAAAACTCTTCCACGCACGTTGTTCCACGAAATTTAACTTCCTTACAAAATTGGCTGGAAAAACGTTCTTAACGTTCCTTTAATCAGGGCTGAGAACGTCATTCTCCAAATGCATCTTAAACTCGAACATATGAAACAGTTCATCAAAAAATTAGATGTAAACGGCGATTCTTTTGCTTATCTTAAATTGGTGTTTCCAAAATTAAGTGAAGCGAAAATAAAGGGAGGTAAAAATGTATATTTTTTCATATCTATTACTTTTTAATCTTTTTATCTTTATGAACTTGAGGTATTTTCACTTGACCTTAAATCGGAAAAGTCAGGAGAGATACAAATTTATCTCTCTATTAATATCGCCCGAAGTGGGCTTATGTGGTATTTAGTAATTAAGTATTTTCTTAGGAGCTTTTCTTAAAGATTTTGTAGGAATAATGAAATGGTTATATTTTAAGAAATACCTTTGCAGTGAAAAATTATAAGCTAAAGAAAATATGGCTCAGAAAGTAAAAAAAAATTCAAGAGAAAGCCAAAAGTTGTTAACGATTATTGAGTTATTTAGTTTGACCTAATACGAGCGCGGTTGCAGTATGAAAGAAAATGAAATTGATGAAAAAAATTTTTAATATAAGTACAACGTTTTTAAATAGAACTAAATAGTAAAAAATTATTTCTTCTATAGCGCGGCTTTTAGTTCTACTAATAACGAGGGGAGCGTGCTAAAGAGAATAGTAAAAAGAAATGTTATTAGCCGAAGTCCCTTGCATATATTGTTATTGACAATATTGTTAGGACAAGGTCCTTGAATGTAACTATGGCAGATTCAAGCTTAAAAACATCTATTTCTGAATCCTTAAATTTTATTGTTATCAAGACTAAAAAGTTTTTTTTTTTTTAATTTTGCTATCTATGTCTATCGATGATGAATTATTGAGAAATAATTTGTTAGGAATTAAAAATTGAAAACGAGTTTTTGAGCTCTAGGCCAATCATGTTGAGAACAAGACAACATGAAGAACAAAGAAGGCGACAGCCAACAACAACAACAACAACGGCTCTGTATAGAGCCAATCACAACAGCTTTGACTATACAGACTGTTTCATTGGAATTAAAAATTTGAATATGTTATTGAAAAATATTATGCTTTCTTAACTTAAGTATTCAACACTCCTTACTCTCCTCTATGTAATGCTCCCACGTATTTAAGAGAACTAAAAGCCCCACTACGCCACGTGGCGTCCGTGGCGTAGTTGGTTAAAGTGCGTGGCCGCTATGTCAAAGAACTTTGGAAACCCAGGTTCGAACCCCAGCAGCGACAGAAAATTATTTGAATTAAAATAATTTTTCTGTACGGCCGCCACCTCTCTGCAGACAATGGCAAACCTCAGAGAGTAATCAAAATGCCATGTAAAGCTTCTTGAGAACGAGAACTTTCCGTTCATCGCCGTTCGGAGTCGGCGTTAAACATGTAGGTCCGGTTCTCGGTCAATTGTGTACAAACTTAATAACACGCACAACACAGTTGATCATCACAATTGATCAAAGTCCTTTCAAGGGCTGAAATGGCCAGTTATTTATTTATTTTTTTAAGTTTGAAGGCAAGTATGATACCTTTACCATACACGAAATCCCAGATTCTTTCCACAAACTTTTTGACTATTCTTTTTTCATATTTCAGATTAGCGCTCAGGAAATACAAGAGTTTGGAAGTTGGAAAATTTATCGAAGGAGTATATTGGAATATAAGGAACTATACATAATCCTAGCTTCAAATGCACCATAAAATTTAAATTTTTTCCGATCGCCAATTTCAGATTACAATCTACAAAATTATAGTTTGCAAAATTTTTATTAAAACCTGGAAATAGTGTCTTTTGTAAGTAGGTATTTAAAGTATTACTTTTACATGCTCACTTTTTAGGATTGTAAAATACACATTTCTAAGGAAAAATCTCCTGGAAGCATTATTTATAACTGGTTAGGAATGTATTATCTTAGGAATGTATTATCATTAATATTACAAAAACTATTAAACGAAAGTACAAATTAAAATGTCCCTTTTTATTTTTTTACATAGCCCTAGTCAAAGTTATTTACACAAAGAGAAGAAATAACTTAAAGAAGTAGCTCACTTTATTGTTGTTTGAATAATTTGCAAAGAAAGTTTTTGGTTGTTGTATTCTTTGTAGTATGCAAAGAAAAGAAAACATGGTTTAGAAAAGCTAACGGAAAATATTAAAAAAAAAAATCTTCCTCAAAGCCGAAAAAGTGCAGCCTTTAGGTTTGTAAATAATTGTGTTTAATGACTCCAATAAAGAGTGTGTAAATACTTATGACGCCAGAGATTAGTTAACATTTACTAGTTTATTTTATGATATACTAGCCTTTTCCCGACGCGCGTTGCTGCACGCTGCAACTATATGGGAACATAATAGGTGTATTCAAAACTTTTCTTAGACTCAATGTTTGACACCACTGTTACTTTCCACTGCCCGTTACAGTTTCCCAGTAGCAGGAGATCACCAAATAGTAACTCCATTTTGAGTTTGTATGTAAGTATTGCTACTTTTACTTTCAAAGCTATTCAATAATACAAATTTTAACTGTATGGGTGGAGCCACACCACATCTTATATAATGCTCATCCCAGTTTTCTAGTAGATGGACATTACCCTGTTTTAGTACAGTTGCCGACAGTAAGCATACAGACTAAATTACCAAAATGTAGCCCAATCGACGAAAGCCGTAGGAAATATAGCGTTTTTATTGATTTGTGGGCGGTAAAAGGGGGTGTGACAGAAATTTAAGCCATCTCGTACTTGAAAAATACAAAGAGAAGAGGAGGGAAGAGAGACGTATTTTTAGGCGAAAGAAAAGGGAAGCGGAAATGCGTGAGTGCGAGAAAATTGAGATGCATGGTGACAGGAATGAGGTCCGAAAATTTTTCGAAAAAATAAGACGCCTGGCCGATGGTTTCAAGACCGGGGCCTCTTCCTGCAAGGATGAAAATGGGAATCTAGTGACAGATATCCAGAGTACACTGATGATGTGGAGGGAACACTTCTCTTGGCTTCTGAATGGCGACGACGACAACAATCCCGCCAATAGAGATGATATCCCGGAATCCCCAATTTTGGACGACAGCGTTGAAGTTCCGCTGCCCGACCATAGTGAAGTCTTGAAAGCTATAGCTCGGCTTAAAAACAACAAAGCCGCAGGAGCCGATGGCGTACCTGCTGAGCTCTTCAAGAATGGAGGCGAAGCTCTATTTAAATGCATTCATGAGCTTCTATGCAGAATATGGTCGGAAGAATGCATTCCAAACGATTGGAACCTCAGTGTGCTCTGCCCAATCCACAAGAAAGGCGATCCCACAATTTGCGCCAACTACCGTGGGATAAGCCTTCTGAATATCGCATATAAGGTCCTGTCGAGCGTACTATGTGAAAGACTGAAGCCCATCGTAAACCAGCTGATTGGACCTTATCAGTGTGGCTTCAGACCTGGCAAATCCACCATAGACCAGATATTTACGCTACGACAAATCTTGGAGAAGACCCTAGAAAAACAAATCGACACACACCATCTTTTTGTCGATTACAAAGCCGCCTTCGACAGTCCAATAAGGAATCATCTATATTCCACCATGTCTGAATTTGGTATTCCTGCAAAGCTCATCCGCCTTTGCAGAATGACACTGAGCAACACCAGCAGCACAGTTAAAATCGGGAAGGACCTCACTCCTCCATTCGATACCAAACGAGGTTTCAGACAAGGTGATTCTTTATCGTGCGACTTTTTCAACCTAATGATGGAGAAGATCATCCGAGCTGCTGATTTGAGACGCAGTGGCACGATATTCTATAAAAGTATTATGCTGCTGGCGTATGCTGATGATATCGATATCATTGGCCATAATACGCGCGAAGTCAGCGCAGCATTCTAAAGGTTAGCGAAAGAGTCGAGTCGAATGGGTCTTGTAGTGAACGCAGATAAGACGAAATACCTAGTGTCAACAAATAAACAGTCCCAGCGTCTTGGAAACCACGTCACTGTTGACAACATCTCCTTCGAGGTTGTTAAGGACTTCGTCTACCTGGGATCCAGCGTAAACTCTTTCAACGATGTCAGTATTGAGATAAAGCGAAGGATAACTCTTGCCAACAGGTGTTACTTTGGGCTGAGTAGGCAATTGAGAAGCAGAGCCCTCTCTCGACGAACAAAACTCACGCTCTATAAGTCACTAATCATGCCCGTCCTATTATATGCAGCACAAACCTGGACGTTGAGCAGTTCTGATGAAAAGACTTTGGGAGCCTTCGAGAGAAAGATCCTTCGTAAGATCTTCGGTCCAATCTGCGTCAATGGCGAGTACCGAATTCGATGGAACCACGAGCTGTATGAGCTGTACGCTGACAACGACATAGTTAAGCGTATTAAAATCGAGCGGCTCCTCTGGCTAGGTCATGTTGAGCGAATGGAAAACGACGCTCCAGCGAAAAAAATATTCGATTCGGTGCCCGGTGGTGGTCAACGCAGAAGAGGACGCCCACATCTTCGTTGGAAGGATCAGGTGTTGGATAACCTGACTACACTTGGTGTTTCCAACTGGCGCCAGCAAGCGCAAAACAGAAATGGCTGGCGCAATTTCTTATACGAGGCCAAAACCGACCTTCGGTTGTAAGCGCCAGATAAGGGAAAGGGAAAGGACGTACTTGAAAAAAATGTACTGCCAAAATTTCAGCTCTATGGGCTAAGTAATTTTGAAGTTTCCAGCCATCACACAGACAGCGTTTTGCTTTTTGTATATATATTTTGGATAAACATTATTGGCTATAACTTTTGATTGGCAAGAGATACTGAGATAATTTTTTTTAATAAATTATTATTTTAGCTTGTCAATTTATTCAAAAATATGAAACCATAATATTGGAAAAAAAAATTTTCTTCAAAAAAATCAAGGGATAGGCTTTGCTTTTTGAATCACAAAAATGGTTTTTAATTTTTGCGTAAAATTGAAACATTTTTTACTTTTAAATGTTATAACTTTTAAATAGAGTTATAAATTTGATAATTTGAGTTTAAATTATTTTTACAACAAAAAGAATTTTTGAGTCTATTTTTGAGGAAAACTCCAATATTTCAGACCTTTTTTGAAAAAAATATTTAAAATATATTTACTCAACTAACGGTATTTCTGCAATAAGGTTTTCATAGGATTTTGATGAAGCTTTAAGACAAAAAAAAATTCAACACAATATATAAAAAAGCAGCGGAGATAATTGAATCGAAAATCACAAAATTGAATATTGATTGTTTTTTTCGTAATTTTGTGTAACGATCTTGCATTAAATATATCGTTGTAGTAAAATTTTTCATAGTTGTCAAGATATGTTCATGTTTTTGATATCAAAATAACGGATATTTTTTAATTTTACTAAATTTAAGAAATATTTTATATTTTGTAAATATTTGCACATGAACCTAAGAAAACAACTAAAAATATGCGATTTTGTAAAAAATTTGTACTACAGCACCATCTGGTGTCCAAGGTGGGTCAAAGAAGATAGTGCTGAAAAACTCATCGTATCTGAAAACTACTATATACCAATTTTTATTCTAATCGCATGAGCGGTTTGGGAGTTTTAGGTGGTTTTGTAAAAAATTTGTACTATAGCGCCCTCTGGTGTTTAATATAGGTCAAAAATGATAGCAGTAGAACACTCAACGTACATGAAAACCACTGTATACCACTTTTCATTCTAATCACATTAGCAGTTTATGAGTTTTAGGCAGTTTTGTAAAAAATTTGTACTACAGCGCCCTCTGGTGTTCAAGGTGGATCAAAATTTATAGCCCACAAACACGCACCGTACCAAAAACCTTCTATACACATATTTTCATGCTAATCGGATGAGTAGTTTAGGAGTCTATTGCGGCCTTACAAACATAAACTCCTTTTTTATATATATAGATATCGTTTGGTTTGCTAAAACTTTTTTGTGTACTTAACTGCAGAGAATGCAATAACAAAATATATTTCTAAAAATTATTTCCAACAACAGTATAGTGAGCCCTTTCTTTAAAATCTTTAAAAATATTAGCGATGTGTAAATATTTTTGACTAGGGCTGTATAAATGTTATAATATAAAACATGTTTCTACACTTTTTATTATTATTACCGATTGAATATATGAATTCAATAACAATTTTTACTTGTTCATGATTTTAAATTATTTTTAAATAAAATTTTTAACGATGTTTAAAATGAATGCAAAGTGAAAAAAGTTGTTTATTGAATGAATTCTTTGAAATTTGAACAAAAAAAAAATTAATAAATTAAAAGGTCATTCAATAACTCCGTAGGATAAGTAACAAAATTTTGATAAAACTCGATTATATTATTCAACATAGTTGCCTTCGAGAGCGATACAACGAGTATAGCGATTTTCCAACTTTTCGATACCATTTTTATAGTACGATTTCTCCTTCTCGTCAAAACAGACCTCAATTTCAGCGATTACTTCATCATTGTAACTTGAAACTTGACTTGAATTTCTTTCCAGCAAGCATTCTCTTGAGATCTGAAAACAGGAAAAAGTCGCTGGGGGCTTAATCTGGAGAATACGGTGGGTGGGTAAGCAATTCGAAGACCAATTCAATCAATTTTGCCATCGTTTTCATCGATTTATGTCACGGTGCAATTGTTGTCAAATTTATATAAGTATCATTTGAAGGTTAGTACTAAATAAAAATCATGGAAAAAAATATCTTATCTATGTGATTTGGACTTTTTGAACGGACCGTTATTATGAATAACTAAAAATAAATACATCTGAACTATAAATCAATTAATTTAGAATTAAAAATTTTATTCAAAAGTAAATTTTGCATTCACTGAATACAATCTTATTTCGGTATTTACTGAAGTTCTCTTAAATAAAATTAAATGAATTCATTATTTTATTGTACCATTTTTCCAAAAAAAAAAGACCGACTTCAAAATCACTACAAATTAAAAAATAATTTTAAATAACTTTTCCCATTCATTTCTTGGTCAAATTTGAAAAGTTGTTTATATGTATTACAATATTGGAAATCTTATCATTTTCATTTTTTCCATTTTGTTTTATTATCATCAATATATTAATTGCTTTATGAACATAAAAGCTTTGAAGTCGGCGCTAATCTTACTAAGTGGATATCTTTTTATTTGAATTTTTTTAATTTGTTTTATTATCATAAAAATATTACTAACTTTATGAATATAAAAGCTTTTAAGCGATTTTTTGCTTTCAGTTGGCAATTGTTGAGTACGCTGAATGTAGCCAATGTGTTCCAATTATTTGTGCAGCTGTTACACACTATGTCATATTCAGTATTAAAGCTCATATTCAAGCTCACCCAATTCAGTATAGTGATAATGTTTATGTGTACAAAGCTTTTAAAATTACTACATTGTCACCAAGGCAGCATAGCATAGTATTTTTATAATATTGCCACACCCCTTTGTTGACTAACGCCCACTTTTTTACTATAATTTATAATAACTCTGCCTTCCCATGTACTAAATTTCAGTACCCTAGTGTCAACATTATTCGATATACAGTGCGTTTCTAATATTGCCACACCCCTTTGTCGAATAACGCCCACTTTATAGACCGCAATTTGTAATAATTGTGCCTACCCCTGTGTTTTTACTGTAAATTTCAGACACTAGGGTCAATATTAACTGAAATACGAATATCGCCAACTTTTTTAAAAAAGGACCTGCGCGTTAATGGTATCTATCTATTGACAAAAAATTAGGAAAATCGGGCAACTACTTTAGGAGCTATTGATGTACATACACTAAAAAAAAAAAACTGATTAACCAACGAACTTGAGAACCTCCTCCTCTTTGAAGTCGGTTAAAAAATATATGGCCCTACTTGGAAAAATTGTAAACGTTTGAAGTATTTTCTTTTAATAAGATACCTTAAAAGTTTATGGTAGCTATTAAAGAGCTGCATGAATGTATTCCTTTTGTTTACCATTCTATGAATTCTATGCAAGTATTCCATATTCGTGCGAAGCATCAATTTTGCAGGGCGAACAAATGGGACATTCTATTTGAGAGAGTTATAATGAATATTGATAATCTTGTCGTTTGCATGATACAATTACAAGGTAGGCTCATATTGGAGAGCAGGGTGCGCTAGTTGTCAAAATCAGCTGGTAATTTTTAGTTTTTCTAATTGTTGTTGTTGCTTTTGTCTTTTGACGTTTGTAGCTCGTACAGCTTTGTTGTTGCAAAATTTCTCATTTGAGCAGCCATCTTAAAATGAGCTTACCTTGTAATTGTATCATGGTCGATTGTACCTGTTTTTTTATGGAATGTATTCGAATTATTGAGAATACTCTAAACTAGTTTCGGTGTATCTTGGTTTTTGCTTCAGTGTGGCTAAAGTGTTGTTTGCTTCTAATGTCAAATATTTTATTTTTTTATACAATATTTTTTTTTTTTTTTTTAGGATTTCAGGTGGAATACCTATTCAGTCAAGTCTGCCTTGGTTCGAAATGGGGTGATAGATTAGTGGGAAGGAAAGGGCAATCAAGTGAAACATGTGTGGGATGTTCTAAGCGTGGTGGAAAGCCAAAGAAACATGTGAATTTTATTAGTTTATCAACGAAATAATGTTCGTTCATAACAATATGGGAAAAACTGACTTGGATAATGTTCAAAATTCATGAAATTACATTTTATTTCACTAAAAATTTTTACTTTTTTAATAACTTTTTATGTATTTATCTTAGCACTATATTTATACATATCTTAGTACTAGTACTATAATAAAAATAAAACAACAAAAAACAAGATCAAACTTTCATTTTCGCTTATTAAAGTTCATTCCACTCAGCCATTTGGGAGTACTCTCAAACGAAAACTCTTAAATTGAGAGTGCTCTTTTGAGAGTATTCCATGTATACAAGTGCCACATTCCATTCCATTCTAAGCGCTTCGTGTGCACTCTCACTCCATTCGTTCCCTTAAGCTATGTGTAGTTAATATCCGATTTCGGTAATTTTCACACAATTTCTTACTTTATAAAAAAAAAACAAAGTCTAAAACAAATTTCAGCGTGTAGACCGCAAAGAAAAAACATGTTTATCGCCAGTTTGCTGCAAACGAACTTCGTTTGTCGTGCCTGATATCGTTATTTACAAACATTTCAGCAGTTGTCATAATAATAGTCAGTTGCGAGAATCGCATCATTTAGTTGCAGGAAATTCATTTCGTTTCTCACAAACGGGAGTGAGTTTTAAATTCCAGCAATGGAAAAATTTGTTTTTCGCAACTGAAAAATTCGTTTGCTTTCCTTCATTCTATAAACACTACGCTTATAGTTCAGAGTTACTTTTTGGACAAATTGTTACTATATAACAGAGTGAATTTATTTTCACTTTTCATTCTCTTGTTTAAAACTTCAAAAGCTGAAATCTTTTTGTTAAGCATTCAAAGCTTAAGCCTTTAGGCTGATTAAAATTGTTTTCAAGTTATGAATTGCAAAACGTTAAGAATGCACACTGAATTGAAATTTTAACGAATGCAGCCACCGATGGCTTCAGCCGCGATGGCTGCAACGATCGATAGTTGCAGCCGAATTGAAATTTTAGTGAATGCAGCCGGCGCACATTGGGGCCTATTCTAATAAAATGTGGCAAAAATACCAAAATAAAAAATTACAGTAGGCAATACTGCGCAATTGTTGTATGAATAGCATGAAGGTGACTAAAAAATACCGTTTGAATGAGAGCGCTGAGTTGCAATTTTAATTGAAACTTATATGTTCCATGAAATGCTCGTGGTGACAATAATAGAAGTGATTTTAAAAGTGTTTTCAAGTTCAATTTTCTACATTGTGGTTGACGCCACTAGCTTGAATTTATCCAGGCATCTTTACCATCACATTAATAAACTTTTGACATATTATTTATTTTTATAACTAAATTAGTAAAAAAGTTATGTCACTATTTATATGTTCCTAAAAGATGTTACAATTTAATTTAAAAAAAATATAAATCGTTAAACAAATAGTAGTCTTCCGGGATAGTCCGGGTACTTGTTTAACGGTTTTTATATTCTATTTAGTTTTAACTTATAGCAACAACAAAAAAAAATTGTGCAAATTTGCGCCATTTTGAGTTATGCATTTTTAATAAGGAGCTACCCCATATCTGAACAATTTATTTACTAAGTGCAAACGTTTGTAAAATCCAGAGGAGGCTTTGCCGGTATAGAAAAGTATATGTATTCTTAATCAGCGTTACCTCCTTAGTCTGTCTAGCCATGACAGTGTGTACATCTGTATGTTGTCCTTGAACTCAGGACTGAAGGAAGGAGATGAGGCAATTTCATTAAACTTGGGACACATGTCTATACGATCCGAAGGATCTGCGCATATGAAGTTGTTTTTGTCATTTGAATATGTTTGAATATGTACTGTATTTAGGATACAAACTTCTTATAAAACAATGGCAAGCTCGAGGTGTAAATGAAACGATAATAGAAGAAACCAAAAGAGAAATTCAGCAAAGCTTTAACCACAGAATCGGGTTAAATGTAGATAATCCAAAGCATGGTTTCGGCAGTAGCAATGATGGGAACACTGCCAGGATATTTTTTGATGACCCAGACATATCTCCGCAGATAACGGGTGTTTATGGTATTATAATAAAAAAATTTCAAACAATTGTGCAAGCTCTAGCTAATGGTTTCAAAATAAATTTTAATAAATACAGAGATTTCGCTTTAGAAACTGCACAAATATTTATTCAAAAATACAAATGGTCCCTTCATGCCCTCCCTCCCTCCCTCCTATGCCCTCCACATTCCACAAAATATTAAAACGCAGACATCAAGTAATTGAGAAAATTTTGCTTCCGATTTGCCAGTTAAGTGAAGAGGCACAAGAAGCACGCAATAAAGATTTTAAAAATTATAGATAAAAGTTTTCCAGAAAAGCATCTAGAGTAAACACAGACACGGATATCTTAAATTTTTTGCTAATATCATCAGATCCCGTTATTGCCAGCTTGCAGAAACCAACAAAAAGTAATCGTAAAGCACTAACAGAAGATGCTTTAACCTTATTAGAATCCTTAGACGTAAACTTCCGTATAGGAATCCATTTTCTATCATGTTCATCTTCATGTGACAGTGAATCGGAAAGTTAGGTTCACGAAATTTTTTGTTGTAATATGTATAATAAACGTTGTATGGTTAAATAAAACTCTTGTTGCTAATTTGTGATATTTTAAATGGACTGTATTTTAATATGATGAAGTACAAACTCGTTATATTATCTATCGTATGTATATCAAAAAATGAAGTTAGCGTCAAAACATAAAATTATTTCAGGGTTGCCTTTGAGCTTTAAATAAAAGTAGTTAAATACAAAATAATGATATGATTTGTAAACATCTCGGCCTCTGTTGAAAACATCCGTTTTCAAATATCCAAAAAGAGTGGGCACAGCTTAGTTATGGGACGTTTGTATATTCCTTTGCTTGTGGAGACAGAAACAACTCGTACGAGTTCATCAGATCCTGGATGAGTAGCAGTGATCTTTCCTATGGACCATTGCGATGGAGGAAGGTTGTCGTCCTTAATTATAACTACGTCGTCGATTTGAAGATTTTTGAGTTTTTGCGCCCATTTTGGACGCTGTTGAAGTTGGGTCAAATACTCTGCTGACCATTTTAGCCAAAATTGCTGCACAAGTCGTTGAAGATATTGCCAACGGTTAACATTGTTTACCTTCATGTTGAACAAATTTTCGTCAGGTAAAGTAGACATTGACCGCAAGATGAGGAAATGCGCCGGCGTTAATGGATCGGTATCGCCTTCAAATTTGCTGCATAACGGTCGCGAATTGAGACAACTCTCAATTTGACACAGTATTGTGTAAAGCTCCTCAAATGTAGCAGATGCATTGACGAGCACGCGTTTCAAGTGATATTTAGTAGACTTGACTCCGGCTTCCCATGTTCCACCGAAATGGGGCCCTGATGGAGGTGAAAAGTGCCATTGTATTTGTTGGTCACATAATTCTTTGGTGAGCTTCTCCTGAACTGATGATGTTCTCCAATATTCGTACAGATCTTTGAGTTGTTGACTGGCACCAACAAAATTGGTACCGTTATCTGAGTACATGTGGATTGGTTTGCCTCGTCTGGCAATAAAACGTCGAAATGTTGCGATGAAGGCAGCCGTTGAAAGTTCACTCACCAACTCAAGATGTATTGCCTTTGTTACCAAACATATGAATAAGGAAATCCAGCATTTGTATAATCTTGATCCGCGGCCCTTCCATGACCGGACTTGAATCGGCCCGGCGAAATCCACTCCAGTATTGTGAAATGCTGTTCCAGGTTCTAATCAAAGATGTGGAAGATTTCCCATTTGCTGCTCATATGGAACGCCACGAAGTTTCATACAAACTGTGCATTTGTAAACACATCTCTTTATGGCATACGTGACGCCTAGAATCCAATATCTTAAACCAATCAAGTAAAGAAGTTGCCTATTTCCAGCGTGAAGATTTCGTATGTGATATTCACGAATAATTAAAATGGTTAAGTGATGATTTTTATCTAAGATAAGTGGATGTTTTTGATCATAACTGATGTTCGCGTTAGCGATTCTACCGCCAACTCGGAGTAAACCCTTAGCGTCAACGAAAGCTGATAGTGATGTCAATTTGTGTTTTGCTGGTAATGGTTTGCCAGCTAAGATGCTGCGAATATCATTCCCATATGACGACCTTTGTGCTACCATAACTAGAGCATCGTGAGAATCACGAAGTTCCATGGTTGTTAAAAATCCAATTGATTTTGTTTGACCAGATTTTTGTGCCTTGCAATTATTCAAAAAACCTTCGCAAGTAAGCGGTAATTCTTAGAAGCTTGTTGTAGCTGGAATATCTGTTAATGAGCTCGATCTCCGAAGACATTGCTACGTGCAATGTTACTTCTTTACGTTCTTCCATGTCGACATCATTTGGAATTGGTAGTTGTTGAAACACTGCTGTTAGTTGCTGCCGTAGCACGTCTGGTCCGCTCCACCATAGTTCATTACTGACAAGCTCAGTTGGCCAAATGCCTCTAGTAGCTAGATCCGCTGGATTATTCTGCGAGCGTATGTGTCGCCACTGTTGCGCAGGTATAACATTAATTATTTGAGACGTTCTATTAGCTATGAACGATTTCCATCGGCGAGGATGATCGGAAATCCACGCTAGGACCACAGTTGAATCCGTCCATCCATATAGCTTGACATCTGCGATTTCTAAAGCGATTTGAACCTTTGTAATTAGTTTTGTCATTAGATGAGCTGCGCACAATTCAAGCCGTGGCAGTGAAATTTGCTTAACTGGCGCGACACGCGTCTAGCTGCTATTAAACGTGACGAAATGTTGCCATCTTTGCTTTGAACTCGAAGATAAATTGTTGCCGCATATGCTAGCTCGGATGAATCGGCGAACCCATGAAGCTCAACATACTGCTCGTTAGCATAATTAAGCCATCTAGGAATTTGAAGATCTTTGATGCCGTTAATATTTTCACGAAATGCAGACCAATGTTTGAAAAGATTGTCAGGCAACTGCTGGTCCCACTCGATACCGTTCAGCCATAGCTTCTGCATGAAGATTTTCAATGACACGACCACCGGCGACATCCATCCTAATGGATCAAATATCCGGGAAATATCTGAAAGAACAGCACGTTTGGTCACAGGCTCAGGCATTGCAGCAAACGAAACGCTGTAGATGAAACAATCGCTCGTTGTATCCCACTGTAAACCAAGTGTCTTAACAGTTTGTGTGTCATCAATAATTGTTTCTGTTGATGTTTCACGATCTTCTAACGGTATTGTTTCCAACAATTGTGATGAATTCTTCGACCACTTTCTAAGATGGAACCCAGCTCCAGATAGTACCTTGCATAGTTCTACTCTCAATTGAATCGCAGATTGAAAATCGACAGCGCAAGACATGAAGTCGTCAACATAGAAATTTTGTATTATTGCATGAGCAGCTGCGGGATACAATTCCTTGCTGTCCTTCGCGATCTGATGAAGCGTCCTTGTTGCGAGAAATGGCGCTGAAGCTGTGCCGTAAGTGACCGTCTTTAAATTATATTGCTGTGGTTGCTTATGCTTGGATTCTCTCCACAAGATGCGCTGCAGTGAACGATCATCAGCGTGAACAACTACTTGCCTATACATTTTCTCTATATCGGCTATAAATCCGATTTCAAATTTCCGAAATTTGATCAGAATATTGAAAATGTCATTCTGTATAGTTGGTCCAACTAATAACTGGTCATTTAATGAAAGGCCATTCGTTGTCTTGCACGAGGCGTCAAATACAACTCGTAGCTTCGTTGTTGTGCTACTCGGTTTCATCACTGCATGGTGCGGTAAGAAGAAAGTTCTGTTTGGTGGAGACTCTATCGCGTTCTCCATGTGATCCAGCTCAATAAATTCCTGCATGAATGTTGTATACTCCTTTCGTAACCAGTTGTCATTCTCGAAACGTCGTTCCATTGCGTAGAGTCTTTTTAACGCCGCTGTTTTAGAGTCACCAAATTGGATGTCACCTGCCTTGAGTGGTAGCTTAACAACATACCGTCCATTTTCTTCTCGCTGTACATGTTGTTGATAATGTTGTTCTGCTTCTTCTTCTTCAGAAGTAAAATATCGAGCTGGCGCCTGTAGTTCTTCGGTTTCCCAAAAACGCTGAAGTTGCTTATCCAGGTCTATGGACACGTGTGCTGTAATTATTTGCTGCTGTGACGTGCCTGCAATTCGTCCCATGATTACCCAACCAAAAATTGTGTGCAAAGCACTCGGTGATCCGCTGGGATGCACTATGCGACCCTCAAGCATGCAATCAGAAAAAATATCGACGCCCAGGATCATGTCGATACGACCAGGCTTGTTGAATGCAGGATCTGCCAATGTTAGGCTTTTGAAAAAATCTAGCTTGTTGCTTTCGATGATTTGTCCAGGAATATTCTTAGTAAGTTCAGATAAGCAGAAAGCTTCTGTTGTGACAACCTTGCTGACATGCGATGCCTCAATGTAAATTGCAGCCTTACCTTTTGTATAGCTTCCGGTACCTGAGCCAACGCCGAAGAGGACCGTTTTGTCGTGAGAGCGCTTGAGTTGAAGTCTTTGTACACACGCCTCTGTGATGAGTGTGCTTTGTGACCCTGAGTCTAAAAGAGCTCGACATGGCCGTAAAATGTTGGAACCATCTCGAACAAAGATTACTGCGGTCGGCATCACTGAAAATATTTGTTGAGCCTGTTGCGTCGTGTTGTTGCAGCTCATAACATTGCTTATTGCTGTCTGCTGTTCTACTGATTGCTGATGCATATTGTTTCGTTGTTGAGAAGTCATTTTAGTTGCTGCTGATGAATGAAGAAGCGTGTTATGCTTTGCATTGCATAACTTGCACGATGATTTCTTACATTCCGATGCCTGATGATTAGGTTGAAGACAATTAAAACAAATGTTGTTCTTTTTCAGTACCTTGTATTTGCACTCAAGTGCCATTGCTTTAAATTGCTCGCAGTGATATAAGTAATGCTCCTTTGAGCATACAGGGCATGAATGCACCACTGCTGTGAAGGTACGGGATTGATTGCGTTTTTGAGTCGAATGTTCATATGTCGTGTGGTTGGAACTCTTCTGTGTATGTTCCAATTCGAAAACTCGCTTTTCGATAAACCCTAAAAATTTTTCAAATGTTGGACACTCATCAGTTTTTCTCTCTCTGTACCATAAGCTCAGAGTATCGTTATCAAGTTTCTTTTCCAAATGAAAAAGTAAAATAGTGTTCCACTGTTCAACTGGCTCGTCGAGAACCTTAAGAGCATTGAAGCTTTCATTTGTGTTGTTGTAAACCCGTTTGATCTCTGAAGCGCATGACGATTTCATCGCTGGCTGGTTGAACAAAAGTTCCAAGTAGGCACGCTTGACCTTATCGGATTTGTCAAACTTTCTTTTTAACAAATTCCATGCAATTTCGTAATTGGCATTTGTGGGCTGTAGATGCTTGATAAGCGAGAGCACATCTTTCTTCAATCGTGTTTGAAGATATTCAAGTTTTTCGACATTAGAAATGTTCACCCTATTGTGAACCATGGATTCGAAAAGATCACGAAACCTGATCCAGTCTGTGCTCGATCCATCGAATTCTGGAACTATTACTTGAGGAAGACGCATCTCGTAATACGATTGTTGCTGTCGTTGTTGACTTGCGTCAGCGGCCTGACCAGCTGGCGTTGAGTTTGCACCAAATCGACTAGAGTTTGACATTTGCTCCAGTAGTGTGGTTACAGCACTTTGCTGTTCGACGAGTGTTTGCACTGCTGTTGACATATCGTTGTTCGTCGCATGCTGTTCCATAATGGTGTGATTTGCGTCATCATCATTTACACGACCTGCATAGATTGCTTTTATCGCAAAATATTTATTTTCAATTTCTACTCTATATGCTTCCTCAGTAGCGGCAGCTTCAGCTGTGTTAGCCGCAGCTTCTATTTCAGCTTGAACATTCTCAAACTGTTTAAAAATGTCGTCTGCTTTCTCAACGCGCACTTTCAGCTCTATTAAATCTGCTTCTGCATCTGATGCAAATGTAAAAATGCGAGTTAATGAACCCTTTATAATTTTTCTGTTGTTTTGCAACTTATCCATTTTGTTATAATTTATTGTTTTTGAACCTTGTTATAATTTAAAAAAAAATAGTTTATATTGATGAATATATTTTATTCCTTCAAGTGTTTAATTTCTGTGTTTTGTTTTTTAAAATGTCATATATGTCAATATAATTTCTTGTTTTCTTTATGATGACATTTGCCTATCAAGTAAAGTTGGCTACAATGTAAAATGAAAGTTCGAAATGATCAAAAATAAAACCACTGCACGATGGCGCTTTTGACTTATAGTTTATACAACCACCCTAATATATGTTAAACGCCTGTTGAGTTAGCTTTGCTAATCACCGCTAAGCAGCGCTGTTACGTAACACATATTGGAGTACTGATATTCCTTTTGTTGCTATACTACGAGCCGTTGCTTATTTGAGGTTATGTTTGGATATGTTTCGTTGGACAACAAAATTTATATCAAATTCTTGCACTTTGAAGCTAACGACGATTCGTTGATCTGTTCACAGTTGTCGTTGTGTCTATGTACGCTTTCAGCAGACCATTCTATATTCCCGCACCGCTGCTGCGTCGCAAGAGGCGCTCCTGTGGACAATGAACCTGCGTAATTCAGTTGCGATTGAATTCACTCCTTAGGCAAAGATTCACACTCATCCGGCTCGAACAGGACCAAAAAATGTATGGTTAAATAAAACTCTTGTTGCTAATTTGTGATATTTTAAATGGACTGTATTTTAATATGATGAAGTACAAACTCGTTATATTATCTATCGTATGTATATCAAAAAATGAAGTTAGCGTCAAAACATAAAATTATTTCAGGGTTGCCTTTGAGCTTTAAATAAAAGTAGTTAAATACAAAATAATGATATGATTTGTAAACAAACGTTAAAAACACACTATTTGTCTTTAGTTCCCTTTGTATTTTAATATTTGCATTGAAAATAATTTCTGCCATGTTTTCATAACTTTGGCCCCACTGTGCGGCGATGGCTTCAGCCGCAAAGATTTCTTGTTGCGTCTGCAGTTGTTTTGTGTGTATTTGTGTATGCGTGTGTGACTGTTGGGCATAACTGTGATGGGTTGCCATTGGCTGATATCATGTATAGAAAAAGTATTATATACAACAAACTGAAGAAGTTAATTTTTGTACATTTTGTTAATAAGCACTTTATTATTCTAGAAAATGGTAAAGGAAAGACAGAAGCATGTCACTAAGAACGGCCGTTGAAAACAAATGACAATAAAAATGCAAAAAACTTTTTTATATTTAGTAGTATTTAATGGTAGTAAATAAAATGTCCAGTGTTTCAGAGTTGAAAAGAATGATAAAACTCAGTGCATTATCAGATTTTTTAAGCCAACAAGAATGGGATTGATATTTCCATAAGTCCAATTCCTTAGAGAGCATTGGGTGTGCATTCTTTTATCTTCAAAGAATGATGAATTGTGCATCTGTAATTCATTTACTCTACAGAAGCATAAGATTGCAATCTGGTTGATGAAGCTTTTGAATGCATTAAGAGTGTGTGCATTCTGAAATGATTCAATCTTTTACAGCTCTGCTATATAAGCAATTAATACGCGGACAGAGATAACAACAGAGTGCGATAAGTGTAATCCATAAGAAGGCGGACGGACATAGCGAGAAAGAAAATTAATATAATAAATAATACTGGCCCATGGTATGATAATAACAAGGGTAGTATTGACTAGGGTATGCAAAACCGGTTCGAGTTATTCGGCGTTTCGGTTTTTTTTTTATTATTCGACCCGGTTTTTTTAAAAATCGCAATTTTCGAATAATTCGAAAACCGGTTTTTTTGGCTCGAATTATTCGACTGCTCGAATAGTTAAGAAATATATAAATCTTAAATTTTAAATTGAAAAGTTCTTCAAAACACTTCTTTTATTTCGTTTGAGCGACTCTGTTTTTTTTCTACTTACGTTTTTACATTTCACTAACGTTTCAAATATTTCTTATATCTGGCTTCTTTTTCATTTTGCTTTATTTAAGCTCGTTTAAACATATGCTTTGATCATTTCTTTTTGCTTTCTTTTGTTAAAACAGTATTTACAAGCGGCTGGCGTATTTAATTTGGGTTAACCATGAGTTTTATTTAACCTGCATGCGGCCGGCATTTCAGAATGTCCAAAAGTGATACTTTGAAAATTTTTTCCATACAAAAAGTTCCCAATGGACTAGCAATGTGTTCCGACCTTGAGGTGATGCCGATCGGTATCATCCCGGCCGTGAGGGATTTGGGAGTATGCACGTAAATTATTTGGGCCGAATATTGGCTTTTTTCACACCAAACTTGGTATATAGGGGTTTTTGGGAGCGCTGATTACGAATATGCAGTCAGATTTTTGATATTCAAAATAGCGGACACAAAATGGCGGATATTATTTGAAAAAAATATAGATTTATGCTAAACTTGATAGATAACTTGAAAAAATCAGTAGAATTATACCAAATAGGGTGTTCTGGGGGTTTTTGAGGTCGCTGAACACGATTTTGATGTCAAATTTGCATTATTTTTTACAAAATATATTAAACTATCAACTGCGATATGAACTCCGAAGTCTGGAAATATTTAAAAAAAGGGAAAATTCAACAAGGCTTTTTGCAAAAAATGCCCAAAAAAAAAATCTGAAAGCATTAAGAACAAATATAGAGACAATCATTAGAAGACATAAAACAAGCTGCGAGATGTTGGCACCCCATTTGCTTAATTTTGACTGACCAATTATATCATTCAAAAGGTCAACAAAAGGTCAGTAAAGGTCAGTTAGTTTCAGTAATAGGTCAGCGATAGAAAATTTTTTATTCGCGGTTTAAATTTTTCAAGGTCACATTGAGATGTTGGCACGCCATCATCAATAAAATAAAACAAAAATACATGAAATCAATAGAAAATTGTATGCTGATAATAGGTCAGCATAAATAAATAATAGATCAGTCGTATTTCTTAACCAAATTAATTAATTATGTTGCGTTTTCGAGATCGCCCATGGCGTATGAGTGATTTTTAATTAATATTATATCCAATTAATGTTGCGTATACGCTATGGTGACAAGATTTTATCAAACAAAATACGGCTTATGGAAAAATTATATGAAAATGATTATTTTTCAATTTAAAATATGCTTTTTATGAATTTCGAAAAAAGGACAGGGTTTATTTATGGGAAGTTTTCACGAATTTAATCTTCTATAGCAAGCACTTTTAGCCAGGGACCGCAAATAACGATTATCGCTATTTTTTCATCGTTATTTTTTTGATCAGAAATAAAAATTATGTTTTGATCGTTTTTTTTTTCAATCAGAAATAAAAGTTATTATTTGATTGTTATTTTTTTGATCGAAAATAAAAATCATTTGTGATTGTTATTTTTTTCGATCAAAAATAAAATTTATTTCTTGATCGATTTTTTTTCAAGCAAATATAAAAATCATTTTGTGATCGTTATTTTTTGCATCAGAAATAAAAATCATTTTGTGATCGCAATTTTTCCGATCAGAAATAAAAGTTATTTTTGATCGTTATTTTTTTCGATCAGAAATAAAAATCATTTTGCGATCGTTATTTTTTCGATCAGAAATACAAATCATTTTGTGATTGTTATTTTTTCGATCATATATAACAATTATTTTTGATCGTTATTTTTTCGATCAGAAATAGAAATTAATCATTGATCTAAATTTTTCCGATCAGAAATAAAAGTTATTTTTGATCGATATTTTTTAGTCCAGAAATAAAAGTTCATCATTGATCGATATTTTTTCGATCAGACTAAAAGAATTATTTTTTGATCTATATTAAATCAATCAACAAAGTAGCATGTGGATTAAGAAATAAATTATAATAAAATGAAAACTAAAAAAATTAAAAAAGCGCTATGTCTCGAAAACTAAGGAAGATAGGAAAAGAACAGTAGTTTTGGCTTTTCTAAAGATGGTATCAAACTCGCGACGCGCAGGTTAAGGGGTTGGTCGATATAATAACTTAAAAAAAAGCCATATCTCGGAAACTGAACAAGATGGGACAGTTCTTATATTTTGAACTTCTATTTTCGACACCTATTTTCAACTAATATTTTCTAATATCACTATTTACTATTACTACTTTTGATTACCATTTCATGCACCAGGTTGTCTACTAATCCTGGTAATAGTTTCTACTTGTTTAATACTCCTATTTTTTAATCATGTCCTATTATTTTTGCCCACTATTTTCTACTACTATCTTCTGCAACTATTTATATTTCTATAAAAAAAAAAAAAATAAATAACTGGCCATTTCAGCCCTTGAAAGGACTTTGACCTAGCTTCTTATGATCAATTGTGTTGTGCGTGTTATTAAGTTTGTACACAATTGACCGAGAACCGGACCTACATGCTTAACGCCGACTCCGAACGGCGATGAACGGAATGTTCCGGTTCTCAAGAAGCTTTACATGGCATTTTTGTTTACTCTCTGAGGTTTGCCATTGTCTGCAGAGAGGTGGCGGCCGTACAGAAAAATTATTTTAATTCAAATAATTTTCTGTCGCTGCTGGGGTTCGAACCTGGGTTTCCAAAGTTCTTTGACATAGCGGCCACGCACTTTAACCAACTACGCCACGGACGCCACTATTATATTTCTATATCTACTTATATTTTGTACTTCTATATTCAGCGGGGGATTACACCGACATTAAAAAAACCGTCTTGAGTACAAATATCATATAGTTCAACAATATGCATGCATATGTATGTTATATACAGGTAATATTGAAAAACATGCGCTAAAGAAAACAAATAATTTGAAATTTTTTACATTTGCGTAACACAATGTGTGTTTTATTGCCAAATTGATACGACCCAACTTAAATTAAGATATTCTAATCTTTTTCATTTAATTTTACAATTAAAATTGATTCTAAATTTTCTTCGGACAAGTTATATCGCAAATCACTTAATACTAACTTTAGAGCTGAAAAAGCGCGCTCCACACTCACTTGAGTAGCAGGAACCGAATGCAAAATGAACGCTAACGTCTTCAACCATGGAAATATGTATTTTTTTTCATCCAAGTAATCAAGTAGATTCGCATCCACGTCAATGCGTTTCTCTTTATAAGCATCGATTTCATTAAACGCTTTGCACACATTTTCATCAAAACCGTGTTCCACTTCATCGTCTGAGTCATCGGAAAGCTCGATTCCCCTCAATCCAACTCTTAATTTGGACGAACTGCTTTGCATAGAACTTTCATCCAAAAGAAATGCTTCTTCCGTAACGTTCTCGGTTTTTCTATCTCTGTTGCTGTTCTATATGATTAAGCAGAATTTGACAAATAAGTAACAAGCTTATGCAAAATTTCGTACGCACTACCTTTTTTAAATTTTGTAATTGAAGAGTCATTCCCTTCAAATGTTTTTTTGCTTTCTCTATCTGTTCTTTTGTTAATACACGCCTAAACCTAGGATCCAGAAATAAAGCCGCATACATGGTGTCGTTTTCCAATAAATTTTTTTCTCTTGACCGTATGTGTCTTAAAAGCACCTCGCTGCTGTCTGTATTTATCGATTCAAGCTGAAATCTTAGTTCCAGCCAAACTTTGTAAAAATCACCGAGAGACAGTTGCTTTGTTTGCAACTTCAACGTTAACACATGTACTGGTTCTAGGAGAGACACAATCTTGCCTATTTCTGTCCAGTTCTCAAATGTTAACTGCTTGCTTGCTATAGCGTCACCCAAACAGAATTCCTTTAGTGCAAAAACGCTCTTAAGCATATTATATGTAGAACTCCAGCGTGTAACGACATCCATTTGGGGCTTTGGTGCATCAAGAATTTGTATAGTATATCTATAAGCTAAATAACATGAATACCCACTTAAATGATTTTTTTATATTATTTACCGAAATGATGGTGTTCTAAGAAGCTTAACCAGTTCCCGCGTTTTTTCAATAACATTCAAGTTTTGTTCTGCCATAAAATCTTTTATAGCTAGCTGGAGCGTGTGAGCAGCACATTTTATGGATATAACTTTATCAATCAATATTTCATCAATATTTTCACAAAAATCATGTTCACTGTCATGATTCTCATTATCTTCGCTATCATTTTGGGGCGACAATAATTCCACAGCTTTTACCATATTTCGCGCATTCTCTGTGGTTATCGAGTAAACTTGGTCTATTTTTAAATCAAAACTTAGTAAAACACTTTCAATTTCTGCTTTCAAATTTTCAGCTGTATGCTTTGTTTTCAGCTCGACCATAGAAAGTGTAAAAATTCTTATTTCCTTTTTTATAATACATTGAGCATTAATACCTAAAACTGCGCGATCACTTCGAGTAGCCGTATCAATTTTTAAACTAAAAACTCGTTCACGCAAGCAATCTTTTATTTCACTTTTTATTTTTATGAATTTTTCTCTAACAAAATTCATAATATTTTTTGAATTTACAGGTGCTATTTGCAATCCATTAAATATTTGTCTTGTTAATATTTTGAAAGGGATTGAATCAAAAAATTTTAACGGTTGTGCCTCGGCAGTTACAAATTGAATACACGCCGAATGTACTTCATTTGCAGACATTTCAACAGTAAATTTTTTTTTATTTTCTTTCAGGTCACTATTAAGATCAGAAAGTTTGATTTTTTTTTTATATTCTTGGTAAAACTCTGAATGTTCACGTTCAATATGCCGTGTTAAATTTGTTCTTGACGCACTGCTAAAAGTTTTTAAACATATTTTGCATTCACTTTTATCACTTACTTCATTAAAATATTCCCGAATACACATATTCCGTTTACGACCCATTCTTAATAATATTTTAATTTAAATAATATGAACTGTTCTCATTACAGATCAAACATATAATAAACTAAAATGAACTCATAAAACGGTACATAGATGCATTTTTGTTGTAAAAGCTATAAAAATGTTAATACTTTACTCAAGCCGAATTTTTGTTCCACTATAATAGAGAGTAGATTTATGCTGCGCTCAAAGCGTCTTAAGCGATCGAGACTATATTATTACAATCTCTATGGAAGAATAGAATATATATGGAATAGAAGAGTCATGAGCTATGCTAAACCCCTTACTGACACAACAGAGTTTCAACAGAATTTCACTTTGATGATCATTAGTTGTAGATTATCATGTTTACTGTTATGTCAGAAAGAGATTTAACAAAGCTATGCAAACTCTTATAATATAATCTCTAACCTTAAACAGACTGTTAAAAAAAGCAGCAATTGAAAACAACGGTTTTTTCTTAAATTTTTATATCAGGAGAGCATGCCTAAAATGTTAATGTATAATATTTTTTAAATAGCAAAGAATGTTAAGGAGCTAAAAAGTACATTTTTTACATTATTTTATTTCCATGACTTTAAAGATAAAAATCAGTTTTAAATTATTTCAAAAAATGCAAATTTAATATTAAATTTAAAATTAATTTGGATACAGATCTTAGAAATAGTGTCAGTTTTTCACCATCAAGTTGAGTTTAGAAGTTATAAGCGAAAATTTGAAAAACATTTTCTGGTAATTTTTTCAATTAATTTCTGTTAATAACTTAACAAAGCATTCCATGTTTTCAAAATATCCAACGTATTTCCTTGTATCAAGAAAATATTTCTTAATCCTTGTCTACGCTCTTATATCCTTGACCTAGTCTTTATTCAAATCCTTGCCCAAATCCTTCCCCTAATCCTTGACAAGATCCTTGTCCAAATTTTTTTTTTTTTTTTTGTTTTTAAAAATCATTTTATTTTATTTTAAATTAATTTTTGTATGTAAAAGTTACATAACAAGGTTACAACCTTGAATTTCCTCTCTTGATGTACTATAAAAGCTTTGTCTTATTGTACACCTATTTAAATCTGAAATAAAAAAAATCCTAGCCTTACCTAACCTTTGTCCAAGTACTAAACCAAATCCATGTCTTAGATATTGTCCTTATCTTCGTCAAAATCGTTGTTCAAATCCTTATCAAAGACGACTTCCTAACTTGGTAACCCGGGTTCGAAACAATAACTTCTTTATTTTAACTTAAACAGTTTTTTTTGTAAATATTCATTTGATTTAATCTTAATCGATATTATTTCAATAAAAAAATAACATTTATTTCTGATCGGAAAAATATAGATCAATGATTAATTTATATTTCTGATCGAAAAAATAACGATCAAAAATAATTGTTATGTATGATCGAAAAAATAACAATCACAAAATGATTTGTATTTCTGATCGAAAAAATAACGATCGCAAAATGATTTTTATTTCTGATCGAAAAAAATAACGATCAAAAATTACTTTTATTTCTGATCGAAAAAAATAGCGATCACAAAATGATTTTTATTTCTGATGCAAAATAAAAACGATCACAAAATGATTTTTATATCTGCTTGAAAAAAAATCGATCAAGAAATAAATTTTATTTTTGATCGAAAAAAATAGCAATCACAAATGATTTTTATTTTCGATCGAAAAAATAACAATCAAATAATAACTTTTATTTCTGATTGAAAAAAAACGATCGAAACATAATTTTTATTTCTGATCGAAAAAATAACGATAAAAAATAATTGCTATATATGATCGAAAAAAGAATCGATCACAAATAATTGATTTAAGATGATTTCTATCTTAGAAATCAAGAAAAAATAAATCTTGCCGAAAACGGAATCTCTGACCCACTAGCTTCATATTGCTACATTTAAAATTATTCTACGACATCTTTTTGTATATGATCTTTTGATGTAAAAATTAAAAAATAACCGTTATTTTCTATCCCTGCTTTTAGCAATAAAAAAATAAATAAAAAATTAAAAACAAATTCTTCCCAAAAACGTTCGCAAAACTCTCACCTTATATAAAACCTTCGCTCATGGTTGAGTGGGTAGTACTGCATAAGTACTTTTATTTATTTTATTAAAAAATAGTTGCTATTTTTGTTAAATGAAACTACAAAGATATATTGTTTAATTTGAAAAAACCGGTTTATCCGGTTTTTCTAGTCGAATAATTCGAAAACCGGTTTTGTAAAAATTGTACTATTCGAAACAGGTTTTTTTTATAATGTCGAATAGTTGCGTACCCTAGTATTGACATTTACTTAGGAGCCACCTCCTGTCAAAAAACCGGCCATTAAAAACACAAACAATGTTGAAAACGTTGAAGTGAAAGAATAGAACAATTTTAGCAGCTGCTGATGTATTTTTGCAAACAGTTATTTTTGACAGGAGATGGTTTCTTGTAGAAGAGAAAATAAGCAGTTGTCAATGCTACCTTATATACCATGATAATGACCGGTATAGCTTGCGTTATAAGTATGTATATAAGATATTTTTTTAAGTTGATGACAACTGAAAACTCGTTTGCGGCAAATACAACTCGCAAACGAAGTGTAGTTGGTGAATTTTTTAGTTGCTGTATTATATATTTATGGGTCAGTATTATATATTATATTAATTATCTTCCTCCCTATGTCCGTACGTCTACCTATGGATCGCACTCATAGCAAATCTTTTGCTATCTCCGTCATTGTATTAATCTGCTTGTATAGTAACAATTTGTCCAAAAAGTGTTAAGTCTATTACTATATATACATTTAAGCTTTATGGCTACCAACACTATATCAATAGAAAGGAAAACGTCAAATCTTGCTGAACTTGACATTCGTCTGATATGGCTCTTTTTGTATTCGACAGCCAAGCAAGCAACAAGTCTAAGCCTAAGTGCAAGAACATTTAAATAGATATTAATTATTAATGATAAGTATTATATATTAAATAAAGAATTATAAAACCTGAAGATAAATAAAATACAACGTTTCACTCCACTCAATCACAACAACTGGCGACGAGGATGGGATTGAAAAACTAGGATGAAATTTGTATAACGAATGTACAAGTTGACCAAATTGCGAGCAACGTGCTTAACCTAGTTTTATGCGTTTACTTAAAGCTGCTGCTGCTTAAAAGGATATTCATCTGGATTGAAAATTGCTACTGCTGCGGAGTGAAATCAAGTGCTGTTGAGTTGCTGTTGAGTTGCTGTTGTTGGCCACAAGTAAAATATGCCCGCTGATGCTACAAGTAAAACGGCGGCTGCGCCCGGAACAGCTGCATTACCTGTTGGCGGAGTTCCCCCAAACTTCTGTATCGAATTTTTCGATGAAACAAAAAGTAAGTTCGAACGTTGGCTTCAACGTCTGGAAGGCGCATTTTCCATTTTCAAAATTTCGGACCAGAGTTCCAAGGTCAACTATTTATTGCATTACATCGGTCCCAACACTTTTGATCTGCTATGTGATGGTATTTCGCCGGTCGCACCACAAAGTGAAACGTATGAAGCACTGGTTGAAGTTTTAAAAGAGCATTATAACCCTCAACCAATGGAAGTGGCAGAATATTATAAATTTCATCATCGTGAACAGGTCGAAGGTGAATGTGTCCGAGACTATATCGCGACTCTGCGAAAAATGGCAATAAATTGCAATTTTGGGAATTATCTAAAAACTGCACTACGAAACCAATTAGTTTGCGGTATAAGAGATAAACGTATAAAAGATCGTTTGTTAGAATCTAAAAACCTAACTTTCGAGAAGGCCGTAGAAATTGCTACGAGCCTAGAAATGTCTCAACAAAATTCTGTACAGCTGCATGAAAACGTGATTCATAAATCTTCAATAAATTATATGCAACGAAGACCTAGGCGGGAGTTGCCAAACGTCAAGAAAAATGGAAGTCATAGAAATGATTCGACAAAAAACAATAGCGAGTTTCCGAAATCTCACCAAGATAGTAAAGCTTACAACAAATGTGATACCAACGTAAAATGTTACCGATGCGACGGCCCACACCTTGCTAATGTTTGTAGGCATATAAAGACGGTTTGTAATTTTTGCAATAAACGTGGTCATCTTGCAAAAGTTTGCTTAAAAAAACAAAAAAATAAGAATAATTACGTAAATCAGCTAGAAAACCACGAATATTGTGAAGATCCGGTAATTTACGTTAACACCTTAAGTGAGAGTGCTGATTATGCAAAGAAATTTTGGATAAATGTTTTTATGGAAAACAAGTTAATTAAGATGGAAATTGACAGTGGGGCTGGGGTGTCGGTAATGAATTACACGGATTTTACTAAACATTTCAAAAATATTGTTATTAAAAGTTCTAATATTAAATTAAGCACATACAATAATTCTTATTTAAAGGTTTATGGAGTTGCAGAGGTTGTTGTTGGTCTTCAAGACGCTGGTGATGGAAATTGTTTACAAAGCAAGTTATTAAAATTATATATTGTACAGTCTGATAAACATGCCTTGTTCGGCAGAGATTGGATACATGCATTCGAGGGAGTACCCCTGAGAGCTGCGTTTGCTGAATTATGCAAAACTGAAAATAAAACAAGTAACAATCAGGTAAAAAATCATATATATTTAAATGCACAAACTTCTCCGGAAAATTCAACAAATTGTAAACGTGAATTGTCCATGCTGTTAGAAAAATATGGTATCTTGTTTAGTGATGATGTAGGGGAGGTTAAGGGTGACCCTGCTGCCATTGAACTGGTACCCCATGCAAAACCTATTTTTATAAAACATCGTTCTACTCCGTTTGCGCTAAGGGATCGCATTGAAAAAGAAATCGAGGATTTAGTTGCACAAGGAGTATTGATTAAGATTGATCATAGCGAGTGGGCTACCCCAATTGTTCCAATTGTTAAAGCAAATGGAAAGATTCGTTTGTGTGGCGACTTTAAGGTTACACTTAATAAATTTATGATGATTGACGAGCATCCTCTTCCCACATCCGACGAATTATTCATTGCATTAAATGGAGGGGAAAAATTTTCTAAGGTAGATCTTCGACGTGCCTACCTGCAATGGAAAGTTAGAGAAGAAGATCAAATTAAACTTACTTTGTCCACTCATAAGGGCTTGTTTAAATGTACTCGCTTGTTATATGGTCTTAGTTGTGCGCCAGCGAAATGGCAAAGAAAAATTGAGTCTATTTTAGGAGGTATTGAAGGTGTAGGAGTTTTTATTGATGACGTTTGCATTACAGGTCCTGATGAAAGAACGCATTTGGAGAGATTAGAAGCAGTTTTTGCTAAGTTAAGCTCTTACGGTCTACGCATCAATGCGGACAAATCTGTATATTTTCAAGAATTCATTGAGTACTGTGGTTTCAAAATTGACAAACGAGGGATCCATAAGACAGCAAGTAAAATGGAGGCAATTTATAATGCGCCGCGGCCGAAAAATGTTTCCGAGCTTCGTTCTTTACTAGGCCTGGTTAACTATTATGGTAGATTTTTTCAAAACCTTGCTGATGTGTTGGAACCACTTCATCTTCTTCTCAGAAAAAACAGTCAGTTCGATTGGACAAATGAGTGTGAAAAATCTTTTAATAAAATAAAGAGTGAAATTGTATCTGAGAAATTTTTAGTGCACTATGCGAGAGATAAACCACTTTGTTTAGCAACTGATGCATCTCCAGTGGGGGTTGGTGCGGTCCTGTCCCATATTTTCCCCGATGGTATAGAAAGGCCAATCCAATTTGCGTCTCAAACTCTTTTAGAATCTCAAAGAAAATGGTCGCAAATCGATAAAGAGGCATACGCAATTATTTTTGGGGTAAAAAAATTTTTCCAATTCTTGTACGGTCGCCATTTTATTTTATATACGGACCACAAGCCATTGGTGCAGATTTTCGCTTCGGAAAAAAGTTTGCCCCATATGTCTGCAGCTCGTATGCAACATTACGCGATATATTTACAGGGATTTAACTATACAATAAAATATAAACGATCAGAACACCATGGTAATGCTGATCCTATGTCGAGGTTACCGAATCCGACTACAAGCTGTGTAAAACTTGAAGAATCAGATTTGTTCGAGATAAACCAATTAGAAACCATGCCTGTGACGGCAAAACATATAGCGGAAGAAACTGCTAAGGATGAAGCTTTAGTTTCATTGCTGCAAGGCCTACAAAAAGGCAGAAATATTCCGTTGCATGTAAGGTTTGGGATTAACCAAGAGGAATTTTCAATTCAAGGAGGTTGTATAATGCGTGGGATGCGAGTAGTTATACCCAATAAGTTACAGGCGTTAATTCTTGCTGACTTGCATTCAGCACATTTTGGCATAACCAGAATGAAAGAGCTGGCACGTAGTTTCTGCTGGTGGCCGAAAATAGATCAGCATATTGAAGCATATGTATTAAATTGCCAAAGCTGTTGCAAAAATCGAAATAATCCGAAAAAAATAAATACACATCATTGGTGTCCGCCTGCGCACCCATGGGAACGTGTGCATTTAGATTTTGCAGGACCATTTATGGGTGTTTATTTTTTGCTTTTCATAGACTCATATTCTAAATGGCCTGAAATTCATATTTTGAAAAATATTACAACCGATACAACCATTTCAATATTGCGCAAAATATTTGCAACTTTTGGGCTACCAAAAATTTTGTGTACCGACAACGGTGCACAGTTAATAAATTTAAAATTCAAAATGTTTTGCGAAAAACATAATATTGTGCATAAGCGCACCGCACCGTACCACCCTGCAACAAATGGTCAAGCAGAGCGTTATGTACAAACATTAAAAAATAAATTACGTTGTTTAAGGTACAAAGACGAAGATCTTAGTATTAAACTGAACGATATTCTTTTACACTATCGAATTACGCCTCATCCAGTAACAAAAAAGTCTCCATCGGAAATTCTTTTCACATACCCATTTCGTACCAAATTTTCGATCTTAGTACCAGAAACACAAAACAAACAGGGTCTTTATAAAGAAAGTGTGTGTAGAGAATTTGAAAAGGGGGAAAGAGTTGCTGTCAGAAATTATATAGGCAAAGATAAATGGAACTTTGGAGAAGTTTGTGATAGACCCGGTTTGTTGCATTATAAAGTTAAGCTAGATGATGGAAAAACTGCCCATAGGCATGTTGATCAGATTGTTAATGCAGGAAGCCATGTATCGGATGTTCAATATCCGAGTGAACCGTGTGAAGAGCAACAACAGTCTCCAATGAAAAGTTATACAGTCAAAAATGAAGACGATTCAAAGAAGGATACAAATCCAGATAATTTGGTATCTGAACCTATGATTCGTAAGAGTTATAGATTAAAAAAACCTGTAGATAGATTGAATTATAAGAAGTAAAAACTTCACTAACATGGTTTAGAGTTTGTAATTATGAATGTTAGTTTAATCATCAAATTTTAACGATTTGTGAATGTTAATATTATGAAATCTACAGGATAAAACTTCTATGAATAACATTGTAAAATATCCATATATATATATTTTCTTAAAGGGGGAAAATTGTTAAGTCTATTACTATATATACATTTAAGCTTTATGGCTACCAACACTATATCAATAGAAAGGAAAACGTCAAATCTTGCTGAACTTGACATTCGTCTGATATGGCTCTTTTTGTATTCGACAGCCAAGCAAGCAACAAGTCTAAGCCTAAGTGCAAGAACATTTAAATAGATATTAATTATTAATGATAAGTATTATATATTAAATAAAGAATTATAAAACCTGAAGATAAATAAAATACAACGTTTCACTCCACTCAATCACAACTCTGAACTATAAGCTTTGTTTCTATACAATGATGGGGAAAACAAACGAAGTTTTCAGTTGCGAAAAACAAATTTTTCAATTGCTGCAATTTAAAAATCACTCGCTTTTATGACAAACGAAATTTCCTGCAACTAAATGATGCAGTTCTCGAACTGACTATTATTATGACAACTGCTGAAACATTTCCCAGCTAGAACAGTAACTGTTAGATAACGCGTTATTTAATACGAGCCCTAACAAAATTCGTGTTATTTTCATATAAAACTCTCCATACAAAAGTTGTTATATTTGTTCTAGCGTCGTGAAAAATATAACAAGATTTTGCCTATCTGTGTGATCTGGCATCTCTCTCTGTCACCCATGTTTAACTCAACCAAAAAAGTATAGTTAAACTGCTCACTCTAATAACAAACACAGCTAGTTATTTATCAAAAAAGTTAACGCAGCGGTCTGCTCCCCTACCGTAGCGTAGTGGTTAAAGCAAATACCTGTAAACCATACTTACTCTGAAAAGTGGGTTCAATTCCGGGCGCAAGCAGAAACATGATTTTTGACGTAGAATACGTCATTCTCGGAGGTAAGTAGGGTGGTTGATAGTGATCAGGTGTCGGTATTTACATTACTTTTTGAGCCTTTGGTGGGCCTAAAGTACTGATCGTACAATGTTGATGTTAGCACTTGTTGGTCTGCTTGATCCTCAATGCGACAAAAATTCATGTTAGAACTCTCTAACTTATATAAATTTTACACAATTACATGAAATATAAAGCCAACATTTGATGTTTTTGTTTGCTTAAACTTGCTACGTATTTATCGACAGTTTCCGGTTTTATCGACAAAACCATAAAATTTGTATGGGAGCCCCCCTAAGGAGTGGTCTGAGGGAATAGGTGTCAAACGCAAAAATGTTCCTTTTGCAAAAGTAATGGGGGTCAGTCATACATATTAACCCTCTCCGGCACTCTCTTAAAGGTCATATGCTCAGGTGTATGGAATAAATAAACAAAACCATAAAATTTGTATGGGAGCCCCCCTAAGGAGTGGTCGGAGGAAATAGGTGTTAAAGGCAAAAATGTTCCTTTTGCAAAAGTAATGGGGGTCGGTGATACATATTAACCCTTTCCGGCACAAACAGAATAAAATTTGTATGGGAGCCCCCCTAAGGAGTGGTCGGAGGGAATAGGTGTCAAAGGCAAAAATGTTCCTTTTGCAAAAATAATGGGGGTCGGTGATACATATTAACCTTTTCCGGCACTCTTTGAAAGGTCATATGCTCAGGTGTATGGAATAAATAAACAAAAACCATAAAATTTGTATGGGGGCCCCCTAAGGAGTGGTCGGAGGCAATAGGTGTAAAAGGAAAAAATGCACCTTTTGCAAAAGTAATGGGGGTCAGTGATACATATTAACCCTTTCCGGCACAAAAACCATAAAATTTGTATGGGAGCCCCCTAAGGAGTGGTCGGAGAGAATAGGTGTCGAAGGCAAAAATATTCCTTTTGCAAAAATAATGGGGGTCGGTCATACATATTAACCCTTTCCGGCACTCTTTGAAAGGTCATATGCTCAGGTGTATGGAATAAATAAACAAAAACCATAAAATTTGTATGGGGGCCCCCTAAGGAGTGGTCGGAGGCAATAGGTGTCAAAGGAAAAAATGCTCCTTTTGCAAAAGTAATGGGGGTCAGTGATACATATTAACCCTTTCCGGCACAAAAACCATAAAATTTGTATGGGAGCCCCCCTAAGGAGTGGTCGGAGAGAATAGGTGTCGAAGGCAAAAATGTTCCTTTTGCAAAACTAATGGGGGTCAGTCCTATTTATGAACCCTTTCCGGCACTCTCTTAAAGGTCATATGCTCAGGTGAATGGAATAAATATACAAAAACCATAATATTTGTAAGGAAGCCCCCCTAAGGAGTGATCGGAGGGAATAGGTGTCAAAGGCAAAAATGTTCCTTTTGCAAAAGTAATGGCACTCTTTTAAATGTCATATGCTTAGGTGTATGGAATAAATATTTTGCTAAATAGTTTTTAAAAAAAAATGTCATCAAAAGCGAATTGACTAATTCTACGTCTTGTGTTACGACATAGTCGAAACTACTGTATCTTTTTTTTATTGTTTTTTTTTAAATGTTTTTTTTTCTTATTTTTTGTTTTATTTTTTTTTCTTATTTTTTTATTTTTTTTTTATTTTCTATTAGTATTAAGTGTTTAAAAAAAACTTTTTTAAAGATATTTAAAAATGTTTTACATGAAATTAAAAATAGTATATAAATTTTTAAAGCAAACAATTAAAATTTATTTGACATATATTAGTAAGTGTTAAAAGAAAAAAGGAAAATCAAGCAAGCAACAATAACAGTTTACAAGAACAAAATAAATTATGAAATGTATGTAAAATAGCAAAAACGAAATGTTAACATAGAAAAGAGAATTATAGAATTATAAAGAATTAAGGGTTCAATTTAAAATTAAAGAAATTAGATTACAAAACGGTTATTGTAGGGGTAATTGTATAAAACTAAATATTAAATTAGATCTACGTAAAACTTATTAGAAAATATTTAAAATTAATAAAAATGAAAATGTTAGAAACAATAAAAATTTAATTCTAGAGAAAAAGCAGCCACACCACCACCTATGCATGCAACTTCACTTATTTAAAATTAAGGGTGCAATAAATTAGTAAATTAGGAAAATATTATTTTAAGGAAATATCAAATTACTGCTTTGATTTTTTTGCATTATTATGCTGCTTCTGCCTATGTTGGTTGTGACTCAGCTCTTCCGAATTCCTTAATAGTAATCATGTTGCCCTTCTTTTTGGAAAATATCTGCAAAAAATAATTTAATGAAATAAATATATTCATTCAAGAGATAAAAATTTCACCAAACAGAGTTTTGCTTATTAAACTCATATCCATCAATGACTTCTTCCCGGACTTTCCATCGATGTTAAACTGATACGCAAATTCATCAGAAAACAAATTTCGAAGGACGTCATCAAGACTTCCCGAGGAACCCTTCAATTTATAGATGTGAGTCTTCTAAACAAAAACATTTTAAATATATTAATTAGAAGAACGAATTGCTCCATTTTCTTACCATCGACATCTCATATTCAACGTTTTTGAGTTTTTCGTCTACATCTATATACGCATCGATAGTTGAGATCGGTAAAGTGGACGCGATCTCAATGGCAATGCCATCATCCGTCTCTCCAGTTATGCGGCTCAATGACCGATGCACTTGCTTGATGAGGACTTTGCATTCCCGCACTATTTTGTATTGCGCCAGTATCTCACTTCTTTGAACGGTCTGAAAATATAAAATATTTTTCAACAAGACTGTTTCTATGTTTAAAAAATTCATAACTTACAATGTCATTGTTATTTTTCTCAAGAATCGTCATTCGTGAATCTAAATTTTTTAAAAATTCCATGATATGCTGCTGATTGCTGAGAATCGTCGTGAGCAGGCTTATTACATCTGAAAAATTTTTGAAAAAGTTACATAACAAAAGAAAAATTTCATATAATTACCTTTATTGTTCGAACTTGGTATCGGGTCTTGCCGGTTTTCTTCATTAAAATTTCTTGAAGTTTAAAAAACTCTTCGCTTTCGTTTGGGGCTTATAATTTCTATCAAAAATAAAATTAATTCGTATTATAGTAGTAGTAGATAAACTAAGGAAAAAGTATTTTTTACCTTCAACTAATGTGCTTGGGTCATCGAAATCTATGGAGTCCACTATAATTAAAACAATAAAAACATGTAAAAAAGTAAATGGACAAATGGAATAAAATGCAAATTAAATAAAAAAATTAAAAAGATTAAAAATTAATTTGAAATAAAATTAAAATAAAGTGACTTTGAAAACTAAGACAGCTACAAAATTTAAAATTTTAAAACATTTCAAAAAATTAATACAATTTTAATCAATAGTTTTTACACAATATATACATTTATATACAATTTTACAATGAATTTTATGAATATAAATTTAAATTGTATGAAATCGAAAGAAATCAAAATAAATTATAAAAAAATATAAAAAATCAAGTTAAAAAAAATAATATGCAAATAAAATAAAATAATAAAATAATTAATGAAATGAAATAAAAACAAAATATGAAATTAAAATATATTAAACATCAGAGCGAAAGAAAATAGGATGTGAGTGTAAAAAAAAATTAATTGGAAAAGTCATGGAAAACGTGATGCAAAACAGGAATTAAGAGAAATTTTTCCGAAATTGGAATAGAAAAATATTTGTATATAAGTTCATTCCTAGGTACTTTTATGAAATCAATATTAAGGTTACTGCCTAATAATATTCCTAACGCTGGGTAGGATGGAAGTGGTTATTGAAAATAATTTTCAATCGCTTGAAAATTATGTCCAATAATTACATCTTGGCCATCTTCTTTTTTAATTTCTACTGCTTTAAAAGGCCCGGTTTTTTTACTATAACAATAACAATCGCTTTTTTTTTAGGATTTATTATAAAACCTCCCATTTTAGATATTTTATGAAATCCTAGTCCTTGAATATTTCTTTCTTCTAACCTTAAGTAAATCTGTTGCAAAATTTTGTTAGGGTTTTTTATAATTTTTTTTAAATACTGCATATAATTTTCAAATTTATAAGCTGAGAAATTCTAAAGGCCCGCACTGCTTGTTACAATCTACCAAATGCAGCAAACCATGCATATTTAAACTAATTAAATGCTTCCCAAAAATTTCACCAAATTGTCCTACAAATTCTTTTAAAATTTCTTGAGCTAGATCAGATTCTGTCCTACACGTATTTTCGCAAGAAAGAAGTCTAATACCTCCATGCAATAATAAGAAATTATAATAACTATCACTACTAATATTATCTTTTAAAACATATATTCCTAGGTACAACAATAACTGCCTAAACTCCGTTGACTTCCAATTGCAGAATTCATCAAAATTCCTGCAGACACGACCAAACTCGGAAGGAACGAAATTTGATATAAATTTAATGCGTTCGTTCATTTGCGTCTTGTTGCCTATTTTAATTAATAGAACTAACTTCTTTACAACACCTAAATCTACTAAGTGCATAGGGTCTAATGGAAACTGTGAAACCATACCTATCTGGACATTTGCTAATACGTTTTCATTTTGTTTAAAAAATCTATTATGGTGTATAAGATCTAATCTATTTTTAAAGGTAATGTCTGTTCTTAGAGAACAAACACTTTTTGAAAAGGAAAATCTATGTTCACTATAGCTCCCTACCTGACAACATTTTGGGCAACTATTTTTACCATTGTGTGACTGCACACCTGTAACAAAATCTCGAGCTGGAGAGTCACAACAAAAAAGCCTTACATCAAATTTTTTTAAAACTCCATCTACCTTGAGCCCATAAGTTTTCAAATGTCCGACTTCGTTGGAAAAGTCTTTTAAGAAGTCATTGGCATGACTAGGTTTCTCCATACCTGAAAAGCAGGCAATAGTAAATGGGCATTCTTGCGGAAATCCAACGATTGCTCCAAGAATGGGCCATAAAACTCTACTAGAACTTTTAAAAGGTTTAAGTCCATCAATTCCAACGTCTATTAAAACCCCACTGCTATCTTTAAGAAAGGGAAAAGTATTTAACTGAAAAAATTCCTGAATTCCTATGTATAAAAATTCCCCTTCTGACATTCTTTGTACCTCAACTTTTTTTCTATTGGTCCTAAAAAGACTTTTGGCTGACAGCGGCAAATCAGAAAATCCTATTTTATTTAAAGTTTGAAGAAGATCAGAAACAACGTTGTGTGAAACATTGTTTCTGATTGCCCAGGACCTTATTTCTTCTAATTTATCGACCTCAGCTGGTTCATCGAAAAACACATCCCTATCGTCGCTTAAGTCATCCCTATCGCTTACGCTATTATTGAAGTCTATGTCCATGTCGTCATCGGAACATTCTTCTACAACTACCATACCTACGTTCAGAGTCTGTCTGTCCAAAGTCTGTCCGTCTGGATTCACCACAACCTGCTATCACTATTTTCACCACTGTTGCCAGGCGTCCGTGGCGTCCGTGGCGTAGTTGGTTAAAGTGCGTGGCCGCTATGTCGACGAACCTGGAAACCCGGGTTCGAACCCCAGCAGCGACAGAAAATTATTTGAATTAAAATAATTTTTCTGTACGGCCGCCACCTCTCTGCAGACAATGGCAAACCTCAGAGAGTAATCAAAATGCTATGTAAAGCTTCTTGAGAATAAGAACATTCCGTTCATCGCCGTTCGGAGTCGGCATTAAACATGTAGGTCCGTTTCTCGGTCAATTGTGTACAAACTTAATAACACGCACAACACAATTGATCATAAGAAGCTATGTCAAAGTCCTTTCAAGGGCTGAAATGGCCAGTTATTTCTTTATTTTTTTTTTTATTTTTATGAAAATAAGAACTTTTATAAATATATATAATACTATTAACAGCTCTCAAAATTATTTGAAAAAAAGTTATATAATTTTCTGTTTTTTCTAATATAATAAATTTCTTAGAAAAAATTGCGATTTTGGCGATTTTTTTTTTTTTTCATTGGGCGATTTTGGGCGATATTTTTTTTAAATCTCGCGCTTTTCTCAAAAAAGTTCTGGCAACACTGATTTTCACTCACTGCAAAACAATTAAGAATCTCTTTGTATTTTTCCACATTAGAAAGAAACTCTGCGTTTTCTTTAGAAACGAGATTTTTAATTGTTCTTTCACTCATTTTTCACTTCACTTTCTTATTTATTATTTAATTTATATTTTATATAACTCTTGCCAACAGGTGTTACTTTGGGCTGAGTAGGCAATTGAGAAGCAGAGCCCTCTCTCGACGAACAAAACTCACGCTCTATAAGTCACTAATCATGCCCGTCCTATTATATGCAGCACAAACTTGGACGTTGAGCAGTTCTGATGAAAAGACTTTGGGAGCCTTCGAGAGAAAGATCCTTCGTAAGATCTTCGGTCTAATCTGCGTCAATGGCAAGTACCGAATTCGATGGAACCACGAGCTGTACGCTGACATAGACATAGTTAAGCGCATTAAAATCGAGCGGCTCCTCTGGCTAGGTCATGTTGAGCGAACGGAAAACGACGCTCCAGCGAAAAAAATATTCGATTCGGTGCTCGGTGGTGGTCAACGCAGAAGAGGACGCTCACATCTTCGTTGGAAGGATCAGGTGTTGGATAACCTGACTACACTTGGTGTTTCCAACTGGCGCCAGCAAGCGCAAAATAGAAATGGCTGGCGCAATTTCTTATACGAGGCCAAAACCGACCTTCGGTTGTAAGCGCCAGATAAGTAAGTAAGTAAGTATTTATATTTTATTTTATTTGATATAATTTGATTTTATTTCTTCAAAACTTCCTTATTTTTGCACCGCACACTTTGTTTTGATTGATTTTTTGTTCGTTTCGCTTATTTTTGAAGAGCAAAAGACCAAGATACAGAAATACATACAATTTTCCTTGTTTAACATAACATGATACTGTATGAATGTATTAGTGACCAAAAAATATTGTTTCATTGTGTTTGTAAATTTGTTGGCGCTGTCTAGCTGGGTTGTAAATAACAATATCAAGCACGAAAAACGTAGTTCGTTTGTGGCAAACTGACGATAAACGTTTTTTTTTTTTCTTTGGATGCAACAGTTGTTTTCATACAGTTTCTTTTCAAAGACTTCAGTGAATCTTTGAATTTTGTACAAAGCATTTCAATATAACCCTACATTGTTTTAATCTAGTTGTTGTTTAATTGAAAAAAAAACTAATAATAAGTATACATATATAGCATTAATAATTAAAAAATTAGTATATGTATTTATTTAATAAATTAATAAAATAAATCACTACAACTTATTTTTATTTAACTAAGCGCATAGTATCAATAATATGCAGAGTTTCCACAAACAAAACAAAATAAAAATATAATTTCATATCTTCTTGCTTTCTTCTTAAAAGTCTTATCTGAGTACATTTATTTTTTATTTCGTTTCACTTCACCAACTTGACATAAAAACCAAATATAAATTTCAAGTTAGCAAAACAAAAACTAAAATCTTTCAAATTCTTAAAAAAATTAAATATTTGTAACGTTTATATATATATAAGTTTTTTACCTATATATTAATATATACAGTGATGTGCGATGAAATAGAGCCACGCACTTGCTGATGATATTACTTAATTAAAATTGTTTGTAACAACTTGGTATGCTCTGAACCAAACGTAGTTTAAAAACCACTTCTCCCATGAATATTGTACGGTTGTTTTTGAGCACAATTGCGCCTGTATTTTTTTTAATCTGTGAAACTGTGATATTGTTGCATTTAAAGTCAGTGCGTTAAAATAGAGCCAACCAATATAACTAAAAATTTTGTAATTTAAAAATATCTTTTTTACTAAAATTTTACTACAGAACGTGAGTAAGAGTTCTCAGTTTTATGATTTTAAAATAAATTTGTGTGTTTCAAACAATTAGGTCTAAAAATGGGAAGAGCCAAGCACTGCAGTTCTGAAAACCGAAAAATTATAAAAAAATTTGCGTAAACAAGGTAAAAGCCAAAGGATAATAGCCAGTATAGTGGCTGCTCAAAGAAAATGGTTGAGAACTCATTAAAGTGTACACAATCCTACTCACGTATCCTACTCACGTTTGAAGATTAAAAGATCCGTTTGTGACCTCTTCCGCTCTCAAGAAACAATATTCCTTGGACGTGGACACTTCAACGATTCGAAAACTTTTAATTAAAAACAGATTGAAGGCTAAACCTGCTCGAAAGATACCATTCCTGACCAAAGTTAACGTCCGTAAGCGATTTCAATTCGCAAAGGATTATGCTGATTGGCCAACGAGCAAATAACGAAAAATTCTTTGGTCAGATGAAACCAAAGTTAATTTATTTAAGCATTTCTATGAAAAGACCCCCCAATACCGAATTTTTTCCTCAACACACTATAAAAATCTGTTAAAGATGGCGGTCTGAATATAATGGTTTGAAGGTGTTTTTCATATAACGGCACATATCCCTTATTTCGCTTCGAGGGAAAGATGAATGCTTTAAAATACACCAGGATTTGAGTGGAATCATGATGCCATACGCAGAGTTAAGTATGCCGCTTCGATGGGTGTTTCAGCAGGATAACGACCCGAAACACACATCGAAGCGGGCAAACGAATCGTTTAGACAAAAAACATCGAAGTTTTAAGCTGGCCGCCAGACCTTAATTCTATCGAAAATTTTTAGCGAGAGGTTAAAGTGTCTCTTAGGGACAAACATCCAACCAGCAAAGATGATCTTTGGAGGCTAATCAAGGACGCATGGGAGAAAATTCCAGCTACTACATTCCAAAAACTAGTGGATTCGATGCCTAGACGTTGCTCAGCAGTTATCAGGAATGATGGATACTATACCAAATATTGAGGTATATAATTTAATATAATAATTTCTATTGATTAAATCATGAAATTTCAAATTTTCTAATCACAAGTCATGGCTTAAATCAAGTAAATATTACAAGTTACAGCCGAAAGAGGACATATCATTGAATTTTGAATTTTTTCGTTTATGTTTCACACTTAACTAAATTTATTAGTGTACTAATATTATTTAAATGAATTATTCTTCTTTAACCTATTAAAAGAAAAAATTAAAAATGCGGTTTCCTTAGATTTTTTGATTTAAATAATTTTAATAACACTGGCTCTATTTCAACGCATATCACTGTAAACATGTTTTTTTACTACGCGAAGAGTAAACTATTTGATCGCGCCTATGTGGCAACTCTCTTTTCATATTATTATTTTTGACATTCTGTTATTCACATCACTTTTTTGTTCTCTTTGTTTTTTCATTTTTGTAGTTTTATGTTAATAAATATTCGTTGAAGAAAACCATGCGTTTTTTATCTAGCTCCGCATATCGCAACGAAAAGGCCTAATCCTCAACAATAATCCGCATCATTTTGGTCCTTCGGTCACGGATAAGCAACCACCAATTGTAATTACTACTTAATCAAGGATTTCATATTATTAACATCAAAAATTGCACGCAAGTTAAATTGCAACAAAATACACGTGTGACTGTGTAAAATGTCTGACGTGAAAGTTCGAGATTCTGCCTTAAAAGCAATTAATCGCTGCTTAGAAGCCAGCAAAAAAGACGTTCTTTCTATGGATTTGGAATTAGTACAAGGCTATCAGCAGCTTCTTGCTGAGCAGTGGGCGCGTTTCTGCCAAGCGCAAGAGAAGGTAGAAATCTCATGCGGCCCTGAAAGTGTAGAGTTTGAAGACGCAACACGTGTTCAAGCTGAAACGATTTTCCTAACTTCAAAATCCAATCTCGATCGAATTGCAAAAGTTTTTGGCGCTTCAACAGTGAGCAATAGAGGCACACCTGGGGGATCACCATGCAGAAGCAATGTGATACAATTGCCCAAGTTGCAGTTGCCTTCATTTTCCGGAGATGCCGCTGATTGGATTTCATTTCACGACGCATTTCAGTCGCTGGTACACGCGAACGCAAACTTATCGGACGGACAAAAGCTGCATTACCTGCGCAGCTGTCTTAAAGGTGATGCACTGCAGTTGGTAAGTGGTTTAAAAATAAGCGATGCAAATTACAACGAGGCGTGGCACCTTCTCATATCGCGCTACAAAGTCATGCGTATTATAGTAGACAGTCATTTAAAATCAATATTCACACTAGAAAAGACAACAAAAGACACAGCCGGTGCTATAAAGTCTGTTGTGAGTACTATCACACAGCATGTAGCAGGTTTACGTGCGCTTGGGCGCCCGATGGAATTTTGTGATGACTTTTTAGTTTATTTAACAGTCTCTAAACTATCGTTTGAAACACGCAAGCAGTGGGAATTATCATTAGTAAGCGATGATTTGCCATCTTTCGAACATCTGCAAGAATTTTTAGAAACTCGAGCGCGCTCTCTTGAGATGCTGTCCACAGTCCCAGTCGCAAGTTTTGCGCAGAAAACCATAACTAAAACGTCATCAAAATCAACCAATTCGCTTCACGCAGTAGAGCAGAAATCGCCTGTATCAGCTGCAAAGCAGACATTCAAATGTCTACATTGCAATGGTGATCACAAAATATATATATGCCAAAAGTTTTTAAATTTGGATGCAATGCAACGCTTGGCCGCCATAAAGCAAAGCGGTGCATGTGCAAACTGTCTCAGTAAAGGGCATCCTGAAAATAAGTGCCGCAGTTTTTCTAGATGCCGTAGTTGCCAACAACCGCACCACACGCTTCTTCATGATGCAATCTTGCATCTTGAGTCGCCCGCTTCACCCGCTAATATTGTTAACGCCGCTAACAATGCTACCTCAGCTAGCACCGCCTTACAAAATACTGCTGATTTAAATGCAAATACAGCATCACTGCATACCGCCTACCCCAGAGAGGAGGCGTCTGCACTAATGGTAAAAGACACCTCACCACAAACCCGATCACAAATATCATCGCTGCGTACCGAAGCTCAAGGTACAATTTTGCTAGCAACAGCTGCTGTATTCATCCAAGATCACGCTGCACGCTGGCAGCCCGCGCGAGCACTTTTTGACAACGGCTCGCATGCTTCTTTCATTACGGAAGCTTGTGCACAACGGCTTCGTTTACCACGCGAGCAATCGCATGTATTGGTTACCGGTATCGGGACATCGCAAGGAGGCAAAGTCAAAGGCGAAGTCACTCTTGTGTTGTCGCCCCGCTCGCTAAGTACTCGCTTTCAAATCAAAACGCTCATTTTGCCAAAAATAACAAGTGAGATGCCTTCTGTTAAAGTGCATACGTCACCTTGGCCACACGTCCAAGACCTAACGCTAGCTGACCCATGTTACGCAACACCTGCCGCAATAGACATATTGATCGGCACTGATGAAATGGACAAATTTCTTTTGTCCGGCCTGCGCAAGGGCCCTCCAGGTAGTCCAATGGCTCTCAACACAACACTAGGTTGGGTGCTTTTAGGCAACGTTGCCGCGCCGCAAGGCCCACGCAATACAATATCCACTCTGCACTGCAATGTAGATCTCACGAGAGCGGTAAGTTTGTTTTGGGCTTTAGAAGACCCACCCGCAAAAAAGCATCTAACTGAAGAAGAATTGCTTTGTGAAGAAATCTTCGAAAACACACATCAACGTGCTTCTGATGGTCGTTTTATCGTGCGGCTGCCATTTAAAAGCTGCAAAACACTTGGTGAGTCTAGAAGTGTTGCTGTTAGCAATTTGTTACGCCTAGAGAAAAGATTGTATACTAACAACGACATGCGGAAACGCTACAACGAGTTCATGCAAGAACTTTTGCAAATGGGGCATATGGAAAAGGTCAGATCTCCTTCTGAAACAGAAAATAATTTCTATTATATGCCACATCACGCTGTAGTGAAAGAAACAAGTACGACTACCAAGTTGCGAGTCGTATTCAACGCATCGATGAAAACATCTAACGGATATTCGTTAAACGACAATTTAATGGTCGGGCCACAGTTGCAAGAAGACATATTCTCGATACTTCTACGTTTTCGAACACACCGCTTCGCAATGACAGCAGACGTCGAAAAAATGTATCGGCAGGTGTGTGTTGCTCCCGAAGACGTCAATTACCAGCGCATTGTTTGGCGCTTTTCCAACAAAGAGCCTATAGATGACTATCGCATGCTACGCGTGACTTACGGCGTAGCTTCTGCCTCTCACTTAGCTGTAAAATGCATGCAGCAAACAGCCAAGGATGCGTCTGACATAGTCACTCGAGTTGTCACGCAAGACTTTTACATGGATGACTTACTCACTGGCGCATCGTCAATAAAAGATCTCAAAGCTCTTCAAATGGATGTCTCCAGAGTGCTCACTTGTGGCGGATTTGAACTGCGAAAATGGGCAAGTAACTGCAAACAGCTCATTGGCAACATTCAGAATGTTTCAAGGGAAACATCACATCTTCTTGCCGATGACAACGAAGTTCGTACTTTGGGTATAATTTGGAACACTGATGATGACTTCTTGACAATCGCAGTTAATTTAAAACCGCTGCCAAACACTCTCACTAAGAAATTGTTTCTTTCTGACACGAGCACGTTATTTGACCCACTGGGCCTAATTTCCCCTTGCACCATAAAATCAAAAATATGGATGCAACAGCTTTGGCTCGTGAATGTCGACTGGGACGATGTTGTGCCAGAAAATACAGCCGAGGAATGGCTTAATCATCGCAATGATTTGCCACAGTTGTCGTCGCTTAAATTAAATCGCTGGGTCGGCACTGGACAATCAGCTGCTTCAACAGAATTTCATCTCTTCACTGATGCGTCAGAACGCGCATACGCCGCTGTGTTGTACTCGCGTACTATCATAAATGGTACCATCACCACAATTATATTCACTGCAAGAACCAAGGTCGCTCCACTTAAATGTACTACATTGCCGCGACTCGAGCTGTGTGCTGCATCGCTTGGAGCGAAACTCGTTAGACAAGTCGAAGCCAGTCTGCCTAATAAATACAAATTTTATGCCTGGACCGACTCCACCGTTACACTCGCGTGGTTGCAAGGCCATCCAAGTCGATGGTCGACATTTGTCGCGAACCGCGTGGCTGAGGTGCAGGAAGTATTGCCTCCTCATTGCTGGGGCCATGTACGCTCAGAACACAATCCAGCTGATTGTGCTTCTCGAGGCGTTAGTCCCACTCAACTTCTTGAACATCAGCTTTGGTGGCATGGTCCCGCTTGGTTGCAAGACGGCGAAGCTTTTTGGCATCGTGCTCCTGAAGAGCAGCACTCAACAACGCTGGAGCTGCGAAAGCTGAAAGTATTAGCTAATATCACTCACACTGAAGATTATTGGCCACTTTTGAGCAAATATTCATCATACCGCAAACTTCAGAGAGTGACAGCATACTTACGTCGATTCATCGGAAATCTGAAGGCTAAAAGGAAGAGGAACAACGCTGTTCTACGGTCTGGACCCATAACTATTCCAGAGCTGAACGAAGCGGAAATTGTTTTGCCTATCTCGATGCGAAGCAGCATTTTGCGCCACCGCCCGTTTCTTGACGATAATGAACTGCTCCGTGTTCGTGGCAGGATCAAGGCTGCAGCGCTACCCTTTGACCAGAAGCATCAAATTATCTTACCCAAAAAATCAGCAATAGCAAAGGCAATCATCGCTGACATTCATGCTTACACACTGCATGGCGGCCCTCAAATAATGCAAACGGTGCTACATAGACGATTCTGGGTGCCTGGCGCGCGCAGTCTTGCACGGCAAATGTATCGCAGTTGCGCCAAATGCGCTCGGATAAATAGCCGCCCAATTCAGCAGGCAACAGGTGACTTGCCCCGCAGTCGTCTTACTTCAGTACGATGTTTCTTGCACACTGCGGTTGATTTTGGTGGCCCTTATGCTCTTAAGTTCTCACATGGCAGAGGTTGCAAGAGCACAAAGGGCTACATCTGCTCCTTCGTTTGCATGAGCACGGGTGCTATGCACTTAGAACTAGCCGGCAGCCTGTCTACATGTGATTTCATCGCAGCCTTCAAACGCCTAACAAATCGCAGAGGTTTTTGTCAACACATATACTCCGACAATGCTACCAACTTTACAGGTGCTGACAGAGAGCTTCTCGCTATGTTTCAGCGCTGCATGGCCGACGAGAGCGTGCGCTCATATTTCCAAAGCTCCCGCATAACGTGGCATTTCAACCCACCAGGTGCCCCACATATGGGCGGTTATTGGGAGACTGGCATAAAACGAGTTAAGTACCATCTTAAACGAGCTCTTGGAGAAGTTCTACTAACTTATGAAGAGTTCTACACGCTACTGACTGATGTGGAGGCATGTGTCAATTCTCGCCCGCTTATTGTTCAGTCACCGCACTCAGAAGATTATGACATATTGACGCCTGGCCATTTCATAGTTGGTGAACCGCTCAAAACAATTCCTGAACCCGATGTCGAAGATTTTCGCGGAACGCTATCTCATCGCTGGCAACTCTTAAGTCAGATGCGATCTCATTTCTGGCGTCGCTGGCGCTACGAGTATTTGGTCAGCCTGCAAAAGCGAGTCAAATGGTTTCGTCCGAAGCCAAATCTTGTAATTGATGACGTGGTAGTAATTCACGACGCTCGCGTACCCCCGACAAAGTGGAAGCTTGGCAGAGTCATTCAAAGTCACCCAGGAGCCGATGATCTAGTGCGCGTTGTGCGACTAAAAACCAGCGAAGGAGAGCTACTGCGCCCAGTTGCTAAACTATCTCTTTTGCCAACTAAAGACGTATATTTCGACTAAAAATTTTATATAAATTGAATTTCTGTAATTTTGAACTCAGTCGAGCCGTTCAAGGCGGCCGGCATGATCGCGCCTATGTGGCAACTCTCTTTTCATATTATTATTTTTGACATTCTGTTATTCACATCACTTTTTTGTTCTCTTTGTTTTTTCATTTTTGTAGTTTTATGTTAATAAATATTCGTTGAAGAAAACCATGCGTTTTTTATCTAGCTCCGCATATCGCAACGAAAAGGCCTAATCCTCAACAATAATCCGCATCACTATCTTTTACATATTTTAATGTATACACTTGTTTTCCCGTATGGCCGTGAGGCGCATTTAGCGAAAACAAAATTCAGATAAATTTCCATAACTACTTTTTTTTTGCTTTCAGCGAACCAAATTTTAGGACTATGTTGAGAAAGTGTTTTATATGAAAGTTTTATTAAATAAATTATTTTTTGTTTGTTTTAAAGTTTGAAAAAATTTTTAATTTTTTCATACAAAATTGGTTGTTTTCGACAAAAAATGCTCCAGAAAAGGGGACGTAAAGTCTTTATTGTTAAGTTTCGACAAACCAACTTTTGGCAACCTGTTAAGAAAGTGTCGATATTACACATATTAAAATTAAAAAAAAAATAAATCCAAAATACCCTTTTTATTTTATTGCGTTTTAAACTTCCTGAAACATTTTTTATTTTTATACCCCACGTTTAAAAAACGTAAACGGGGTATATTAATTTTGTCACTATGTTTGTTACGCCTATAAGGAGGCGTGGCAGGTATAGAAAAGTATATACACCCTTCTATTTTTTACACGGTAGATACGTTCCTCAGAAATCCGTGTAAAAAAAAAACCGTGTAAAAACAGAGGCGTTTCCTATAGTAAAATGGGGGATACGTTCCATGTCATCTGAAAACCGTGTAAGATGAAATAAAGAACTATATTTACTTCGAAAAACCGTGTAAAAAATGTTGAAAACTATAAAATTTCTGATATGCATACAAATTGTATGTTGATATGGCATTTTATTGAGCATTAAAACTTAAAATACATAATTCATACAGGTGAAAAATTGTACAGCAAGCAAAAAACAAAAGAAATCTGTTAATCCAGAATTAAGAACAGTGCCAAGTGTGGTAAAAACAAACATAATTACAAGGCAGTGATTTTGAAACCGTACTAGATTAAAAATTTTTTACAAAAATTTTTTTTTTTCAACCGTGTAACTTCAAATCCGTGTAAAAAGAAACCGTGTAAAAAAGATTGGGTGTATATTATTGATCAGCATCACCATCTGAGTCAATATAGCCATGTCCGTCTGTCTGTCCGTCTATCCGTCTGTACGCCTGTCTGTCTGTGATCACGATTACAGCCGTAATTTCCAAGGTATCATCACTAAATTCGATATTTAAGCTTGTATCTAAAAAATACAGGTCAAGTTCGAAAATGAGCCAAATCGGATCATAACCACGCCTACCTCCCATACAAAGTGACTTTATCAAATCGGTAAAATCTCTCAGAATTCCACAAAAATTAATATGATTATTGATTATTAATATACACTCTGAGTATGAAATTCAACCAAATCGGGAAAACCACGCTTACCTCCCATACAAAGTGGCTTTACCAAAAATGTAAAATTTCTTTAAATTTCCCAAAACTTAATATATGGACTTGAAATTTTACATATGAACTTTGATATCAAACTTGTACTCTGTGTACGAAATTCAACCAAATCGAGTGAAAACCACACCCATCTCCCATACAAAGTGACTTTATCAATAAACAAAAGAGAATATTTTCTGTTAAAACTATGACGAAAATATTTTTACAAATAAACATTTTTTTGACTGCTTAAGGCTTTGAATTACTTAAGTATTTTAACTTCGACCCAGTCGAAGATCATTTCTTACTACTTTCAGATGAAATTGCTCATTTTCGCCAAAACATGTTGCAGAAAAGTGGGCGTGAAGTCGTTGTTATTGAATTTCGGCAAACCAAATTTTGGGAACATTTTGGGAAAGTGTTGATATTAGACGTGGCGTCCGTGGCGAATTTGGTTAATGTGCGTGGCCTCTATTTCAACGAACCTGGAGACCCGGGTTCGAACCATAGCAGCGACAGAAAATTATTTGAATTAAAATAATTTTTCTGTACGGCCGCCACCTCTCTGCAGACAATGGCAAACCTCAGAGAGTAATCAAGATGCCATGTAAAGCTTCTTGAGAACAAGAACATTCCGTTCATCGCCGTTCGGAGTCCGCGTTAAACCTGTAGGTCCAGTTCTCGGTCAAACTTAATAACACGCACAACACAATTGATCATAAGAAGCTAGGTCAAAGTCCTTTCAAGGGCTGAAATGGCCAGTTATTTATTTTTCAAAACTATAAAAAAACAAAAATGCTTTTTTTTATTGCTTCTCAAAGTTTTGTTTTTTTTAGATTCTTAAGACCTGTCATTAGTTATACAAAATTTTTTTACGTTTTCTTTTAGTTAAGTTTTTTTTACTTAAACAAAATGTATATAAGTGAATTTTTTGCATATTTTTTACACTAAAACTTACGCCATACAAAGATAATAAATATTTTATCATATTTAAAATTTTGAATAGTGGCAGGTCCTTAAGTTATTGAAAAGATATCGCAAAATCTTCTTACTTAAATATATTAATACACTAAACTATGATTCTGCATATCAAGATTTATAATTTGATGACTTTTTTTCGTATGCTATTTTTTCCGCACTCATTACACTGTGCGATGTGCACGATCACTTTTATTAATGATCATAATTTCTATCAAATTGTTGTCACTTATTCCCCATCCCCCACGAATATTCCAACTAAGTTAAAACTCCTAAGGTTATGCAATCGCTTTATGTCACATCAATATTGCTAACCCCATTAGGACCATCAAATGTATACCAGTGACTTCGCTCGTTAACAGCGCTTATGCACCTACTAAGCATCCATACACTCAGAACCTCAGCCCTAATAAAGTTTCAATACCTAAACGAATGTCTCCATACCTTGCTGAATCACATAGGGGAAGATGCATTCTCGTCAATACTTAGGATAAGCGGAATGCTACTCTCAAATAGAAGTACCGAGTCCAAACTAAAAGTCCCTTCCACACACACACAAACCTCCCACAAAGACAGCAGAATTGCATCTAAGATTAAAAAATATCTGCTCTACTACAGGTAGTCCTCTTTAACAGCCATTGCTTGTATAAGGTACCTGAAACAGAGCAAAACTACTCTCACTACTTTTCGATAACGCGCCAAGATCACACATAACGACATATCAACGCTGACAGTTGAGTTGAAAGATTTTTGCATTTATCAGTGTGAAGCGTTCGCCCGTGCTAATAGGCACATCAGAGGACACGCTTCGAACATCATACGATGTTCGGAAGGCATTCCCTTGAATGAACACAAGACATAGATAGGAATGCTTAGCCACAACAAAGGTTTCAAGACATTTTTCGTTTTTGAAGTGAAACTTCTTTAGCCGCGATGAGGAGTAAGCCCGATGAATCAATTCGCCGATGAAACACTTCGCCATGTTTTTAACATAGAGTTACGCAGAATTAAATAATTATAATATAGTATGGACACAGTAGCTTTTCAACTGCTGTACTAAATCTGTACTAAATTTATCATACGGTTTGTGTCTGCACTTAAAATAATACAAAGCTTTCAGGCCTTGTTTTGCTTTCAAAAACAAAGATGTCGAGCAAAGCATATTGCAACAAAAATTTCATCTAGATCTAAAAAACACCTGTTTGAATTGCAAACGATAACAAACCATAGTAATTTTCGTAGTTTCCAAGTCAATAGTAGGTAGTTCAATTGTTTTATTGTGATTTAGGTGTGAAGACAGCGGAAATATATGCTATGCTTTTTTGTTTGTCTTTGTTTAAAGTTGAAGTTTCTTGATATGGAGCTTGTCTTTGATATTCATATCAAAAACATCAACCTTAAGCGAAAAGACAAACACTGACTACTGCTAAGTAATAGAGTTGCGCTGTACAAAATTTTAAAGTATATTTTTCAAAGTAGCAGTAACTTCAAATCAAACCTGAACACAAAACGAGTACCATACCACATTCGGCTGGTTCTCAAAAAAGTTAGTACAGAATTTGCTGATCATGCACACCCTTTGTATAATCGCAGCGCTGGAGTATTTCTTCGATTTAGCTGGACAATATTAAATTTTGTCAAACTTACTTACTTACTTATCTGGCGCTTACAACCGTGGGTCGGTTTTGGCCTCGTATAAGAAATTGCGTTAGCCATTTCTGTTTTGCGCTTGCTGACGCCAGTTGGTAACAGCAAGCGTGGTCAGGTTATCCAACACCTGATCCTTTCAACGAAGATGTGGGCGTCCTCTTCTGCGTTGACCACCACCGGGCAACGAATCAAATATTTTTTTCGCTATAGCGTCGTTTTCCATTCGCTCAACATGACCTATCCAGCGGAGCCGCTCAATTTTAATGCGCTTAACTATGTCGATGTCAGCGTACAGCTCATTCAGCTCGTGGTTCCATCGAATTCGGTACTCGTCATTGACGCAGATTGGACCGAAAATTTTACGAAGGATCTTTCTCTCGAAGGCTCCCAAAGTCTTTTCATCAGAACTGCTCAACGTCCAGGTTTGTGCTGCATATAATAGGACGGGCATGATTAGTGACTTATAGAGCGCAAGTTTTGTTCGTCGAGAGAGAGCTCTGCTTCTCAATTCCCTACGCAGCCCAAAGTAACACCTGTTGGCAAGAGTTATCCTTCGTTTTATCTCAATACTGACATCGTTGAAAGAGTTTATGCTGGATCCCAGGTAGACGAAGTCCTTAACAACCTCGAAGTAGATGTTGTCAACAGTGACGTGGTTTTCAAGACGCTGGGACTGTTTATTTGTTGACACTAGGTATTTCGTCTTATCTGCGTTCACTGCAAGACGCATTCAACTTTATTCTTTCGCTAATCTGGAGAATGCTGCACTGACTTCGCGCGTATTATGGCCATGATATCGATATCATCAGCATACGCCAGCAGCATAATACTTTTGTAGAATATCGTGCTACTACGTTTGAAATCAGCAGCTCAGATGATCTTCTCCATCATTAGGTTCAAAAAGTCGCACGATAAGGAATCACCTTGTCTGAAACCTCGTTTGGTATCGAATGGAGGAGTGAGATCCTTCCTGATCTTAACTGTGCTGCTGGTGTTGCTCAGTGTCAGTCTGCAAAGACGGATGAGCTTTGCAGGAATACCAAATACCAGACATGGTGGAGTAAAAAGATGATTCCTTATTGGACTGTCGAAGGCGGCTTTGTAATCGACAAAAAGATGGTGTGTGTGTCGAATGGTTTTTCTAGGGTCTTCTCCAAGATTTGTCGTAGCGTAAATATCTGGTCTATGGTGGATTTGCCAGGTCTGGAGCCATACTGATAAGATCCAATCAGCTGGTTTACGATGGACTTCAGTCTTTTACATAATACGCTTGACAAGACCTGATATTTATTTATTGGCCAAACAAGGCAATTTACTTATTCTAACAGGTTTTATTTTTTTTTGTTTGTTTTTTTCTCTCCCCTTTCCTTTTTTGGTGTTCGAAGATATGCAATTCAACGTGGGCGTGATCCTCCCACCTAAATTACATGATTTCACGAACACGTGAAAACTAAACTAGTTCGCAAAACTAAAGCATTTTTTGGTCGCCGTGAAGCGAACAGTTTTGAGGTGTTGAAAAAATTTGAGCTGTTGGGACAAGTTAGTGATGTGAAGAATAAAACCCGTGCACGTCGCTCAGGAACAACTGAGAATATTGATGCTGTAGCCCAAAGTGTTGAAGAAAACCCAGGTTTGTCCATTCTTGGTCGTTCTTTGCAATTGGGCATTCCACAGACGTCATTAAATAGTATTTTGCATAAAGACTTGGGTCTTAAGGCTTATAAAGTTCAGTTAACACAAGAACTCAAGCCGGCCGATCATCAACAACGTCGTTTCTTTGCTGATTGGGTCCTTGAAATGCAAGAAAAGGATCCGGAATTCCATCGAAAAATCATCTTGACTGATGAGGCCCATTTCCACCTCGGTGGCTACGTCAACAAGCAAAATTGTCCCATCTGGGGCTCGGAAAACCCAAGAAATATTGTTGAGAAGGTTTATGGCGGTTTATGGTCCGGCGGGGTCATTGGACCTTACTTTTTCGAAAATGAGGTTGGATCAGCAGTTACGGTGAATGGATTGTGCTATCGAGAGATGATGACTGATTTTTTATGGTCGGAGTTGGATGGTATTGATCTGGACAACGTTAACTTTCAACAAGACGGCGCTACGTGACACACAAGCAACGAAACCATTGATCTTTTACGGGAAAAGTTTCCAGACCGTGTTATCTCTCGAAGAGGTGATCACAATTGGCCACCGAGATCTTGTGATTTAACACCTTGTGACTTCTTCCTTTGGGGCCACGTGAGAGATAAGGTCTACGCCAACAGCCCAGCATCGATTGAAGACCTCAAAGATGGAATTCGTGAGGCTATCGAGGACATAGGGCAGCCACTTTGCGATTTGCTTATGGAAAATTTCATGAAAAGGATATTGTCCTGTAAGCGTGGTCGTGGTGGCCATTTAGCTGATGTTGTTTTTCATTATTAACGGCATACCTTCCTCTTTATTATGAAACAAAAATCCGATCATTTATCTCAAAAAAATGGCATTTTCTTTGAATACTAAAATGACACCTCTTATTGGAAAACCCTGCACTTAATAGGGAACAAACCAAAGAGGTATAAATGGTGAGCATGAAAAGAGATGGGGAAATATTTTAATTTTACGGTAAGGAAAAGAGGAAGGTGGATTTGAGTTAAAAAAATAGATAGCAAGATTTGTTTTGTTTTAATTAGAGGAGAACGATTTTGAAAGGGTACTCTTGAAGGCGATATTAAGAAGGCTTATCCCACGGTAGTTGGTGCAAATTGTGGGATCGCCTTTCTTGTGGATTGGGCAGAGCACACTGAGGTTCCAATCGTTTGGAATGCATTCTTCCGACCATATTCTGCATAGGAGCTCATGAATGCATTTAAGTAGAGCTTCGCCGCCATTCTTGAAGAGCTCAGCAGGTACGCCATCGGCTTCTGTGGCTTTGTTGTTTTTAAGCCGAGCTATAGCTTTCAAGACCTCACTATGGTCGGGCAGCGGAACTTCAATGCTGTCGTCCACAATTGGGGTTTCCGGTATGTCATCTCTATTGGCGGGATTGTCGTCGTCGTCACCATTCAAAAGCCTAGAGAAGTGTTCCCTATACATCATCAGTGTACTCTGGATATCTGTCACTAGATTCCCATTTTCATCCTTGCAGGAAGAGGCCCCGGTCTTGAAACCATCGGCCAGGCGTCTTATTTTTTCGAAAAATTTTCGGACCTCATTTCTGTCACCATGCATCTCAATTTTCTTGCACTCACGCATTTCCGCTTCCCTTTTCTTTCGCCTGAAAATACGTCTCTCTTCCCTCCTCTTGTCTTTGTATCGCTCTCAAAGCGATATATCGTTTGTATCGCTCTCAAAAATTTCATTTAATAGCTTTATATTTGTAATCAATCGAGAGAATATATTCTGCAATTAGTATTAACACACAATTTGGCATATGCCCACCACGGCTGGATCTGATGAATGTCGCCCGAAAGACAAACACGCTGATAAGCCTGATAATTTTGAAAAAGGTCCGATGACTTCTAGCACATAGACCGCACCAAACTGAGCACTTATCGGGATGTGATGGCGATTCGATTACTTCAAGTGGATTATATTTGCTTCAATGACACAATTTTGCTTATTAAGACACCCATTGAGCCAAAACTGTTCGAACAGCGGATCCAATTAAAGTTGATTTTGGCCTATTCACTAAATTTAGAATTACAAAATTTGGTAACGTTGTTGAAGCGCTTATGTCAACACGGTCAAATGTCAAAGATTACTGAATAAAAATTAATCTTGACCATTTGCAACCTGACAATTGATTTGACAGGTATAACTGTCTGAAGTTAGTGACTTAGAAAAACCCCCTATATATTAAAAAATTTTATTTCTTTAAGTAAAAAGATTACCGAGAAAAAATATTCAAAACCGGTTTTTAGTGCTTATAAACTGTAATACTACCCTAATGTTTGTATGGGTGGATGATTTTTATGATCCAAGCAACCCTCAATTAAAGATAAACTTAAACTAATTCAAATTGCCTCAGGTATCGGTATGAGTGCACACTTTACTTAAAAGACTAAGTATTCTCACTTTGGGGCTGTATCGCGTATACTTTCTTTGTTACTTTTGTTCTTAACACACAATTTCCGTGGTCTGTTAAATGTAGAAATCTGCTACACGTATAAATAGTAAAGTTAAAGTTAAAGGAACTTAGCTCTGAAAATGCGCCCAAGCCACTCCAGTCAACTGATATTATAACAAATCCAACAAAATACCTTAAAGCGCTGAGAGTTAAAATGGAAAATAGCAGTTCTTAGAAAAACATTAAGTTTTATTTCCGCGCTTTGCTTAGGTTTCATGTTCTTAAATTAATAAAGATAGCCAAGCAGTTCGCACTCATCCTTTGAGAATTAAAAGGTTGCTATGCAGAGAATCGCGTGAAGGAAATGCACACTCAGCAACTCAAAGCGAGCCAATTAATAAATCTGACTGTTAATTAAGTTTTATTTCATGCAACACGTTAGAATGAGCTTCAAATAAAATGCAGATTTAATTTGACTTTTAAAGCATAAGAAATTAAGTTTATGTGAAATTGGACCAAAAAGTCCTTTTTGGGACTGAAATAAATACCAGTAATGGTTAGCGAAAAACCAATTTGTTCTAAAGAGTAAGTTGATTCGAATAATGGTTACCAAAAATTGAAGCAGAGCCGCAAATAACGTTGTAAAAGGCACTTTTTGCAAAACCGAGATTTTCAGATTACCGTTAACATGACTCTCTTACATTGCTCAAACAGCAAATAAGCCAAAATAATGCATTTTTTCGCTATCAATATAGCTATCAAAATAGAAAGCGTCAGTCAGTGGAAAAACGTTAGAAGTTACTAATAAAATTATACGAACGATATTGCCAAAAGTAATTGATAAGTGCAACAGAAGTATAAAAAAAATCTAATGTATAAAATTGGAAAAATAATAAAAATAAAAAGTGGAGAAATAGTCGAAATTCGTATATTAAAAAAAAAAAAAGAGTATACTTCCAAGAAACGCTCCAGAGCAGGTAACATTACGTACACATTACGTTTTTTTTTTTATTTGGATTCTTGTTATATAGATTTGTGATTGTCATTCTACTTTGATTGCAAGAAATTGAGCATAAGTCAAATTAAGGACCATTTTTATAAATTCTACAAACAAAAACTTAATTCAATGAACAAGCTGATTTTAATTTTTCTTTAATAGAATTGAAAGCAAACTAACATATTTTTGAAAGTTTCCGAAACATTTTCTTTTATGTTCTTAAAACGAATTTTTGTTTCGTTGTTGTTAACCTAAGTTAAGATTTGTTTTGTTGTAATATATTAGTACTCTGTAACTTTAACTAAAGTTCTGTCTAAAATGATTTTGTTACACCTGACAGTAATCAAATAAATAAATAAATTTATATAATTCTTATAATTGTTATTTTTTTTAATAAATACATTTTTCAAATGCAATAATGTACCCTTTATTTAAAGAACAGGGACCAAGGCATGTTGCTACTTGGCACGCTTGATATTTGAGTGAAAATTTAAATTTTTTGTACAGGAAAATGGTTAAAGATAATGGAAAAAATTTTTTAGGGTGAATAAATACACTAAAAACTTATTAACTAAAAAAAATGTTTTTATTAATATTTCACATTTGTTATGTATGAAACTTTAATCTGAAGTTGACGTGCCGATATCGGAAAAAGCTGATGGTTACTAGACCGGGTCGGTCTCCATACAAAAAAAAAGTTGATAAAGTCCGCCCCTAATATGAAAGCTTACCTCGGGAGTGTTTCATTGCTATAAAAAATTTTTTCGTAGGCACCCCGTAAAAACCGCCAAAATCGTTTTTTAACCATAACTTTGTATTTTTTTGTCCGATCTTAAATGCAATATATCATTAAAAAGGTATTGATGAGTACTACAATTCTTCCATAGGTGCCATCGACATACAACATCAAATTTGTTTGATGATATCAGTTACCCAAATTTCTACCCCCCTAAATTAAAAAAAAAATTTATACGAAAATTAAGCTCACAAAAAACTAAGAAAATTTGGCTTTGAAAGTATTTACATAAGTTAATAAACAAAAAAGTTACGGTCGATCAAAGTTTAGAACTTTATTATACCATTTTCTGAAATTTCAGAAAAATCGTAAACACTTATTAAACTCATATAATCAAATAAAATCTTTGCGAGATTCGAGTTGGCTATAACGCTCACGGCTTTCTAGTTTAGCAAAAATGTGACCCATTCGCTTTTTTTTATCAGTGACAGCGAGTGCTGATTCACTCACAACACGCACGAAACGTTCAGTACTTTGTGAATGGCATGGAAACTCTGAAAATCATAAAACATGAGTAAAATACTCGTATTATTTTTGGTAAGAAAATTTTGTTAATTTTACCCGGTATTTATATAATTGCGTTGGCTGAATATTCAAATTCCGCTTATTGGTTGTCAGTCAAGAATTGTAAGTAAGGTGGCTCAGTAATTTTGAATTTATCCCAATCAATTATTTTTGTGTATGAATCACTGCTGAAATTTATAATGCCTTGTTTTGGGACAAAGAATTCACGAAGCGTTGCAGGTGGATCGTACCGCGCTGCTCTTATTATTGCAATGCCTTCAGATCGTAATAACTGGTCCGGGTCAGTTATCATTGATAAAACATTATTTTCCGGGTGGCAATAATATGCATTGTATTCTACAGTAGAGCGAATGATCAATTGTATATCTATTAGCAACTGACGTATCCAGCAAATGTAGTTGAAAACATGCCGACTTCCGTGGATGGTTCGTGGTTAGCTCTTGACGAGGAACCAGAATGGTGCATAGACTTTCACAATGAATGCAACCAGATTCCGTAAAGCTGCAGTAGGCTGACTTTTTGTTACATAAGGGAAAAAAAAAGAAAAATAAAAAAAAAGAAAATAAGTGTATACGATTTTTCTGAAATTTCAGAAAATGGTATAATAAAGTTCTAAACTTTGATCGACCGTAACTTTTTTGTTTGTTAACTTATGTAAATACTTTCAAGGCCAAACTTTCTCAGTTTTTTGTGAGCTTAATTTTTGTATAAAATTTTTTTTTAATTTAGGGGGGTAGAAATTTGGGTAACTGATAGAAATTTGGGTAACTGATATCACCAAACGAATTTGATGTTTTAGGTCGATGGCACCTATGGAAGAATTGTAGTACTCATCAATACCTTTTTAAAGATTTATGAAGATTCGGACAAACAAATACAAAGTTATGGTTAAAAAACGATTTTGGCGGTTTTTACGGGGTGCCTACGAAAAAATTTTTTATAGCAATGAAACACTCCCGAGGTAAGCTTTCATATTAGGGGCGGGCTTTTCAAACTTTTTTTTCGACCCACTCTAATGGTTACCATAATAACTAAAGTTTAGCAGCACCTAGAAAAACAAAAAACAAAATTCATAAATAATATGAGTATGGTTATCGCGTGAACTAAAATTTTTAAGTTTGGCACAAAAATAAAAAAAAAATTATGGAGATTTGAAAAACAAATCGTAAAAAACTCAAGTTTTTTCTGGATTTTGTACAAGAATATATAGAAATATTAAAAATTTTTGCAATATTTTAGTTCACACGGAAACTACGCATTTGGAAAGTATGCGGTTAAAATTTGGAGATAATCGGAAAAGGTAATTTTATGTAACGATGGTAACCAGTTATAAAAATGTAAAAAACTTCAAATTAAAGTTTCATACATACAAATGTTAAAAATTAATAAAAAAGTTGTTTAATCTTAATATTTTGAAAACGACCTTTCATTATTTATATTGAAAACAAATTTGAGCTTTAGGCATAGAGCAAATCACACAGCTTGACTATACAGACTGTTTCGTTGGCCGCTTCACCAACTCATCAGTAGTCTTGCATGACTTTTCACTGTGATCCACTCAAGCTACTTAGGTTCTACTTATACTGCCAATTATGCCGAGATAGTTACCCGGAATTTATTTTGACAGAGAGAACGCTTAAGTTCTTATCTACTCCGATTCACCCTGTATCAAGGTTAACCTAGATCGTATCATACTTTTAGGCATAGCCTTAATTCATGTTCATCTTCGAAATTCGATCACAGCGGTTTACCGCTATCAGAGCATATTGAAGTTGTTGTTATTTTTGCTGTTAGCTCCTCCCTTGTTCCACACTTCCATTTTTAGGGTTCAATTAGTTTAACTGATGGTACACCTAAGATGGTGTGGAGACCATTTTGTTATGAAAGACTTTGTTGTTTTTTATGTGAAAAACACACAACTAATAATTTTTCTTAACATTTTTGTGGGCGTGCTCTCCCAGAAATTTTTAATCTTAATATTTGAATACGACTTTTCATTATTTATATTGAAAACAAATTTGAGCTTTAGGCCAAGTACAACGAGACAAGTTTTGCGTAAGCTTTCCTTTCTTCAGTTTCTCAATTTTCATTTACTTTCCCAGTTGGAAGGTAGGCGAACACCTCTCTTAAGCAATCTATCTTTTCTAATTGCTTCAAGCATTAAAAGAAGGCTCTAATAACATACCTTAGGAGATGAACACGGCAGCTGCAAAGCGCTGTGTTGGAAAGAAAACGGAAGAAAAATACAAAAGTAAAAAACAAAGAAAATCGACATCCATATCGTTCATCGCCAAAAGAACGTACTCGGATTCTTGACTAATCACTTCTTACGTGCTCGATGATGTGACGAAGGGATCAATACCACTTACGTAGCAGCTCCATACAAAGAAAGATGTGGACTTTGGTAGTGAAGGGGGATGATCGCCGAGTCTTAAAGAATGTGCCAAGAAGCTATGTATCTTGGGATGATCGCTTTTCCTACTGGGTTGCTGAACTTTAAAGAAAGCGCTTGAATCCGTAGTTTGCTAAGCAGGCTAGGGTTGCAACCTGTATTTTACTAGTTTTCATTTCCTTTCTATTATATCTTTCACCGAAATATAAATAAAAATCATTTATATCATTTTTTTTTCAAAATTATATATAGCTATACAAGAAATCCCACGAAACATATCTTTTCCCAAATAATGCAACTCTTAATCTATGTTGCCAGAAAATTGGCTGTATTATTCTAAATATATAACCATTGATGGTTGTAATGAAATCCGTCAAGTATTTCAGATTTTATAGATGTTTGTATGTAAAAGTAAATTCTTGTTTTTTACATAAAACCGTTATTTTCTTTAAAATTACCGTTATTTATATGGGTTAATGCCAATATATTATACAAGCTTGGAAATTTATCTTTCATTTGGTGTATAAAATTTAAGATTTACTTGAACTTTTATCGTGTTTTTTCTATGATATAATGATTTGCCCTTGTACGGAATGCTATAAAAAACAAGAGTAGATTACGATTTCTGGGACGTCACGATTCGACAGTGGAATTAAGAAGTTCTTTTAATAAAAATAAGAATGGCTAAAAGAAAAAATCGATTTATCGATTTGTTTCCAAGTTACCGATTTTTTAAGATATTTTTTTTATAATATGGTTTAAGAAAACTGACTATAGTTTTATTAGAACACAAGTGATATTAATATTTAAGGTACCACTTAAATGAGTAGCTGAGGCATTTAGAAAATAAATGTAAGCTGACCATAATATGCATACGTTAGAACTATTACATAGTATATACCAGAGCTGTAAAAGTTTGAATTCATTTTCGCTTTTCATTCTCTTGTTTAAAAATTCAAAAGCTGAAATCTTTTTTTCTAGCATTCAAAGTGTGAACTCTTTAGGCTTAGGCCTTTAGGCTGATTAAAATTGTTTTCAAGTCATGAATTGCAAAACGTAAAGAATGCACACTGAATTGAAATTTTAACGAATGCAGCCACCGATGGCTTCAGCCGCGATGGCTGCAACCATCGATAGTCGCAGCCGAATTGAAATTTTAGTGAATGCAGCCGGCGATGGCTTCAGCCGCAAAGATTTGTTGTTGCGTCTGAAGTTGTTTTGTGTATATTGTGTATGTGATGGGTTGCCATTGGCTTATATCATGTATAGAAAAAGTATTATATGCAACAAATTGTAGAAGTTCATTTTTATACATTTTGTTAATAATATTTATTGTTAACTAGAGGACCCGGCAAACTTCGTCCTAAATTAATTTTTTTATTGAACTAACTTCGAGCAATCACGATTCCACCTGAAATTAAATTTTTATCGAACATTTGCGATCGATGACAAAGGATGACAATCAAATTTCAATTATTGATTGAATGAAACACTCTTATAGCCCTTATTTACACGGAATGTTAGGAGGTTGAGGCAATCATATGTCAGATAAATTCAATGCTTTTTGATAGACAACGTTAGCAAAAGTAAACAAAGATGAAGGCTTTCCAACACGCGAACATGTCATATATTGTTAGCCATGCGAGAAGCTTGGGAATTCAATATTTATAGTTATAGACATATAGTTATACATACATTTTTTACAAATAATTTAAGACATACATTATTTTGCACTCAAATTTATTTGCGCAACATTTATATTATTTTTATATAATTTTGTGAGTGGAACTTCCGATCGCATATCTATATCTAAAAAACTGAATGCACCTCCATGATACAGGTGTAAAATGTATACGCTGCATTTGCATATTCTACTTGCTCTCTCTCTTTATACGATTGCACTACTTTGCGCTCCATTATCTATGTATATATACATTATATATTATGTTATTACTCGTATGTTCTCTTTATTCTTAAAGTAAATAAGTTTAGATTTGGTTTAATCCAGCACACAGTCCCATAATTAATTCCAAAGATTGGCCTTGTGAGTCATTCTCAAAAGCATTCATCGGTGCTTGAATGACATTACTCTTGAGTTGCTTCACTCTTGAGTTGCAACTCTTGAGTTGCTTGTTCCCTTGCACAATTTCGATTGATTGAGGCTCCGAAGTATGATGATAACAGATCCAACCTTCAGTGGTAAATTATGTGGTTGTAATCCTTGCAAATCAATTAATTCAGGAACACTGTTCGATAATTGGTTGCTTCGTCTGGACACAATCAACTGATTTGAACGAATGTAATTGTCCAGAAATTGCATTTCGAATTATGAAATTCAAATCGATATTTTTTTTTAATTTTTATTTTTCCATACAAAATGTATGGACCATCGATTTTTATGAGAAAATTTTCTGCCCGCAGTTTTCTGTTTTAGTTGAAGAAAATCGTGGAAAAAGCCTTAAAGTTGAAATATTCATATCTCTCTCATTTTTAAACATATAATTATGAAACTTTCATGGCATACGTACAATAGATCATCATTTATAAAAATAAGTTAAAATTTTGGATTCTAGATCAAAAAAAAATTTTTTTAGGTCCTTGAGGGTTAAAAAAAAGAATCGCTTCTAACTATATTCCGCATGGGAAAAAAATACCTTTTTAATGAAAACCCAATCCTTGCCAACCATTCATTCCATTCCTCAACATTATTTTGTAGACGTCGAATTAACTTGGATAGTACAGCTATGTGGAACTAAGGCAGTGGGGAACTTTTAACAAAAAACACGTTAAAACAACTAAAATAAATTTTATTCTGCCTTTTTAGTCAAAATTACTAGTAATAATCAGTGGTGGATCTACATACGGGCTGAAACGGCTATAGCCCCATCTCCTCCCTTGTTTTGTTGAAATTTTTTGTATGGGGAAAAAACGCCCTAAAAGCCGTTTCAGACCCCTCTCCCCCCTCGGGCAAATCCTAGATCCGCCACTGGTAATAAACCCCCGAAAATCGGGTACAGCTTCCTACAATTCGCATTAAAGTGAGTTTGTGTCTCAAGTCTTTTGCCTTTTTTTAACTTTAAACGGTCACACCCATATGCTTGGGTGTGCATATTAGATAGGAGTATTTTTTTTCCAACCTAGTAATATCGAGTTTTGAATTCTACATGAAATTCTGATCAACAAACTCCTTGTGACCATTTATTTTCGATGAAATTTACCCATCGAAAAATCGTTTAAAGATTCGTATATAATAATTTAATACAGCGTTCGCTTCTTACTGTCTTACTCGTTCACTGATCGACCCACAGCTTAAACTACTTGAAAACCCACAGCCTAAAATTACTAAAATAACTAAAATTACTAAATTACTATTCGCACTCAAAATAATTTGAAAGTTTGAATTAGTTTCCCACTGTATTAGTTCCCCATAGCTGTACTATCCTAGTTAATCCGACGTCTACAAAATAATGTTGAGAAATGGAATGAGTGGTTGTCGAGGATTGGGTTTTCATTAAAAAAGTATTGTTTTCCCATGCGGAATATAGTTACAAGCGATTCTTTTTTTGTAACCCTCAAGGACCAAAAAAAAAATTTTTTTGATCAAGAATCCCAAATTTCAACTTATTTTTATAAAGGATGATCTGTTGTACGTATATCAGGAAAGTTTCACAATTATGTGTTTAAAAATGAGAGAGATATGAATATTTCAACTTTAAGGCTTTTTCCACGATTTTCTTCAACTAAACAAAAACCGCTGGTAGCACTATCTAAAAATTAAAAAAAAAATTTTTTTTAATTTTGGTTTTCATATTTTGATATAATCATCCCATTTTTTAACGGGCTCGGTTGATTTCAATCATATACATTTCAAGCAACACTGAGAGCGAAATATACAATATGAAGTGCAACATTTACCTAAATAAGTTGATTTTTCTGAAATAAATTTTTTAAAAATAACTTTATGTTTATTGTCCCGTAAAATTTTCAAAAATCCCGTTTTTTTTGACATATTTTGCATTTGTCCCGTATTGTTGCAAAAAAATCTGGCAACACTAATACACATATTAATATCTACGAATTCAAATATTTTTAAAAAATATTAAAAATATTACAAAATAAAATTGTTTTTCAAGAAATCGGGACGTTTGGCATCCCGCGTGAGGTCTTTGCGGGACGCACATTTTTAGACTGAAAATCGGGACAACCCGCGTGGAGATCGGGACCTGGCAGCCCTAGTTGTAGCGCTGCTATGCGGCAAGCACAATAAAGCTCCAACAAATTGAAAACAGATGTCCACAATTTTTCGAAATTTATTTTATTTTGCAAAAATTCATTTAAATTGAACAGTCTCCATTCACTTTCCAACTTTTCTATTTGATTTTCTTTAACCGAATACGGGAAAAGTTGGATAAGTGCAATACTTCCAAGCAATACCGGAACATAATTTAAATAATTTTGAAAAAGAAATTGCACTTCGTACAAAATGGAAATGTTTATGCCAAAGCGAAAGTGTCGAAGCATGAGCCTCAAAAAAGAAGTGAAACACTTCAATCGAAGTGAAAACGACAACACTGATGCACTACCGAATTTCTCAGAACAATTAAAGCAGGGCGTTTCCGGTAATTTTGAGAGCCTTCTTTATAAAAATACTTTTAAAGCTGATGTTTGTAAAAAAAGTTTTTTGTTTTCAGTACGTCCTAAAACTTACAAGTTGTATTATTTCAAACAAAATTAAAGAAAAAAAAATGTCTGATCCAAAATGAAAGACCAGAAAATTTTTATATATATTTATAACTCTTAGAAATAGAGAATCAGTCTTACAAAAAGTTTTCCTTGACATTTAAAGCATGTTATTTCTTTAAATATAATATTAAAATAGTAGCCATTAATTTGGACTCTTGAAAACAATAGAAATTATTTACGGTTTTGTAAAATTAATTTTATAATTACTGTTTCCTTAAGCAACATCAAAACCTCAGTTAACAACTGCAGTGGAGATCAAATCAAGTGTAGATTAAAAACTAATTTGTAATTGTATTTATGTATTTATACGGTAAGCGGTTTTTTGAGTATTGCTCTCAAGCCTAATAGCTGTTTGGTGGATAAACTTTTTCCGACATTAACTTTTTTTGACATTTATTCTTTAATTCATAGATTGTGGCATTATATTAATACCGACAAAATGCGAAAAAGCTTAAGTAGGTGAACTGTATTATTGCTTTTTTTAGAGCAGAACTTTAGATTAATTTGTGACAGAGAATGAAAAAAAAGAGTTCAGCTATTACATCTTTTTTCGCACTTGCTCAGCATGACCTTAATTGAAGCCACAACCCAGAAATCATTGCAAAAATTTCAAACAAGTGAATGTGGGAAAAATGTATCCACCGAAATAGCATTTAGACTTGAAGACATAACAATGCAATTACAAAATAGTTCTTAATCTACATTTGAGTTGACCTTTCAACAATTTGACATCAAGAAAGATACAGTTGCTAACAAAGGTACTCATACGGTTCATTGTATTAGGTAATATATACTAATGTGTTCTACGAGTACTATATGGTAAATAAATTAAATTGTTAGCGTTTCTACTTCTCCAAAGTCGATTAGAGTGAGAATTTATAAGAGAAATAAGTTCCAGAATCGAATACGAGGGTTGCCTTAGAGTCTTGTGCATATCTGATGAGTGGGAACTGACATTGTCGTGATGGAGGATGATCTTTCTTCGATGGTTGGTTTTCCTCAATTCTCCGAAGACTTCCGGTAAACAAATGGTTGTGTACCATTCAACATTAACAGTTGTCCGTTTCTCAAGTGGCAGAGTTGCAACATTACCCGTTTTTCTGAAAAGACTGGCAACCATTTGCTTGGATTTGCTTCTTTCGCGGACAACTTTCGTCGACACGAGCCTTTTTTTGAGCAACCATTGCTCCATTTAGCAACGAGCCTTATGCCAAAATGTCAAAGGATAACTTCATCTTATGGTATGTTACATACCTGTCTGCTTCTAACAGTTCACGCACAGCATCGATGTTTTGCTGCCACAACAGCCGTTCTTGGACGACCTGCATGAAATTCGTCTAAGAGAGAGAACAACGGCCATGCTCGAACTCATTGAACCATTGTTTTACAATCGCTGGATGTGGTACTTCATCACCAAAAGCATCATTCTTGATTGCTGCATTGATGCATTCTTTTCTCACCAATCCAAGTCGAAAATAGTAAAAAATCATCAACCGAAAATGTTCACGTGTTAATTTAATTTTTTTGCTGAAATCCAATTTTAAAACCACTGTAAACAACATACACCAAAACGTTGTGAGTACGTTTATGCTAGAAAACAACAAATTTTCGAATGGAACACTTGAAATTCATCTTGCCATGCTTAATGTTGCCAAGTCGCAAGACACCGGTTATCTTCACGCCTTTGGCGACATATGTAGACGTTTACTTTTTTATAATTATAGATACTGTCAATAATAAATATACCAAAATTTTCACTAGCGAATCCTTCTATAGGAGAAGTAAAAATTTTTTTGTTTGGCTGCACTGAAAGCGTTATTTCCGATGTACATTTAGAGATATAAAAAAAAAATCATATAAAAAATTGTCCCTTAAGAGGCTAAATAGACGATATTGGCAAATGTCCTTCCATCACTCAATGAATGCATTTTTAATAGTTTCAAACGATACTCGTAAGGAGGAAAGTTTAAAATGTCAAATCCACTAAAGATACTTGGAGCCAACCGAACAAAGCGGTTTTGGATTCTCTATATTATAACTTGGGGGGGTGAGTTTAGAATCCATGCAAAAATCGGTTGTTGTACCACAAAACATCGATGCAGTATGTTAACTAATAATACAAGATCGTCATGTGACATATCGTGAGATAGAGGTCCTTGCACATTAGGTCCACTTCAATACATTCGATTTTGCATGAACACTTATCTGTAAAAAAAATTTGCTCTCGTTCGATACCCCATAATTTATAAATAGCTCAAAAAAGGCCTCGCATCGATTGGTGTAAGGAAATGATTAAAAAGTTCAATCGTGGTGCTTCAAAAGACGTGTATAAAACCGTCACAGGTGACGAATCATGGACATATGCGTATGAGCCGGAAACAAAACAGCAATTGACCGTGTGGGTATTCCAAGACGAGGCAAATCCAACAAAAGTTGTTCGCGCACGAAGCACTGCAAATCAAATCGTCGATTGTTTCTTCCACCGAATGGGTCATGTGGCCACTGTTCCGCTTGAGCAAAGTCGGACGGTCAATTCTGAATGCTTCACGACTATTTCTTTGCCGGAAGTCTTCGGAGAAATTCGCAAAACCAACCGCCAAAGACGAGTCATTCTCCATCTTCATAATGCGAGCTCTCACACATCTCGTCAAACATGTGCATTTTTGAGGAGTCAAAACGTCGAATTGATGACTCATCCTCCATACAGTCCTGATTTGGCACCCAATGACTTCTTCTTGTTCCCGAATATCAAAGGTAAACTGCGTGGTCAACGATTAACGAGCGCCAAAGAAGCAGTTGAAGCGTTCAAAAACCATGTTTTGGAGGTGTCTCAAGAGGAATGAAAAAAACTGCTATGACAAATGGTTTAAACGAACGCAAAACTGTATCATCAAGGGGAATATTTTGAAAAAGAATAAAGTCATTTTTATTTCAAAATGTTTTTTATTTTATTATTTGCTATTCCCGAAATATAAATAGTACCCCTCGTATTAAGGTGATTCATGTGATTTCGTTTGTCTGCGTATATAGTAAATCGTAGTGATGTGACGAGTCGAGTTTTTCTACTCGTTAGCTCGAGTCAAACTTGAAATCGAGTCGACTCGAGTCACTTTTAGCTGTGACTCGAGTTGTCAAAAATTAAGCGAGTTTTTCGCATTCGCTGTTTTAAAATGATATGCTTGCGAGGTTTTGCGAGTTCGTTTGTTTAGCGCTTGCATATGAAATAATAGTAAAATTTAAAAACAAAGCAAGCGTTGAAAAATACCGTTCCAAGTATTCTTCACGACTGTGCAACAAATTTTTGAATGTGTGGTGTTGTTGTTATTGCTTTTTTGTAGTTTTGTTGTTAGTTTTATTTGTGTGGCAGCGAGTCTGACTCGAGTTGCGGGTCTGACTCGAGTTGCGAGTTACTCTAAAAAATAAACGTGTAAGGTAGCATTGAATTTTTTATCAACAGTTTTAAAAGTGCCTCGGGAAAATAAAAAATCGAGCGTTTGCGAATTTTTTAATAAATCAAGTCATAATAAACTGAATTAATTGAAGTATTTATTTTATTTATATGTAGAAACGTTTTGTCTATTATTTGTTTTCTTTATATCTTTTTTTATTAAACTAAAATAACTTACTCGCCTTAGGTAAGCTGATTCGTAGATAAAGAATGGCAAACTCGACTTCGAAATGATGACTCGCTGACTCGCCAACTCGAGTTTCTACTCGAGTTAAAATTATTCCGACTCGAGTTGACTTGAGTTGAAAAAAAATCGACTCGTCACATCACTAGTAAATCGTTTTCTTCGTATATGAAATTGACATGAAAGTACTTTTAGAAACTTTCGTACTTTCTTGTAAATTGTCAATGTAAATTTCTTCCATAAAATTGAGCGCTAAGGTAACTACGAAGAAGCTCTAATTTCAGCAAGGTTACTTTCCAAGACCAAAAAAAAAAAAACAAAACAATTCGTCAATTGCCATAAATTAATTATTTTTTCGTTAATATAATTTTTTGATCAAATAAAACGGTTGAAGGTCTAAAAGAAACTTAAACCACCCGCTGTTCAATCTTGTCCTTATATTTAAGTAATATACAAGGTAGCGCAAAAATAACCTTCCGATGTTTTTTGGCTGTAATTTAAAAAAAAAAAATGAAAAACTTTGATTCTTCTTGTGGATTATTTTTATTTGGTCTTTTAATTTTTTTTACATCAAGTCGAGAATATGATGTCATGTAAATGGCCGCCGCCACAGTTGATTGTCATTTGAGCACTTTTTATGGCATTTTCCATCACTTCGGCCAAAACTTCCGGCGATAGGTCCTCACATTCTTGACGGATATTGTCTTTAAGAGCTGCAAGAGTCTGAGGCTTGTTGACATAAACCCGCGACTTCAAAAAGCCCCACAAAAAGAAGTCTGGAGCGGTCAAATCAGGCGATCTTGCTGGCCAGTGCAAATCGCCAAATCGGGAGATTAGGCGCCCGGGAAATGCATCCTTCAGCATATCGGTTGTGGCACGTGCAGTGTGTGCCGTTGCACTGTCCTGTTGGAACCACATGTTTTCCAATCCCAATTCATCAAGTTGCGGCAAAAAGAACTCGTTGATCATTGCTCTGTAGCGCTCACCATTCACAGTAACCGTTTGGCCCGCGACGTCTTCGAAGAAAAAAGGTCCGATGACTTCTCCAGCGAAAACAGCACACCATACAGTGACTTTGAGCGGGTGTAATGGCTCTTCGTGGGTTACACGCGGATTTTCAGTGCCCCAGAAGCGTAAATTTTGCTTATTTACGTACCCGCTAAGATGGAAATGGGCCTCATCACTCATGATTATTTTTGATGAAAAATCATCTTCCTCTTGGTGGTGATTAAGGATGGCTTGAGCGTATGTTAGACTCGATTGGCGGTCAGCAGCTTACATCTGATGCACCGTCTGGACTTTGTACGGAAACATCTTCAAATCTTGTACCAAAACTCACTGTAAATACTGTCGACTGATACCCATTTGCATGGCACGTCGTCTGGTCGATGTCGACGGCGCTTCCATGACGTCCTCGACTACAGCAGCAATATTCTCTGCAGAACGGCTACTCCGGGGTCTGCCACGCCTGGCAGCATCTCGTGTTGTGCCAGTCTCGAGCAGCTAAACGTCACAGTGTTTCACCAGTAGGCGTTGAACGGTCAGGAAATCTGCGGCGAAATTCACGTTGTGCCAAGTCACCGACCGATCATTGGTCAAATAAATAGTCAGCAATATTCCGCGTTCTGGAGCAGTGTAACGTAACAATGTTTATTATGTCAAATGTTAAAACAGAACTGACATTAGGGGCCAATCGCAAAATTTATAGCATTTTCTGATAGGAGGATAACTTTTGCGCCACCTTGTATAAGTAACTAGCAAATACCCACTACTTCGCCGGCGATAAAAATATTAAATATCATTAAAAACTTTAAATCTTAAAATTTAACAGCCGTAATCATATTGAAGTGGAAAGAGTGTAAATAATGGTTTGTGTATTAGATAAATTCAGTGACTTGTTATTTATTTCTCAAAATTTCGACAATATTTTGATATTTAAACATCAAAAGTTTTTCGAAGCTACCCTCTGCACTGAACCCATGATATAATTATACAGGTAGCATTGACAAGTATAGATTTTCTCAGCAACAAGGCAACGACCATCTGTCAAAAACAGTTGTTCGTGCAACAAGAATTAAACGAATGTAAAAATAAATAAATTCCGCAAAATATGTGCGTTAAATACACAATTATAATAATGAAAGTTGTGAAAAAATTATGTGTGATCTGTGTTTAACGTTTTCCAGCCGTGGTGTTTTAATAATAATTGGAAACTTCTTTAATTTCGTCCATATGCATCTGCAGCTGCTGAGGTTGCTACATTTGAACGTTGCTGCATTTTTTTTTTATGTTTGCACTTAATAACACAAAGTTCACAAGTTATCTTCGTTGTAGTAATAATAATTCACTATTGATTAAATAAAATAGGCAATACTTTGTAAGCAAATGTTTGGTTATTTGCAAGCCCTGAAACATAAACAATGGCGAAAACATAAGAAATAATTGAACGCTCTCTTTCTAGACATTTTTTTTGACAGATGGTCGATGCCCAAGCAACTGTCAATACTACCTTATATTATTATACCATGCACTGAACCCCTTATTTTCTTCTTTTGGGAATGTTTTATATATTTTGATTTTGTTTTTTTTTGACATATTTTCCAAATGTTTGAAATGTTTTGCATAATTTTAATTATTTTTGACAATTAATAATTACAAACGGAATGACAAAATTAATATACCCCTATTACGTTTTTGTATCGAAGCCGCCGTAAGGAGTGGTCGGAGAGGATAGGTCCTCAGGCAAAAAATATTCCTTTTGCAAAAGTAATGAGGGTCGGTCATACATATTAACCCTCTCCGTCCCTCCCTGTTTGTAGGGAATAAATATGCAAAAATCATTAAATTTGTATGGGAGACCCCCTAACGAGTGGTGAGAGGGGTAAGGCCCCCGATGGAAAAATGTTCCTTTTGCAAAACTAATGAAGGTCGGTCATACATAATAACCCTCTCTGGCTCTCCCTTAAAGCTCCTCCGTTCAATTGTAGGGAATCAATAGCCGCGTTTTATTCGTTCTGGTTTAACCTGATGAACGAATAGATCGCATTAGTTAATTTTTTTTAAGTTTTTCTCTTGACCGCTTGGGACATTGGAGCTTGGAGCCTTGACCGCTTGGTACACTGGAGCTTGGTGCATTGACCGCTTGGGGCAATAAAATTACGAGTCTTTTGCATCCATTTATATTTATTTATCGGAAAAAACTAAGCACAGCTGTTTCCTTTGACTGCAAAGGGTGACTATAAATCAATGAAAACACAAGTAAACAACGACATCTATAGAGCAGTAGCGGAACGAAAAAAAGTTTAACAAGAGGATCCAGCTACTGAGCAGGTTCATCTTTTTGTTAGTGTTCTGCATGTTATTTAGAACATTTTTGGTTAAACCAGTACGAATAAAACACGGCTAATATAGAAAAAAGAACTAATATGCAATATTACAACAAACATGCTCTTAGTCATGTTTTTATGACTCTGTTTGTAAGTATCAGCACATTTTCGATCCTTACCGCGTGTGCAACTTAATTTTTAGTTGCTTAATTTACAGCTGGCCAGCTGCTCTAAAGTTGTAAGACAAACATTCAACAAGTTTGATGCAACATTGTTGCTTAGAACGTAGAGTAACATATTTAATAAGCACGAAAACTGGCTTGACTTACAGGTTCCTTAGTTTTTAGCATAACGACATCTAGTAGTAAGTAGAATCAGCATTTTTGTTTTTTATTACACAATCTATAGTGGTTATTGTGTATTGGCTAATGGTTATTATAGGAGATGAAGGTTATGTAGCCAATACACATTCCTATAAATATGTTATATTATTGTGATCTACTGCAACATAGCTTTAGTTAATCTATATTAATAAAAATCATTTTCTGTTTGTTTGACTACAATACAAATCTTAACGGCTGAACGGATTTAACTCAAATTCGGCTCACATATTACTTAAATCCTAACTTAGGTTATGGCATACTAAGTTTTGACCACGCCTCTTCCACCCCCTTACAAGTAACGCAAATCTAACTACTACATAATTTTTCAAGCGAAAATGCTCGACTTATTAATTTTAAGGAAATCCTGTTATTTTGACACCAAAAACATTCCCATATCTTTAAAATTGCACAAACTTCTGGTACAACGTCTTTTTCTTATAATATCGTTTCCTGAGAATAACAAAAAAACTATCTGAAATTCGTATATTTTATTTGCGATGCAAATAACTTCGTTGTTTTTGAATACATTTCATTCAAATTTTTTTCGTTGATAAACTCAATTCAAGCACTTAATAAAAACAATTTAAAGGGTACCGTTATCTTAGCGGATATATTTTGAATATTTCTTTCAAAAAGGTCCAAAATATTGACTTTTTACTCAAAAAATTACACAAAAACTGTTTTTGTTGTTAAAATAATAAAAACTCAAAATTGCATTTTCGACTACCTTTAACACCAGATAGCAAAAATGCTTCCAATTTTACAAAAAAATTTATTAACTGTTTCTGTCATCAAAAAGCATGACCCCACCCACAGTGATTTTTTAAAGAAATTAATTTTTTTCAAAAGTTGTTTTTGTTTTTATTCTTTTTATAAAATAGTTAAGCTCAAAGAATAATTTCTGTGAAAAAATTATACCAATATCTCTTTCCGATCCGAAAAGTTATCTTTATAAATCTATTTGCTCGGCCCTTGGTATCGCAACAGATAGAAAAACATGGATCTTTAATATGAGCTTGAAATTAATTTAATAATCAATTTAGTTTAGCTTATATCCCATTATTAGGATTTTTAAAAATATTAAAACGAGGACTAGAGCACCCGAGTAAAACTGGGTATATCAGCTAGGAGTTAATATTGAATCAGCGATGTTTTCGAGTGAATGCTTTTGGTTTGGTGGTTAGAGCGTTGAACTATCAGTCTACGGGAATGGGTTCAATTCCTGCAGCGGGCAAGGAATTATTTTTAATTTAACATTTTCTTGTTGTAATGGACGCAAGCAAAAAATAATATAAAAAAAAGAAAAACGGTGTCGGAAAAAAGTGTAGTTTTTTTCAGATTTCACTCCAGCAAATCGCAGAACGAGGCGTAAAAAGCTTCGCTTCAAATAAAAAAAAAACTAAAGTAATAAACTTTCCGCATCTTCCTGATCTTACCATTTTTTTTTTTTTTTCATGCATTGGAATACTTTTCCTAGCACTGTGACTATATGAAGATCTCGTTTATACGTAAAAATATAAGCTCTGAGGTAAGAAAAATATATGACGGCCTTATTGATAATTGTTGTTTTAAAATTAAATATATCTTTCGTTTAAGCTGAAAAATTTCAGCAAAACATTTCAACAAAACAACGACACGGAATTTTCGTCGATGCTTTTATAAAAGTGGCAGTATTTTTACGTTCAAAAAGGTGGCAGCATTGATACCGCACACAATACATGTTGCTGTCGTTTTTTTTCTTTTTTGTGGACCTTCCCACCGGGAAAAAGAAGCAATTGTGTATGACAAAAGAATCAATTCTCTTCTTCAATAAAGCAAAAGAAGCATCTGCCTCGCTTCTTGACTTGGTCTGGAAGGCTTATATAACGCCGTTTTCGAGATGCTCCAGCTTCAGCATTATGTGAAGAGTTATTGTTCTCAGAAGAAAACAATATAATAGAAACAAAATATACGAGTATGTATCTTACTTAAACCTGCATGGTGTATAAATCTTCACCTCAACATGAGAAATTGAAGTTTTGAAATATATAGAAAATAATTATAGTTGAGATTCTCAAAGTAGGGGAGAGTCGTCCCCGTTGTCACAAGTACTAGTTGTCACAACACAGATATCTGCAGATTCAACATGTTATCGAGTTGGATATCAATACCATCTCTAAGCCAGGGATTGCCAAAGAGTGATTTTTGAAGAGTGCAACAACAATTATAACAAAAAACCAACAACATCAACAAATCGTTAGATACATAGTACAATAAGGAATAAGTAACAAAAAAAAAACACAAACAAAAAACAGTCGGTGACGAAACCATACGCAAAATTACCAACAAGAAACCTTCAGCGTAGCAAGACGCGATCGCATGCGCTATGTATACCAACAACGACAAGAATAAACAACAACAAACACACGCTGTATGGTTGCGGTGCAGCTACGCCTGTGAACGATTCGGCGAATTACAACAATCATAGAAATATTGAATTTGTTGTAATAGAGTGGAAAGAGTGGAAAGAGTTAGGCGATGGCAATCGCTGCTCTAAGCTATTGCAATTTCTACCATCCCAAGAAAGTTCAAGTGCCGTTAGTTTTCTTTTGCAAAAATGATAAGTGATTTAAAAAATTAAGTTGAACTTGTGTATTTTTATAGTTTTTTGAAATTTGTGATTAGACAGTAGGAAGTGAGTAATATTAAACTTCTTATATATTTCCAATACAATTAATATCGTGTAAATAGGTTTATATAAATTTTTGGATAAAACTTAATAATTAAATTTAATGAATACTGTTGAAAGTTTTTCTAATGGTACAGGTTGTCTCAACGCTTGTTGTCACTTATTGTCACTATGACAGCGTACCCCACCTAACAAATAATTTTATATAACCATTCTTAAGCTATGTTATGTTTTATGTTTTTAGAGGAAACATGCCAAGAAATCGCAAACGACTTACAAACCGAGGTCAGACATCTTCAGAAGTCATGATGCAAGCAGTAAAATCAGTAGGCCCAGGAGCTTCAATCCGCAGCGTAGCGAAAATTTATAATATAAATTATCGAACTCTTGCTCGATACTGCAAAAAAAATGAGTCTGATATCTTATCGGTTGGATATGTGAAAACACGACAAATTTTTACAAGGCAACAAGAACAACAACTGTCAAAATACTTGCAGAGGGCATCCGATATATATGTGGGAACCGGCCAAATCAACAACAAACCACATGCAACACGGAAAACTCGAAGCGGACAGGCCTACTAGAGACAACACTGACTGGACGAATTTGACGAATTACGTTAAGACGTTAAGACTGGACGAATTGGACGAAGCGTGGGACGAGTAAAAGTGAGCGCTGAGGACGTGTTTTTTTAGCTCGAGAAAAAGAAAAATCAAAATATGAATAAAATTGTGCTAAATGTAAAAGAAATTAACTAAAATTGCAGTTGAGAACAAAACTTAACTAAAAGATAAATAATTGAACTAAAAATGCAATGTAATATGTGAATGTAATGTCTAAACTTAAAACTTAAATGTACTACAATAAATTATTTAATTGAACTAAATGTAATGTGCTGCAATTGTGCTAAATATTAAAGATATGAACTTAACTGCAAATTGTGAACTGAAATGTAATGCTTAATCTATATGCAACGCAAGGTTACTGTGTTAAATTATCTAACTAAAACTTAAAATGTAATATCAAACAAAAGATTCTAATGTTAAAATAAAGAAACTTAAAAGAAAAACTATTTTAATTAATGAAATAAATCTACTTTGAAAAAGAAAGAAAAAACTATTTTATTTAAAATGAAATAAATGTACATATATTTTGGTTTGAGTCCAGTAGAGGTCCGGAAGTTTGCTTTTGAATATGCTGTGGCTCTTACTAGAAAATTCCCAGGGGCTTGGTCAGAAGATAAAATGGCTGGCTGAGAATGGTTTAGGGGGTTTATGGATCGAAATAAGGAACTTAGTGTAAGAAAACCAGAGGCAACAAGTCTTGCTCGAGCTACAAGTTTTAACGTGCACAACGTTAATATGTTTTTTAATAATTTGACAAGTGTCCAAGAGCGTTACAAATTTACTGGAAGCGATATATGGAACGTTGGCGAAACAGGTATCACGACTGTGCAAAAACCACAACGAATTGTTGCACGAAGAGGAATGAAGCAAATTGGGGCTATTACTTCGGCAGAGCGGGGAACTCTAGTTACTTTAGCTCTTACAGTATCAACTACTGGAAACTCAATTCCACCGTTTTTTGTTTTTCCGCGCAAGAAATTTAAAGAGAGCTTTGTTTCTAATGGACCAACTGGATCACTGGGCGTTTCCAATCCCTCAGGTTGGATGAATGAAGACTGTTTTTATATATTTATACAGCATTTTGTTCGGCAAACTAGGTGCAATCTTGAGCGCCCAATACTGCTTTTATTAGACAATCATGATTCCCACCTATCAATAAAGACATTAGACTATTGCAAGGAGAATGGTGTTGTAGTATTGTCGTTTCCTCCGCACTGCTCCCACAAGTTGCAACCATTGGATCGTAGTGTCTCTGGTCCTTTAAAAAGATATGTGAATATTGCTTGCGATGGTTGGATGAAAAATAATCCAGGTAAAACCATGTCAATTTATACATACCAGGTATTGTTAAGACCAGTTTGCCAGCAGCTATATCTCCTCAAAATATTATGTCCTGATTTTCAACGACTGGCGTTTGTCCTTTAAATCGACTGATTTTTAAGGACATCGATTTCGCTCCATCTTTTGTGACAGACAGACCAGGTATTGACCAGCAAGCCATTCAATTGACAGTTCAAAACGGCGACAGTGTGCTGAAAGCAAACCAAAATAGTAAAGGTTTAGAACAAGTTTGTAAAACACTATCTCCAACTCCTGGAACTAGTTTCCAATTTGTAAGCACATTGCAAACTCCTCGTCAAACTTTGTACGAACCAACACCCGCAACTCTTCGACCATTTCCTAAAGCTCCGCAACGGAAGACAACTCAAAATCCAAGGAAAAGATATAGTGCAATTTTAACTGATACTCCAGTAAGGAATAGTTTGCAATAACTGCAAAAGTGCAAGAAGCCAAAAAAAGAAGCTAAAAAATTATCTAAAAAAAGAAACGTCAGAGCTAAACGGAAATCAGCTAGTAGCGATGAAGATAACGAGGATTCAATATGTGTAGTTTGTTGTCAAGCATTGTCGAGCGTCAAATCAAAACAAAATTGTCGTCAATGCATAAAATGCAAACGCTGTGCACATTATGAATGCATTGAAAGCGAGAGTTTGATATATTGCTGCTTAAATTGTGCATCGGCGTACGATAGCGATGAAGATTAATCAGTGTGACAACAGGGACTACGTGTTGGGACAAGTTACCCAACACGTGGGATAAGTAGTCCCAGCCGAGTTAATTTTTTTTTTTCAAGAAAATGTGATATTTTAATTTTATATTATATACGTTACATTAATCAGGATTGAAGAATAAATGATTGAATCTATGTTTAAAAGTCTTTTAGTACTATTATTGCTTGATTTGTAGGAGTTACAGCGGTTCATTCAAATTTTGTGACAACTAGTACCAATCTCCCCTACATGATTTCGGTTCATACTCAGCATAAAATAAAAGTCACGTATGATTGGATCCTTAAACTAAATGGTTCTGGAAATATTTAAATATTAAAAAAGAAATTAAAAAAGATCATCCTTTATCATTCTGAAATTTATCATTCTGAATTTTTTCATATAGAAGTGGACCTAGGTGACTACCTTGAGGAACACTTAAATCAGAAACAAATGCAGAAGACAAAACTTCACGGTTCTTATCAAAACATATCATATTTGATAAGAACGCTCTGTCAAATACGAGTTAATCAAATTTGCGCTATATTGTGGGTTTCTATAAAATTATATTGTGTAGAAGTTTACCAAATGCTTTACTTAAGTCAGTGTTAACAAAGTCGACTCCAGCAAAATGTTGTAAAATCGAGAAGATTAGTCACAGTTCATCTGCCATTTATATAACGATACTATCAAGTTGTTAGGACTTCTCCAGAGAGAATTTTAACCCGGTCATTCAAGAAAAAGTTTCGGAATCGATGAAAGCTTTTATATAGTTCTATAGTTATTGACATCATTCCAGTAACTCTTCATATGAATTAAACTTATTAATGATTTTTTTCCAAAAAGGAGGAAAATAACTATCGAGGGAATATTATCGAATCAAGCGCATAATCGCTTCGCTCCAATGTTTTTTTAAAATATTATTATTGTTATTATTATTAAAATTATTTTGAGTTCTTAATGTTAGAAGATATAAAATCTCTCCACTAACACTAATCAATACAAGAAATTATCTCCAAAGGAAAGGATATAGAATTCAAAGAGACCTTAAATGAATAGTTCCGTAATGCAAAGTATCCTTTAGGATACTATGATATTCTGGTGGGAATAAATGAAACCCAACAAGAAGCTTTGAAGAATGAAACAAATTTGACAAAATTTTTTTTTGCATTTATGAATCCTCAAGTTCGGAAAGTTGTAGGAAATACGCTCTTAACGGAAAACAATAATTGAAGTATACTTTTGTAATGCGATTCCGGTTTGGGTTGTTCGTTCGTCACAAATGTTTTGACAAAGTAAAATTCTTTTCTAATGCATCCAAGTCAAAATTTTCGCATTCAAGACATCATTATTCTTTTTAAAACGTTTTAACGAATAATGGAGGTAATTATTTCATAATAAATACTCTTTAATATAGAATCATTATCAAGATCACTTTCTCCGTACAGTCAACTGACTTAATCGGGAAGGTCGGTTGCATACTCTTATTGCTCTTTGAGCAGAAACATAATTAGGGTATTCACAAGGTCTCATAAAGTCAAATGTCTTAAATTGATAACATTAAAATTTACAACAAGTGTGAACAACCTCCCATAACTTATTGTGCTATTTCAACTCTCAATCAGCTGATGCAAAACAAATTTAAATAAATATTTGTTATCACAATGCCAAAAGAAAGCGAAAAAGACAAAATAATAGCCGGTTTGTGCAAAAATCATATTTTGCACGTTATTGAATACGACACTCAATAAACATAGCTTTTAGAGTTGTAATATTTTAGTACTTTTTTATATGGAAGGCAACAACCATATTTTTAAACTAGTGTAAAATTGTATTACATTATGATAATATGACATGATAGCACACCTTGTGAATACCCTAAATCAATGGAATCAAGTTTTCTTTCGCTTCGCTAAATGATTCTTTAGTTCGTTCATTTTTCACATTTTACTTTACTGCCTGAACTATTGACAGTTTTCGTTAACCAAAATCATGTATTTGCAAAATTTTATTTGCTGGTTACATTATTACCAATATTTTACAAAGAAATTGAATTAAAATTATAAGTATTTCCTTCACTATAGAATCAAGAGGTCGAACAGCTAAAAACATATCATATTTCTAAATTAATTATTATATCCACAATATGATTCAAACATTTCAAGCAAATTCCGACATATATTTAATTTTTCTGAGATCATGTCTGAAAATCGGTTTAATTAAGATATATCGGACCTTTGGCAACACTATTTCGTATTTACTTTCAGAGTTCTGGCTTCCATAAGTGCCTGCTTAAAATTTGAAGTAATGCTTTCATTGCTTCAAGGTTATCTTTAAATTTGCACTGAATCAGAGTCCTACACATTTTTTCCCACTGATGTACGTTGTGATGATAATCTAACACTTTATTCTAGCGTCTTTCTAGCATCCCATCGACAGTTTCTAAGTCAACTTAGGAAATGAGTTGTTCTTTGCAAGAGTTACTTAGACTAAATATCACAGGAAGGAAGAAGCTTATGATGTGGTAAGGTTCAGGGCACAACGGTCCGAACAATATTTAAAAAGTCAACGCCGGTGACGACGTCACACAAACTACAAACAATCGACATTCAAAACTTAAATGAGGGTGAAACGTAGAAAAATTTCATTAAGTGGGGTTTTTTTTCTTGGTTTGATACCCAATGTTTGATGTCAAAGGCAAAAAGATTTGAATGCGAAGTATTTTCGCGCACGGTTTCAGCTCGTAGCTTCTGTTATGTTCGGCTGCTCGTGGAAGATTGAAAGCAATTTAGTTGCCTTTTAATGTGTGCTAGGGGAAATTTTTAACTACCGCTGGCGCTGTTGCCAACAAATACTTAGAAATAAATGCTTCCACCATCCTCTATGTTTCCGTTGGCTCGCTTGCATGCTGGCATCTTTTAGTTTCTGAGCGGAGGCAGGCAGCAAAGAGTTTGACGCCACTCTATCGCCGTTTTAATGGGACATAGCAGCGCCAGAATCAGAGCACAGCCAGGGTTTCATGCACTAAAGGGGAGCAAAATATCATTTTGAATACAATACGATTCCAAATACAAATGTGACTGCACAGTTGTGGAGTCGGAAAGTTTCTTTCTATTTAATTTTTTTATTTTTGATTCCGTTTATTTATTCTATGTATCTCTGTAGTTACTGTGAGAAATTCTGTCACCCTCATTCGCTTCGCCCATGAGCACCGGAAAACTAAAATGAAACGAGAAAAGTAAAAAATAATAATTTTGTCTGGAAATCAGGCAAAACAATTTGTTTTAATGAAAGTGATGTTGCGCTTCTTCTTCTCCAAGCGGGGTGTTTCAATTCATGCTCTTTAACTGAGAGTGTCTGTTTCGGAATTTCATTAATTAAACGAAGAAGTTCACAAGACGAACGCACATAATTAAAGTCGAATCTGATAACTATTACAACGGTACACAAGGACTTGTCATCAACGATTACGGGACACGAAAGCAAAGCTGAACATTAAACCATTTGGTGAAGATTTGTTTTGCACAAGGAATATGCATAAAATCCGTTGGTCTTTTTACTGTAAATATGTATATATCTCTTATTTTATTTAGGTACATATGTTTTTGCGTTCTCAAATTATATATGAATCTAGTTTGTATTTGTTATCTAAAGTGCGTGATTAATCTCGAAAGGAATGGCACACAGAACCATCACGAGTTTATCGTAGTTATAAATCTTAAGATTAAGATGGGCGACCTTTGGCCTATTCTTATTAAGTTAGGCGCCAGCATTTACTTTTTTGGAGACAATTTATCACGCTCTTTATCATGATTAAACGTAAACGCATTTAAATATCAATCCATGACATCCTTGAAATGGTTGACTTCCCTTCCTCCACTAAATGCAGACCAGTGCTTGGTAGAGCCAGTGGCGGATTAAGACTTTATATGTAATAATATAAAAATAATTAACAAACCGGTTCCCCCCCCCCAAAAAAATGAGATTTCGGCAGTGACCGATGCTAATTTTTCTTCACCAAAAATGGTCCGGCAACAGAGACAGAATTTTTGTATTTCGTTTCCCAGAATGGAAAGCCTTAACCCTTGTGTCAACACCCGCATACCCGGGTATGTTTTTCATATTCAAATTGCCATATATTGGGTTCTAGTAGCCGGAATGACTTCAAATTTTCGAAATGAGTCCAGAATATTGTTTTTATCAAATTGCATTTGAAGTTAATATCTGCCGTGGAACGAAAGTTATCACCAGTTATTGCGATGTACCCCTTTAAGCAACACCCGGATACCTGGGTATGCCTTGAAAAATGTATGAAAATTCTTCTTTAAAAAATGAAGAAAACCATTTTTGTGCTACATTTTTGACACACATTTTTAATTCATTTATCAAAAGAAAACTAAATTTAACTGAAATTGTTATTATGAAATTATTATTATGATAAAAAAGTGAATGTAATCACAACAAAATAAATGTAATGATGTAAGACATCTTTTGCATGGCGTGGTGTCAATGGAATGTTCTATACAAACAGGTTTTTTACACATAATGCAAGCTTTTCGTGTCGACCTCTTCCTGGGACATAAGTAACAGTTGCCTTTATGTTTGATCCTGCCAGAAGCGTCACGTTCTTCTTGAGGGCTTCCTGGAAGATCTTCAGCAATGAATTTCAATGGCGACCCAGTATTCCTTCAATGCCATTGCGCGAAGTAAAGTTACGAGTGATTTGAACATTTTGTGATCATTTTATAATTTCTGGCATGGCTAATTCCTCACTCAATTGTTGCAGAAAAGCCCTTGTACGGTTGGTTGAAGTCTTTAGATGTGGTTTATTTTCCATATACATATATAACAAACGCTGCAAATGCGTATCTCATATATTATAAAAAAATGCCAAGGGCCATCTTTTTGTTCTCCTTTTTGTTGAATATTCCCCATAGCATTTGTCCATGTTATCAACGCATCCTTTGCTCCTGTTGTAGTCTAAGATCATGACCGGTTTGTTTTTTGGACCTTCAACTGTGGTGCTGTAATGGGTGGTGGAGAGGAGTACAACTGCCTTGTTTTTCTTTGCCACATAAGAACACATGGCAAAAAATTTTTTAAAATTTCACAACTGACAGAATAAATGAAAATCTTTGTCTGTTTTGGTTTTATTTGACATAACAATTATAAAAAACGACCAAAAAAAAAAACCAACAAACATGTATTTACTGTGTAAAAGAGTTTCTGCTTACTTAAGAAAAAAATCTTTCCTTTTTGAAGCTAAATTTTTTCCCTGAAAATTTTTTTTTTTAAATATACAGTTTTTTTTTAAAAATCTGGCAATACCAGCATATTTTCTATCTAAAAAACCGGTTTATAGGATTAAAATAACAAAATTTTAACAAAAAAACGCATAATATGGTACACATTCATATTATTTTAATACAAAATACATTGGCATACCCTGCTATCCGGGTGTTCGATGATGTACAATTTTTCGGGTGTTGACACAAGGGTTGACATGTGTTTTTTAATTTTATCAGAGATAAGGCTGGATAACGCTAACGTGAAACGACAATTCCACACAAGAGAAACTAGTTTAAGCAAAATGACAAATTAAAATCGGAAAAATGGCTAGAGTCATCAGCCTTCCAATCCCGGAAGGTTTCGGAATATTCCTGAATTTATGGATTCAAAATTTGTGACCCCGTGGTGCCAGGGTTTCTAAGAAAACTTTTATATTTTTTGGAAGCAAAAAGAGATAAAAATATTATGATAATAATGAAAAAATAATATTTTTTAGATATATTTATAAAAACGATTTAGTTTTTAAATTCAAAAACATAAATTTTATACTTCTTTTTTGGAATTTATATGCGTATAATATTAGATTTTGGAATAAAAAAAAAATAACAGCTTAAAAAGTATACATATTTAAAACCAAATATGAAGGTATCGAAACAAAACAAAAAAAGCTTCTTTACATAAAGGTATACTCATAACATGCATAAAAAAATAATGAGATTCATTGACAAAAAAAAAGATCTAACTTTGTTATAGAACTTATAAATTTAAAAACGATTTCTTTATCGATTAAAAAACTAGTATTAGAAATTTGTAGGTGTATAGTGAGTCGTTCGATAGATTGAATCGAACTTTGTTGTATTCACCACAAAAACAACTAAATTAAACAATATGACAAATTTAAACATTGCAAGCTGGATAAAACATGAGGAATAGGATAATGTTACTCGAAACTTTTTGTCCACCTTTTTCTGTTTTTGAATTGATCCGATTAGTTTTTTTGATTAGAAAAGTGAATTAAAAAAAAAAAACAAAAATTAAATTTAAACTTTCAATTAATTTCTTAATCTTAATATTTGAACACGGCCTTTCATTATTTATTTTGAAAACAAATTTTTGAGCTCTATCTTAGATACCATCTTGGGTGTACCATCAGTTAAACTAACTGAACCCTAAAAATGGAAGTGTGGAAAAAGGGAGGAGCTAAACAGCAAAAATATCAACAACTTCAATATGCTCTGATAGCGGTAAGCCGCTGTGATCGAATTTCGAAGATGCACGTGAATTAAGGCTATGCCTAAAAGTATGATACGATTTAGGTTAACCTTGGTACAGTTTGCATCAAAAGTAGATAAGAACTCAGTTACAAAATTCAAGCGTTCTCTGCCAAAAATAAATTACGGGTAACTTTCTCGGCATATTGGCAGTATAAGTAGAACCTAAGTAGCTTGAGCGGATCACAGTAAAAAGTCATACAAAGGCTACTGATGAGTTGGTGTAGCGGCCAATGAAACAGTCTGTATGTCAAACTGTGTGATTTGCTCTATACAGAGCCGTTGTTGTTTTTGTTGGTTGTTGCCTTCTTTGTTCTTCATGTTGTCTTGTTGTCAACATGATTGGCCTAGAGCTCAAAAATTTGTTTTCACTTTAAATTAAATTAAATTGTAACTTCTGATGTAATTCGCCCACATTTTTGTTTTTTTTTTTTTTTTTTGTGGGTGTATGAAATGCAAAATTGACCTCAGAAATCGAAATAGCACACTCACAAATAATCAAAACTGTTTTTTGTGTCATTAATATTTTAAATCCGAAATTCAATATTTTGGAAATATGGCAAAATATATAACGAACGAAAATTTCGTTGGTAAGTAGACTGAATGTTTTATTTCGTTTTAGTTTTACAGGATTTAACTGATTGCTTGAAAAAAATGATAAAAAGTCAATAATATTTTTTCAACTGTGAAAATTGGTGTTTTCACATCACTCAACATGAGAGATTTTTTTATTAAAATATTTTGATCAAATTTTGAGAGGGACATTTTTTTAAAATTCGTGGGCACTCTAACCGTGCTGGTCGGGCATTTTTATTATCTAAGTCAAGTAGATATAGACAATATATTGTTTTTGAACACAGTCTTTTTTTAAGAGATTTTATAAAATATGTACTGGATATTTTAATCAATATACTTTCATATATTTATAAGATTTTTTTTTTTTTTTTTTTTTAGATTTGAACCAAGGATATTCAGTCAAGTCTGCCTGGGTTCGAAATGGGGTGATAAATTAGTGGGAAGGAAAGATCAATCAGGTGAAACACGTGTTGGATGTTCTAAGCGTGGTGGAAAGCCAAAGAAACATGTGAATTTGAATCAGAGGCAAGTGTTATGCCTTTACCCCAGTCAATTCAAGTTATAAGGCAATCTCATCCACAAACTTCTCTACCATCAACTACAACTTCAAGTCGTAAATATTGATGAATTTTCAATTTCACTTGATTAGAAAAGAGGATAGAAAATTGCAAATGCGAAAGGTTTTAAAGCGTAGGACCATGGCCTGGCCAGGAATCGAACCCGGGACCCCTGGGGTAGCAGTCGAGTACGCTACCTACTCGACTACCGAGGCCGAGGAAATAAGCCCATAGTCAAAAGGGAGGGGTTTGGGGTTATAACCTCTCCCATAGGATCGAAAATAAAACTAAAAATCCATACAAATCTGATCATTAAAAGAAAGGATTGATTTTATTTCACTCAAAGTACTCACCGTTGCAAGCAATACATATATTACAACGCTTGCTCCAATCTTGAAAAGACTTTTCATAAACCGATTTTTGAATCGCATTCAGCTCTTCTGCGAATTCTTTGATATTGCCTTAATTGTCACAAAACGCTTGAGTTGGAATAGGAAAAAGTCACAAGGAGACATGTCGGGTGAATACAGAGCTTGTGGAATGGTATAAACGATGTTTTTGGTCAAATACCACGTCAAGAACCACGAGTTATTGACCTTGAGTTAGCCTCCACATTTTTGATATTTCTCCACAATTCTCCACATAATATTTTGTTACAAACACAAACTCTTTGCTCAAGTAAATTCGACATTGCGAAATCCGCAGAACACAAGAAACACCGACAAATGGCGTTTAAACAGATATTTGAGCACCATATGAAAGATGTACTAATCGAGAAAAAAACAAAGATTTTGACAATATCTCAAGTGCGGTTTGTTTGAATGGAAAACTCCGAGTAGTTTTTGATCAGAAGACATAATTCTAATTAGTAGTATTACCTGTGGTCGAAATTCTACCAACAAAAATCGATTTTTATCTTGTTGCATTTTTATAGAAAAACACTTGTAAAAATTAAAAATGCAAAGTATTGTGGACACTTCTATAGATTTTGACGTGACAGTACATATTTATCCTTGTCCCTATCCTTTCATTTGTTCCCAAACTTGTGTTTTCTTTTATTATTATTCTTTTATTTGTTATAATAATTGTTCATTTTCCTGCCCCCTGCCCAAATTTATGTCCAAATTCCTTAACTTATCCTTGTTCAAACCCTTTCCTAATCCTTGGCCCACTTCCTTTCTAAATTTTTGTCCTAAGTTTTGTTCTTAGTAAGTTCAAATTCTTGTCCTTATAAAAGACATTTCTTTCCCAATCTTGTCTCAAATACATATTGTTTTTCCCCATCTATGTCTCATTCTTTGTCCTTGCCCTTGTCTCAGTCCTTATCGAAGTTATCTTCCTAGTTCTTGTCCTAATCCTTGTCCAATTCTATACTCTAGTCTATATTAAAATTTTTGTCCTACTCCATATCTTCTTCCTGGTCCCAATCTTTGGCCAAATCATTGCTCTTATCCCTTGTAATAGGGCAAAGATTAGTCCTAATGATCAAGCAAATCCTTATCCTAAAATTTGTCCTTATTTGAATTTTAATTTATTTTGTTTTATTATTTTTTTTTATATTTTTTTTTTTTTTTGCTTTAACTATTAAATTTGTAGCATTTAGATTACTTTAAGGGATTCCCTTTCGACGCCATTAATTTTTATTTAATTATTTTTCTCATGTGACAGAAAACCTCAGGCTTACTGTGTTTTTAAATAAATTTACCGTAGCTCCAATAGTCATGGAGTTATAATTCCATGGAACGTTTTTAAATTGTTGCTGCCTTTTTACTGTATTAATGCGGGTTGTCTCCGTGGTGTCGTGGCTCCAAAAAAATTTTTTCTGTTATGAGGTCATAGAATCGTTTTTTTTTTTTTTTTTTTTTTTTTTTTTGTGAGACCAAGTAAGAATTCTTCATTGTTCTTTTATCACATTTATCGTGCCGCATATACCAAGCAATAATTCTATGCACCGCCATTGCATGATTGATGCATTTTGGATATTGTAGAAGCTTAAGTACATTCATGCATATAGCATTGAGTATGTATGCATAAGTTTGATGCTTTGTATGCATGCCAGCATAAATGCAATCTCATTTCCATTTTGCACAGCGATGTCATGCAAGACATCGTGTACTGTGTACTGTGAACCGACAAAAGTACTAATAATGAATGGGGAATTAGTAGTACTCCATGCATACATTGTTATTAATGCTGTATGCATGAAATATTATTAAATATGTATGCATTCTAACGGTATTACTAACAATGTTAGTAACCACCAATACTGTATGTTAATATTTTTAAAAATTTTACCATTAAAACTCACAAAAATATATATTTAGGTATGTATTAAAAATATTGCTCTTCTATGTAAATAAATTTAATACTTTATTTTGCTTAAAAAATCCGCACGCCTTAGAGTTTTAACGCACAATGGCAGGTCATCTGTTTTTTTTTTTTTATTTTTTTTTTTATTTGTTTGCCTTTTAAGCTTTATAGCAATTTAAAAAATTTTAAAATTAAAATTCATAATAAAATTATACTAATACTAATAATGCTAATAATAATACTAATATAAAGAGCTCAGTTCATTTCAAATGCAAATACAAAACCAAAGTAAAATAAGTTCAGTTGTAATGTAATGTAAATTAAAGTATGAGCGTTTAAAAATGTACAGAATAATAGATATTATGAATAAAGGTATTATAAAGCAAACAAAAAATAAATTAATAATAAATCATCCAGAGGGTCCAAGGCGATGGTTTCGAGAATGAGAATATGTATAAAATATATATCGTTCTGTCTTGAAGCCAATGAAGTTTTGGCTTAACAAGTTGGTAATCCGACGAATTGGGTCGTATTTACCACACCAATTTCCTTGTAAAAAGAAAATGGTTGCGAACGCAGGCACTAAGACAAACTGGGTCTCATTGGCCACTCATATTAATATACATATAACAGCTCGTAGTATCAGAGTGTGAGATCTACAACAGTGTTAGGTATCAAGGCAAACAAGGCCCGGTACGCCATACTGATAGTATAAATACAATATTATTCATTCTGTGATTCTAAAGCCGATGATGTCTTGATTCATCTTTTATTTATCACTCCAAGTTCCTAGCAAGCTAAGACAAAGGTAACGAACGCAGGCACATAGACAAACTTGGTCTAATAAGCCACTTATATTAATATATATATGTACTATGCAGATCGTTCTCACATTCTATATAGGAATAAGTCCGGCAAGTTCAGGTCCATTCAGATGCAAATGTGTAGATTGATTACCATCCAACAGTAAAAATTCCGTATCCTTGGAAGAGTATGTTGAGAATCAGTGGTGGTGCTGCAGATAATCTATTATTTTAAGTTTAATTGAGTATAGGGTTTCATTAAAAGATACAACATCTAAAACGGAATTGAAGTCTCCGCAAGCGCTTCTTAGTGGTTCATTTTGCAAGTAGTTAGTTCTACAAAAGTTCATAAAAAGTAGCTCAAAAGATCTTCTTGGTCGAAGAGGAAGATTAAAGTAAATTTTACTCTGTAAGTATGGACTGTCAACAAATCCATGTATAAGTTGATAAATCCAGCAAATATTAAGAATGATTCTATGATTTCTTAGAGAAGGTAGGTTAACAAGCTTTAATCGATATTCATAGGGTGGTAAGTGAATGTTAGTATGACAATATATATTGCGTAAGCAAAACAAAAGAAATTGTTTCTGAACTGATTCTATATCGTCAACATAACACCCATATCTATAACACCAGACAATTGACGCATACTCAAGTATGGGCCTTATAAGCAAAGTGAATAATGTTTTAGTAATGAAAGGATCATTAAACTCATTTGACCATCGTTTAATAAACCCTAAAGTACTGTTTGCTCTGCTTATAGCTTTATTAATATGAATGTGAAAGCGAAGTTTTGGGTCCATACTTACTCCAAGATCGTCGAAAACTTCTAAGAACTCAAGTGTATAGTCACTTATTTTGTAACAACTTTGAGAAGGTTGTCTACGAGAAAAACTTTGCACTTTTTCAAGTTGTGTTTGCACTTTTTCAAGTTAAGCTTCATGCAATTGATTTCACACCAGTCACAAAGATGGTCAAGATCAGTTTGTAAGAAAAAAGAGTCTTGCTCATTTTTATATGACAGGAAAAGTTTAACATCATCAGCGTATAGTAAAATATTACTATGAATTACAACAGATGGTAAATCATTGGTCGCATTCTGGCAGAAAAAGCGCTCAGGTAGCGAAGTAGCATAAAGTGATACATTCTGCTGAATGGGTTTTTTTGAGAAACGTCAAACTGCAAACAGCTGTTCATGATTCGATTCAAAAAAATTAATTTAAAGCAATATAATAAAATTAAATTCGCAAGGAAATCATGGAAAAGATATTTAATTAAGTATTTTTATATTAAAATACTAATCTTATAATTTTACAGCACAATTTCACCACAAAACACTTTTTTCATCTGTCAACATCAAGTGAGCGCAAACCGCTCAATCGAGGTAGCATAAAATATTTTCGCTACCTAAAATGGCGACCGCTCAGGCAACATGTTGTGTGAGCGCTTTATGCTACATACCATTCAGCCGGAAAGTTGAGCAACAGTTGCGTAGAAAGTATCGGCCAGAATGCGACCATTAATAAAAAGTAGAAACAACAGAGGCCCAAGGTGGCTTCCTTGAGGTACACCGGAAGTAACAGGGAACTCCTCTGACTTAACAAGGTTAAAGATAACACTTTGTGTTCTATTTAATAAATAAGATTCAATACAAAGCACTAATGGTGTTGGAAAACCGAGAAGGGTTAGTTTTAAAATTAAGAGCTTATGATTTACAACATCAAAAGCTTTACTGAAGTCAGTATAGATAACATATGTTTGTAGACCTTTTCCAAAATTCTCAATAGTCTTTGATGTGAATTCTAGAAGGTTAGTAACAGTAGATTTTCTAGATAAGAATCCATGTTGGAATGGGGACATTAAAGATTTTACGCTATGTGATAATTGTGAGGTTACAATAGCCTCAAAAAGTTTAGGTAGGGCGCTAAGCTTTGCAATTCCGCGATAGTTATCTATTAAAGATCTATTGCCGGATTTATGCAGCGGAATAATAAAAGATGATTTCCAAGCCAGTGGAAAATAGCAAGATTGCAAAGACGCTGTAAAAAGCAAAGTAATGGGAATTACAAGTTCTTCACTGCAATATTTCAAAACACCGCTTTTATAAGATGTTTTGAGGTTTTTAAGTAGGTTAAAACTGTATCAACATTAATTATTGGGGAGCAAATGTCACCAGGTTGCACATTATAAGGGTAACTAAAATTATCGTAAGAAGCTGATGAATGAGTGGTCTTAAAGAAATCTGCAAAAAAACTACAGATAGTAGAATCAACATCTGATTCAAATCTTTTATATTTCATAAAAGATGGATATGAATTTATCTTACGTTTAGTATTAACAAAGTTCCAAAAAGATTTTGCATCAGATTTTATGTTTAATTTAACTTTTGTTAAATATATATTATAGGATTGCCTGCATAATTGCCGGTAGTTATATTTAGTTGAGGTATAAGAAGCAAAATCACAAAAGTTATGAGTTTTTTGATACTTTTTATAATATTTCGATTTTAAGTTTCTCAGCTTTCTCAGTTCTTTGGTATACCAAACAGGACCAGATATTAAAGAGGATTTTCTCTGTGGCACCGAAGTTAAAAAACAATTATTAAGAGTACTGTTAAAAGCAAATACAGCAGAGTCAAGCGTTTGTGGCAATATTCTTGTGTTATTAATATTAAGTACAGATGACCAGTTGATAATTGACAAATTATTTCTCAAAACTACATAATTCGTTCTTTTAAAGTTAAACTCTAAGGCAGGATTTTGAATACGGTTTGATATAGATTGTTTAGGAAAATTCAGTGTGATTTCGATAGTTGGATGGTGTGCGTCTTCAGGATACACAAGTGGATCTGACCTATTAACTGAAACAATATTACTATCATCAAAATAAATAAGGTCTAACAAGCGGTTGTTTCTATTATAGTGGCAGTTTATTTGAAAAAGTCCTTGGCTCGAAAGCTCATTTAAAAATGAGTTATCAGATGAACACTCTGAAGATGGCAAGAGTACTGCAGAATTTTCAGTACAGCAGTTCCAGGAAACATTAGGAAGGTTGAAATCACCCGTTATTAGAATATGATCATAAGGCTGAAGTTGAGAGCAAATTTTATAAATCGACGCCAAATGTTTCCCATACACTTCAACACTAGAAAGTGGAGGTATATATGAACATGTGACATAAATTCTCAAAGTACCAAACTTTACAAGAACACAGCAAAATTCAATATCTAAAGACTCAGATATTAATATTTCTTGTGAAAAGTGAGAAGATTTAACGGCAATTAACACGCCACCACCATTGCAGAAATTACCAGCAATAGAGTTTCTATCTTTGCGGTATATATTAAAATTGTTAGACAGAATTTCAGTATTTAAAGTACTAGGTTTAAGCCAAGTCTCACTGAAAGCAATAATGTCAAAATGAAGATTATGGCTTAAAATGTGTAAGTCTGTAAGTTTAGTATTTAAACCACGATTGTTCTGATATAAGGCTAGGAACTGAAGGCAACAATCTAGTTTTTTGGGTTCACGCTGTGAACAGGTAAGATAGCCAGTGAAGTTTGAGGCGGTGATTTTTGAATTACCAAAAACCTTGATCCAGAACATTATTGAAGAGATCACTAGGCAAAGTAATTTTAAAAGATGAAATAGTGCGCTGATAAGTAAATCTCAGTTTGTGAACCGAAATCTTCTTATTAAGAAGGTTTAACTTAGAGTTTAAATAATATAAGATATCACCTTCAGATGTATCAACTGCAAAGCCAGTAACAAATATAGATTCTGTGGCGGAATAACTACAAGTTCCTTATGAACAGGTAGTTTTTTGCTGCTATTCGATATTTGCTTCGATATAGCTCCAGTAGAAACCAAACTAGGAGAGGAAGGAATAATATTAGTACTCGTAGCAATGCTAGGAGAAACAATAGAAGCACAAGTCTGAGCATATGTTTTTAGGGAGGAGAATTATCATTTGCGGGAACTGCTGAAGAAGGTACAGTTAAAGTTAAATCAACTGAAACTGCAGCGTTAGTAGGCGTCAACTGATCCGTAACAGACTTTTTTAGTGGTCCTTCAGGTGGTAAAACTGAGGCCTCTAAATCTTTAGACACTTCCAAGAAGCCTCTTCTAGATTGTCTAATAAGCTTAAGGATATCAACATCCGTAGATCTGCAATCAATACATGACCAACGAAGTCTTTTGCCTTCGTTGATTGCGTCATAAATTCTTGCATTCAACGCTGCGCACTTGAAGTGAAAAAAGGAATCGCAAAACCAGCAATTTACTACGCAGTCGGATTCGTCTTTTATAGCACAATTACGGAAACTGCAGAACATTTTAAATTTGAAGTATTAATAAAATTCAAAAATAACCATAAAAAGAAGATACTCGGTTTTCCAATAAAACAGTTTAATAAGCACTGCAAAGTTATTAAGTGCAGCCCTGGTTATGTATATTATAAACAAAACAAAACAGGCCAAAAACAAATGAGCAAGTGTAAAAAACAAACAGTCGCTCTCACTCGCTTGCACACAGAAAACCTGTTTGTAGTTAAAAAAAAATAAACAATGTAAATAAAACTTCTAAATATATGTGCAAGAAGAATGATAATTCGCTCTCGCACAAAGAATAAAATAATGTGTATATTAAAATTGACACAAAAATAAACTTTTTAATAAAAAGGATTAATAAGAATGCTGGCAAGCTGCAAGATGACCCAGCAAAGATGTTGTTTTAAATTTAATTATTAATTAACTTTAAAGAACTTAAAAACTTTGAAACTTTTTAAACTAAAACACGTCAGTTTGAAAAGAAAGCAACAAACGAACTTTAAGCACGACTATGCATGCATGAATCATGCTTAACCCTCTAATGCGTGATTTTTGAGTGCGAAACGCTTAATTTTACAATTACAACTGACAATAATTACAAAATGCGCTAAGCTAGAAACAGTTTCCGTTACAAAAAATGTTACCCGAAGTGTATAGAACCGATATATAATCTACTAGCATACCCGTTCCTAGCGTTACTTGGGAGCATAAATATGATATGAAAACATATTTTAAATAAAGACTCAAGAATCAAATATGTTTAATTAATTTTATTTAATTTGAGATTATTTCTTATTAAAATAAAAAGAGCGCCTTCTTGTTGAAATGAAAAGAGTTTCATCTTATTAAAATCAAAATAAATACGATATATTGACCCTATGGCAACACTGCAGCAGAAATTAACTGAGTGCAACTAACCACTTAAGATGGCAGCGCTGTGAGTTGTAGACTTTCAGCTCTCCCTCTCTCTCTCAACAAAGAGCTTAAGCTATTGTTTGATGTTATTTTGTGCTGCTTATACAATGGCAGCATGGATTAAAATGCATGAATTCTTAAATCATTAAATACAAATTTTTACCAAAAACGTAGTACCCAGTAGCAGGGTCGCTTATTATAGCAATTGAATAGTGAAGGAATTATTAAAATCGGTTCAGCGTTTACCCCGTGATTGAACAATAAAAATCCGAGAGAACCCTTTTATATAATAGTATAGATATAGATATAGATATAGATATAGATATAGATATAGATATAGATATAGATATAGATATAGATATAGATATAGATATAGATATAGATATAGATATAGATACAGATATAGATATAGATACAGATATAGATATAGATATAGATATAGATATAGATATAGATATAGATATAGATATAGATATAGATATAGATATAGATATAGATATAGATATAGATATAGATATAGATATAGATATAGATATAGATATAGATATAGATATAGATATAGATATAGATATAGATATAGATATAGATATAGATATAGATATAGATATAGATATAGATATAGATATAGATATAGATATAGATATAGATATAGATATAGATATAGATATAGATATAGATATAGATATAGATATAGATATAGATATAGATATAGATATAGATATAGATATAGATATAGATATAGATATAGATATAGATATAGATATAGATATAGATATAGATATAGATATAGATATATATATAGATATAGATATAGATATAGATATAGATATAGATATAGATATAGATATAGATATAGATATAGATATAGATATAGATATAGATATAGATATAGATATAGATATAGATATAGATATAGATATAGATATAGATATAGATATAGATATAGATATAGATATAGATATAGATATAGATATAGATATAGATATAGATTTAGATATAGATATAGATTTAGATAAAGATATAGATATAGATATAGATATAGATATAGATATAGATATAGATATAGATATAGATATAGATATAGATATAGATATAGATATAGATATAGATATAGATATAGATATAGATATAGATATAGATATAGATATAGATATAGATATAGATATAGATATAGATATAGATATAGATATAGATATAGATATAGATATAGATATATATATAGATATAGATATAGATATAGATATAGATATAGATATAGATATAGATATAGATATAGATATAGATATAGATATAGATATAGATATAGATAAAGATATAGATATAGATATAGATATAGACGATAGGACTTCTGAATTAGGAAAAAAGGTTTTCAGTTCTAGATTTGAATACAAACGTAAATGTGCCTAAAAGCATTGTTATGCAGTAGAGGGTTAAGCACAGATACAGCCAGCATATTTCCGAAAGCATGATACTCTATACAAACTACATGTATGCTGTATCCATACAAAACCAGCCTAATAGGAATTAAACATTCTTAAGTACTAATACATGCTACTGTGTATAAGCAACAGCATAAAATTGTGACAAAACAATAATTTCAGCGATTCTAGTTAATTTTTATTTTTTTTTTTGACAAAAATTTATTGCAGTTGTCTTCGCCCATTTGCCAAGATCGCCATTGAATGGTTTTGTCATTTTATCAAAAACGTGCGCTGGAAGGTGCCACCGACATGAAGCTTTGGCCAGCATGCAAATTGTCTTGCATTCACATCGACTGCTTCAAAAAATATCGAATGCCATGAAAGAATGTTCAATACCTCAACTGATAATATCCACCAAAAGAAGTGGACATGGCATTGAGTTTCGATCGACTGCACGTTAGCTGATTTATTTTCATTCCAATTCACCATCACCTGTTTTTGACATGCGCGGGGCGAAATAAATTTATCTTTTGAGAGAGAAGGGTCAAGCTCAATAACAACTTATTATTAGCTGCGTTCGATTCGCCAGCCTATACTCAATTTATGTCGCTTATTTCAAAATTTGTATGGGCAGCTAAGTCTACAGCTTGTTGGGTATAGAACAAGAATGATAAAAACCAGATTACGCGTTCCGCAAATGAGAGAGAGAGAGAGAGAGAGAGAGAGAGAGCATGACGTCACAAGTGATATTGTCAGACTTTGAAATAATTTTACTCCTACACCCACGCCTATATATTTTTTCTCTTATTTTTATAATATGTATATTAGGGTGAATAAAAAAAAATCGAAAATCAACCGAGCTCGTTGGGAAATGGGATGGTTCATCAAAATATGAAAATTAATTTTTAGATAGTGCTACCAGCAGTTTTCTGTTTTAGTTGAAGAAAATCGTGGAAAAAGCCTTAAAGTTGAAATATTTATATCTCTCTCATTTTTAAACATATAATTATGAAACTTTCATGGCATACGTACAATAGACCATCATAATAAAAATATGTTAAAATTTTGGATTTTAAATAAAATTTTTTTTTTTTAGGTCCTTGAGGGTCTATAAGGGTAAATTAGTGACAGGAATGAAAAACAGCAGTCAGCACCTTTCCAATGATACCTCGGAATTGAAAATCAGACAAAAGATGAAGGAGTTACACTTATTTTAATGAAAATTGCATACAAAAAATATATAAAAAAATCACTGCAAAAAATATCTTTTCTGTTTGGGCAAATTTCCCAAAAATTTTTGATGCAGAACTCTCGACGAGTTAATAAATTCTTTGATTTACACTAATTGTGACAATGTTTAGTACTAAAAATATCATGGCAAAAAAGTTATCCATGCATTACGCGATTTTTAGAGGTCCAGTGTCTAATTCTACATGAAATTCTGAGTAAAAAACTCCTTGTGACCATATATATCCGATGAAATTTACCCATCGAAAAATCGCTTAGAGATTCGTATATAATAATTTCATAGAGCAATAATTGATATATCATTGAAAAGGTCTTGAGCTGTAGGTAGGCCAAAATTATAAGATTTTTCATAAGTAGTCCCGATAAGAGAAAACCCTTTTTAAACATTAATGAAGGTTATCAAAATGCGTCTACAGAACACTGACATATCAGGTACAACTCTAAGTAGCCCCTTTTAACTCTTTTATTTTTAACCCTTTTTATCAAATTTTAACCCTTTATCAGTGGCGGATGTAGATCCACCACTGGTTATTACTAGTAATTTTGACTAAAAAGGCAGAATAAAATTTATTTTAGTTGTTTTAACGTGTTTTTGTTAAAAGTTCCCCACTGCATTAGTTCCCCATAGCTGTACTATCCAAGTTAATTTGACGTCTACAAAATAATGTTAAGGAATGGAATGAATGGTTGTCGAGGATTGTGTTTTCATTAAAAAAAGTATTGTTTTCCTATACGAAATATAGTTACAAGCGATTCTTTTTTTTAACCCTCAAGGACCCAAATGAAAGTTTCACAATTATATGTTTAAAAATGAGAGATATATGAATATTTCAACTTTAAGGCTTTTTCCACGATTTTTTTCAACTAAAACAGAAAACTGCTGGTGGCTTTATCTAAAAATCTAAAAATATGTTTTCATATTTTGATATAATCATCCCATTTTTGAACGGGCTCGGTTGATTTTCGAAAAAATTTGTTTATTTAATCACCCTAATGTATATGGACCTCCTTAGTCCATTTTTACAATAAAATTTTGTAAGTCTCAAATAGTTTAGGGGATAAAATACTTGAAAGTTTAAAAAATTCATATGTTTCGTAGAAGAAAATATTCATATTTTTATACAGAAGAGTAGATATTTTTACTTTACTTTTTCGAAAGAATTTGTTTTCAAGTTCGTCAATTTGTCTAAGAGATCGCACATTGCATACGTTTTTGTCAAGCAAAAGTACTGTGTGACGTCATGCACTCAGTTGAGAAAGAGAGCATTAGATAATTGGACTGTGGAACGCGTAATCTTGTTTCTATCATTCTTGGGTATAGAATAGGTTAATTATCAGTTGAGTTCAAAGAACTAAGATATTTATAAGGAAGTGATGTTATTGCAAAAAAGTGTGGTATTTTTCTTATTCGTGTTGGTTGACACAAATACATAAACATTCTCAAAGGGCCGTATTCGGTTACGTCGAAAAAGAAGGCTCAAAGTGTGCTTGTTAGAATTACATATAAAGCCGGTGTTTAGAGTAATACGTTATTAGTAGAAGTTTGATAATTAAAGACCTAGAACCGTATCTTATTCATAAAAATTCTTACTCACAGACCGTATTCATAAAAATATAGTGATTTTTCGTTCAGTAACGTTTATGAATAAAGGCCTGACTCTAATAGCCACATGCTGGCAGACGGATCTATCAAAAACTAAACGAAAAGCCAGCAGGCTGTTGCCAAAATAAAAAATATCCATAATTTCCATATACTGACTTTGAGAAGTGTCACAAAATAGTTTGTTTTTATTTGTGAGATTTTTTCAAAATTTATGTACAAAATAATATAAAAAAATTAATCATATGAGCCTTTGCTGTTTGGCTTCAATTATTACTTCAATAAATTCGAATATACAATTGTTTGACATTTGCCTATGCTGTGAGCGATTTGAGTCGCTCTACAAAAAGCCACTGAAAGTCAACGAAACATAACGAAACTGTGGCAATTCCAATTATGGGTATGCTCATATATTTACATGGGTTCGCTTTCATTTTGACATATCCGTCTGCCAGCATGTGGCTATTATAGTCAGGCCCTAATGTTTTTAATTTTTTACTATTTTTTTTTTTATGAAGGCTTAATAAGAGGATCAAAATATTTCATGAATACTACAGCTAATATATTAAAAGAAAATGTTATTGTATTTCCACTTCCACACCACCCCTGAGTTATACAATTTGGTGCGTTACCGATTTTTGTTTTTTTTTTTTTGTGTTCGGTTCCCCTGTAGGCCTATATCACCCCTAAAAAGAAAAATCACTAGTAAAGAATATATAAAAAAAATATTTTCAAATAACATGGAAATAAGTTTATACAAGGTGGCGCAAAAGTAATCCTCCTATCAGAAAATGCTATACATTTTGCGATTGGCCCCTAATCTCAGTTCTGTTTTGACATTTGTGTAGTAAACACATGCAAAATACACGTTAATAAACAATGTTATGCTACACTGCTCCAGAACGCGGAATTAATCACCACCAAGAGGAAGATGATTTTTCATCAAAAATAATCATGAGTGATGAGGCCCATTTCCATCTTAGCGGGTACGTAAATAAGCAAAATTTACGCTTCTGGGGCACTGAAAATCCGCGTGTAACCCACGAAGAGCCATTACACCCGCTCAAAGTCACTGTATAATGTGCTGTTATCGCTGGAGGAGTCATCGGACCTTTTTTCTTCGAAGACGTCGCGGGCCAAACGGTTACTTTGAATGGTGAGCGCTACAGAGCAATGATCAACGAGTTCTTTTTGCCGCAACTTGATGAATTGGGATTGGAAAACATGTGGTTCCAACAGGACGGTGCAACGGCACACACTGCACGTGCCACAACCGGTATGCTGAAGGATGCATTTCCCGGGTGCCTAATCCCCCAATTTGGCGATTTGCACTGGCCAGCAAGATCGCCTGATTTGACCGCTCCAGACTTCTTTTTGTGGGGCTTTTTGAAGTCGCGGGTTTATGTCAACAAGCCTCAGACTCTTGCAGCTCTTAAAGACAATATCCGTCAAGAATGTGAGGACCTATCGCCGGAAGTTTTGGCCGAAGTGATGGAAAATGCCATAAAAAGGGCTCAAATGACAATCAACTGTGGCGGCGGCCATTTACATGACATCATATTCTCGACTTGATGTAAAAAAAAATTAAAAGACCAAATAAAAATAATCCACAAGAAGAATCAAAGTTTTTCATTTTTTGTTTAAATTACAGCCAAAAAACATCGGAAGGTTATTTTTGCGCCACCTTGTATATTTATTACTCTACATGGGTACAACCTGTCGTAGGATGGACTTTTATACTAATATTCATATAAAACGCATGAAAAAATAAATTAAAAATTTTGTTTTTGCAGATTTTGAAATGTATAGTTTTATACAATTTTTGACGAATAGTCAGTTTAAGGTCCCGAACATGCGGAAATCTGAAAAGAAATGAACAAAATTTATTACATCTGATTAACTATGCTGAACACAGAAGCGTCCCAAAAATGTATTCAGCTGTGAAAAACTAATGCGCCCCTGAAGCATTTTGACAGATGTGGGTATTGTGGGTGCAAATTGGTGCGAAATCAACTAGCTCTAATTTGCATTTTTAGCAAATTCTAACCACACAACGCATGTTATAATTATTTTTGGTCATATTTTTCTTTAAAATTACATAGTTTTCAGCAGTGAAAAACGCTTTTAATTAAATTATTTCACTGCACAAACTTTCAATTATATTTAAGTGATCTCAGAAATGTAAAAAAACACTCTCTATCTCGCTCGCTCAATTTAGAAAGCATACCACAGTTCACGTACACTGTGTGTGTGGCCAACACCATTTCCTTATATTTTATTTCTTTGGTTGAGTTGAGTAAAGTTGCGTTGCCAAGTTCTTATTTTTTAGTTGGTTTGTGTACGGAATAAGGTAAATGTAATAGATGTTGTCAAAATGTGATGTGAGTATAAAAAATTAATTTATTGGCAGACTTTATGTGGTCTGTAAAAACAAAAGTGTTGCCAACTATGCAGTAAGTAACAGCTAAGTGAGTAACCGTTTTTTTCGTAATTGAGTTAAGCATTGGCGAATCGAACGCAGCTATTATTACACCATGGACATAGTGTGCAATGCGATAAGCAAAGAGAGATAAGACAGAAAGAGAGAGAAAGAAAGAAAGATAGAGAGGGACCAGCAACAATTGTTTGCAAAAGTTGAAAGGGAGAGAGATTTAAACTACAGACATGGGTATAAGAATGCATACTTTTATTTTGAAATGCAATGATCACATAACATATTTATTCGAATTTATTCTATTTGCTTCATATTAAAAAAAAACATGTATCATGTATAAAATATAAAAAAAATCAGCTGATAAATGATCAACATAATCCATGATATCGTATTAGACAATCCGAAAGTGAAAGTGCATGAAATAGTTGAGGCTATAAGGATATCAACTTACTCAATGGTTCTCAGTTTGAATGATAATTTATGTATGAAAAACCTATTGCAAGATTGATACCGTGTGTATTAACAATCGACCAAAAAGACAACTAGTCCGTGATTCTGAGCACCAAACGTTGGTCAAAATTTATGCAAAATTTTTTGGGAGTTCTTTATTTCTATTTGAAACGTATTACATAAATGCTATAACAAGTATTTTAAGCAATTCTGAAAGCATTGAACCGCAATAACTTCATCAACAATTTTTAAATTGTGACTGGAGCATTGATGTTGCAGAATTAGTTATTTAAAAAATTTGAGCGCTTAATATTTCAACATAAACTTTGGAAACCATTATGAAAAGACACTTTTGCTGAAAAGAAAGAGAGAGAGGAGGAACAATTTTTGTCAGGCGCACAAAGATTTTTTAGCAGGACAATTATTCTCAAAGGAGGACTGTCAGCTGGTCAGCTTATGTAATCACACTTGTATTCTGATCATTATTGAAAAAACAATAAGTTGTAGCATTAACATTTTGTAGTAGTTCTATTAGTTGGTTTTTATTGGAAAATAGTAAAATTATAAGTAATAAATTTTGAAATACGTGAAACTCTAAAATCGCTACCCCCAACACATATCTCAATATTATCAAAATCTTCATAGTTCTAACTGCTGCGCCAGCACTTAGTGCGTCAGTGTGCAGCTACGTTTAATCACACAACGACTTTAAATCAATGTCGCACATTTGCCATGCAACTTATTTCCAGTCTTCAGAGTTTGCCAGATCTACACATCGTATAGATGAAAAATGTGTGCACATACAGATATTTTTTTTTAATTTACATGCATTCGAACTGGATAAAGATAGGGAAAAACCATTTGAAAAGCGATGATTGAGCACATAAGCACCATCGAGCAGAACTCACTCAGCATAAAATGAAAAAATAAAAATGGCAATAAAAACGGTGAACGATGAACTGTTTATGACATTTGAATGGGTCAGGGAGACAAATGCACTAATGTGTATTTCATAAGCTTGGTCGGTTGATTACAGCTGTGACCTTTTAAAGTGTTCATCAGATTCAGAGCCCGTTAATAAAATGTACAATGAAATCTTATTGCAATAAAAAAAAATGCAAAATTATTAAAGATTCATCTAAATGACACAAAAGCATAGTGTTATTTTTCTACCCCCACGCTTAAGCTTACTTAGTTGATATAAATCCCGGAATTAATTAACAATTTTTTTTTCAATTTGTTTTTTAAGTTTCTTTAACAAATCAATTCTTTTCTTATGCATATTTCATTAAACTCTTTAATTTATTTATTTCATGAAACAAAAATTAAACGATTTTTATATTATAAAGAAAAGAAAGCTTAAGGTTCAAGAATATGTTATTTAAGAAAAATCATAAATCACCTATTTCACATTGTAGTGTAATGTTAGTTGCACTGATCATTTCAGATTTGGCTTAAATTTATTTTTAGAGTAGATTATTGATTAGAAAATCCAATTAGTAAACTCATGTATCATTTTTTTTTTAAATCAATTTTCGCGGACAAAATAGAGTCTATTTTGAGACAACGGAGTTCATTCAATTTAAATCCGGCTTTCATAAATAGGGTATCATTGAAAAGGTAACTTCCAACTAACTTTGTCTTTTTTTAGAGGGGAAACTATAACTTTTGAAAAAATTAGAATAAGTTGGCTCATTCTTAATTTCAAAGTTTAATGCGATGCCAGCCACAGGACCTATTTCTTTATTTATACACTGAAAAAAAAAGTTACCTTAAAATTAAACACAGTGTGTTCACAAAATGTGTTGTTAATTTGACTTTTCATTTGAAAACATTTGCTCTTACTTTGACGAAATTTGTTGCAAGCTTTTTAAACACAAATATCGTCAAATTAATAACAATTGTCGTCAATTTTAAAACATTTTTGTTTCAGTGTATCTATATAAACAATTTTTTTTTTCATTTTCATTATTTCCGTTTTTTTAAGTTCAATTTTAACGATATAAAATGAAGATGTGCTCTTGAAGGGTTCAGAAGATATGCCGTAAAACGTGAAGTGTCAATAATTTTTTACCACAAATTCAACTAGCTATCGAATTTTTTATTTTTGTTTTGTTAAAATCAATTTGTAGTTGTAGTTGATCGGATTAAAACTGACTGAGCTAAGATGTTTAAAAATAGTATTTTTTTGCATTCGCATGGCTGTGGGTCCACGAAAAAAAAAATTTTTAAATCTCAAACTCCGGATTTGGTTTTATAAAAAAAAAATTTGAGCCACATCGGAGATGGTGAGTGCAACTCACATATTACACTTCAATGCGAAATGGGCAATATTTGAATTGAATTTTCAAGTTTAGTTCATGTGATGCAATATTCTTAAAAATAAGAAAGTGTTCGCTTTGAAATATTTATATTCTTTTGGTTTTTTACCAGTTTTTAGTCAAAATAAATTCGTTAAAAGTTTTAATTCTTGAACTTTGTTTGATTTGTTCTTAAGGGCCTACTAAAGTTTTTCGGCAACCAAAACTCAAAAATTTTTTTATATTTTTCGAATTTATAACATCTTAAAAATATTCTCAGAAAGTTTTAAGTCAATTGAATAAAAATTGTTGCAGTTATAAGCACAATTGTCCGGAGAGAAGACGATAAAAAATGTATGTACTCTTACTGATACCAGCTTGTGGTGCTTATGAAGCAAAATGTTGGAATATTTATTTTTTCCTGTATTTCATTACAGTTTCTTCAATAAATTTCATTTGAAAAGAAAACAATCATAATACAAAACTTGCGTTTTCCAGCTTAATATTAATTTACTTCTCATTTTTTATGTACCAATTTTGTTCAGTGTTGGTTTTGAAGAAACATTGAAAAAGAAATTATAAAAATATGGAAAAAGAGGAAGAAGGGGAAGACAAAGATGAAATTCCAGAATATCTGTTGGACGAAATTATCGACCTTTCTGATGATGATGACGATGACCAAGATATTAGAGAGATCAGTCATGTTGATCCACACCTGCCTGCTAAACGGCAACTGGCCAAATCATTAATTTAATTTATTTAATTATTTTACTTAAAACTTTTCATAACTAACATTTCAAAATTATATTTTTTTAAAACACAGTAATTTTGAAATGACTGCTGAAGAAATGAATGAGACAAAAAAACATTTTTTCTTGAAGTCAGGGATTTCAGGAGTCATTGATCCAGATGATAGGTTAGGTTAGGTTAGGATGAGCCGACAGACGACTCGTACACTTAGGCCAGTGCAGGCCCGTTGTGATACCACAGAATCTCTTTTGACCTATGAGAGATATTCCTCCTCAACAAACCATTTCGACCGGATTATGAATTTCATTATATGCCCGATGTCCAGGCATGAGACTTCGGTAAGTCCATTTAAAAAAGGATGGCCCAGAGTTTCCAATCTCCTTTTACTTAGCGCCGGACATTCGCAGAGGAAAAGCTGGACATTTTCTACCTCCTCCTCGCATTTGCAGCTTCTGCAGAAATCATTTGATATAAGTCCCAATCGAAGAGCGTGGGTTCCGATTAGACAGTGACCCGTGAGGATTCCTACTATTTTTGAAAAATTTACTCTGCTTAATCCAAGCAGTGATTTAGTGCGTTTTAAGTCGTAGCGAGGTCACGTTAGCTTAGCTACCCTACATGTGTCAAGGTGTTCCCAACGTGCTTGTGCAAGACTCAAAGAATTGTTCTTGCACTGGAGTTTATAGGAGGACATGGGTATAGCAATGAAATCCTCATTTAAGAGGGTGTACGAGGTCGTACCCTTCCTTGCCAATTCGTCAGCCAGATTATTGCCCTTGATATCCCTTTTACCGGGTACCCATATGTGGTGGATCCTGAATAACCTTTCCATCTCTTTAAGAGATCTGCGGCACTTAGTGAGAGTTTTAGAGTTGTCAATATGTGAGTTCAGCGCTTTTAGCACAGCTTGACTATCTGAGAATATGTAAATATCCTTTCCCCTAAGGTCTCTCTGACCTAAAATCTTAGCGGTTTCATACATAGCCATCATCTCCGCTTGGTAGACACTACAATAGTTTAGGAGTCTAAAGGAAGCTACTATTTCCAGATCTTGGGAGTAAATTCCTCCCCCTACCTGCTTTTGAAGCTTGGATCCATCTGTAAAGATTTTAATTCCGTTTATTTTAAGGGGGTCTTGTTAGCCCAGTCTAGCCGTGAAGGGATGAGAACTTCATAGTTCTTTTCAAGATTTAAACAAGATACACAGTAATCTGTTTTGTCGGGGACCGTCGAGTTCAGAATTACCGTGTGACCGCAGCTGTTACCTATCCAATTTCCAGATTCTCTTAGTCTGAGGGCTGCTGTGTTAGCACATTCTCTGGCAAAGATATCTAGAGGAGGAAGATGAAGTGTGTCATTAAGAGCATTAGTTGGGGTTGTGGATAATGCGCCTGTAATACAGAGACATGCACTTCTTTGAACTTTTGTAAATTTTTGAAGTGCAGTTGTCTTGTCAAGAGCCCTCCACCATACCAGTGAACCGTATATAAGAATAAGGCGGACAATTGCCGTATAAATCCAGCATACTATTTTAGGGGAGAAACCCCATTTTTTACCTATGGATTTTTTACAGGCAAATAGAGCTATATTTGCCTTTTAAAAACGCTCCTTTATGTTGTCATTCCCGATAAGTTTCTTGTCCAGAATAACTCCTAGGTACTTCGTGCTATCACTAAAGAGCAACCTCGTGCCATTCAGACGAGGTGGTACTAGGTTGGGAATTTTATATTTCCTAATGAAAAGAATGAGGTCTGTTTTATCTGGGTTTACGCTTAATCCACAAGAGGACGCCCATCTCGAAAGGATTAAGAGTGCTCTTTCCATGAGTTGACAGAGGGTTTGAGGAAATTTTCCGTTAAAGACGAGAGCGATATCATCGGCATATGCAATAACCTTGTAGCCTTCCCCCTCCATGATGCGCAATAGTCGGTCAACCGTCATGGACCACAGAATTGGAGACAAGACTCCCCCCTGCGGAGTTCCCCTACTTACAAACCTACGAATAGAGGTTCCTCCCATTTCGGAGTTTACCACCCTGCCCAATAGCATCTGATTGATGAGACTCATGAGAAAATCCTCTACCCCCAGTTCTGAGAGGGCTGAGGTGACCGCACAGGGGAGAACGCTATTGAATGCTCCTGCTATATCTAAGAAGGCGACAAGCGCGTATTCTTTGTTCTCAAGTGCTTTTTCGATGGTAGCCACGAGAGAATGGAGAGCTGTTTCTGTATATCTGCCCTTTATATAGGCATGTTGAGTTTTTTGAAGCTTTTCAAGCTTCGGTTTAAGAAGAAGTCCAATGAGTCTCTTCAGTATTTTGACTAAAAAGGAGGAAAGACTAATAGGCCTAAAGTCATTTGATTTAGTGTGAGAGGACCTACCCGCTTTCGGTATAAAGATAACTTTGGTTTCTCTCCAAGCTGTTGGAATATAATTAAGGAGTAGGCAGCCTCGGTAGATTGCCTGAAGCCGGGGTACTATTGCATTGAAACTGTAATGGAGTTGAGCTGGTATAATACTATCGGGACCCGAAGATTTATAGGGTTGGAATGAGTAAATCGCCCACCTTAACTTCTCCTTGCTTGTCAGCTGCTCAATTTGTTGAGGTGTAAGGTCTGAGGGAGGTGTTTGAAAGCTGGAGTTGTCAGTGTACACACTTCCAGGAAAATGTGCGTCCATAAGAGTATCTAAGGTTTCGACGCTTGAGTATGTCCAGCTACCATCTTCCTTTTGAAGAAAGCTTGGTGCTGTAGGAGACTTTGATAATATTTTCCTAAGCCTTGAGGCCTCGGAAGTACTTTCTATTTCTGTACAAAAGGAAGACCAAGAGGCTCTCTTTGCTTTCCTGATTGCAGTTTTGTAACTACCTAGTTTGGATTTATAAGTTTTCCATGAGTCCTCACTATTTCTACGTGTTGCATAGTTGAAGTCTCAGCGACAGTCCTTTCTGAGGATTTCAATTTCCCGAGACCACCATACTGGTTTACGGGATTTTTTTTATATAACTTTACTGGACACGCTTTTTTAATGGCGTTAGAGCATTTTTCAGTGAAGTCAAGTACAATAAGATTCAAATCCTCTTTGCTTGTCACGGGGAGAGAGCTATCCGATGGTAGGGATGTTCTGATAAGTTTATTGTACCATCTCCAATTTGTCTTACGGAGATTTCTTATTTTTTGAGGCAAGGATTGATTAGTTTCTTTCCAGCCAAATTCTATGTACCTATGGCCTGAGAAGGAGTGTTCTTTTAAGACCTTCCATGCTAGAATTTTCGGAGAAGTTTTCTGATGCTAGGGTGACATCCAGAACTTCTTCACGGTTTTTAATTATGAAGGTTGGCTCATTGCCCTTATTTAGTATATTTAAATTGGTAGTAAGTAGGTATTTAAAGAGTGACTCACCTCGATCATTGTTGTTTGTGCTGCCCCATTGCGAGTGGTGTGCATTTGTATCTCCACCTAAGATATATGCGGAGCCGAATTTGTTTGTCTTACCAGTTCCCTAAATGACTGTGTGGGTACAACTTCATCATATGGGAAGTAATAGGAGGCCACCCTGAATTTCCTGTGACCCAACTCCAGGCCGACCACAGTGAGGTCTCCATGACTAAACTGGGGGAGAATAAAGCAATTAAGGTTGTGTTTAGCTAATATACAGGTTCGAGTTTTACCTTTATTTGAAGCGTGATAATTGTTGTAGTTTGGTGTATTCAGGCCAAGGATTTTGTTGTTATTTATCCAAGGCTCCTGAATCAACACCAAGTCGACATCACCTGTTGCCAGGTGACGCCGGAGTGCAGCCGATGCTGCTTTGCAGTGGTGTCGGTTAATTTGGAGTACCCGGAACATCCTTAGGCACTCCAATTATCGTATTGTCAGCCTCCTCCTCGTCGCTGAGGGGGTCGTCCAGGGGTTCTAGCTCGCTGCAGAGGCCGGTCATCGCAGCAGTCAGCTCGGAGGCAGACGACACCTCATCCTCGCTTCCCGATGCCACTTCGATGTCACTTGGACTCTATGTCGTGGCACTGCTGACCGCGCGCATGACCAGCGACACCGTGTCAGTTTTGTAGATTCTTGGGTGAATCTTGCCAAAACCGTAATTGAGCATGCTGTCCTTGTTTAGTTGGTCCAGGCATTCGTTGTTGAGGATCAACAAGACTTCCATCTTGAACCTTTTGGTGTCGGTAGTTTGATCCTCATTTTTGGGATCCAACTTGACCACCTTCCAGTTGTGTGTGGAGATGGCTGGGTTGAAGAGCTTTATCATGTCCAGAATCTCCTCAGGTTTAGATGGGGTGACTGGAACATAGACCCTAGCTCTTGGTCTGGACGGAATCTCGTCCAAGCTAACTGCCTTTAATCGGGCGCCTGGCTAGACCTCCCCGACTTTCTCGACCGCCGCTTTGAACAGCTCAGCGGATCTTTCGTTTTCGCAGGCCATCAGCTTGACGTTGTCCTGAAACCATCCTGCATCCGAGCATAATGGAGGTGGTCCAGGGTTGTCTCTGAGGTCCTGCAAGGCAACCTTGGCGAGCGAAGCCTCTACCAGCTCCACTGGTACTTGGGTATCTTACCATCCTCACTCTCCTGGTCTATGACCCCTAAAATGATGTTGTCCTTGGCAACTTCCGCGAAGGATCTTGTTCCAACGCCATGGGATCTAACCCTCTTGGCAGCCGGGTTTGAGTTGGAAAGTTCCTCCACAGAGCGGTTCCTTTTTGTGGATGGAATCTTACGGGGGGGCTCGAGCGTGAATTCTGGTAAGACCTTCTTTTCCCACGCTATGTTCTCCTTTATAACTTCAAAGTCTTTCTTCGAGACCTGACCTTCCTTGATAGGATTGGTAGCCAGACGTCATAGAATGCGGGATGCCTTCCTGCGGTCTAAGTGACCCGCCTTTGAGGGATCCCTTCTTGTAAAGTCGGCCGCCCTAGCGCTGGCCATTGGCGTTTCCTTGGTCCCCGATACGTTGGCTGAACCCGCGTCACCGCGTCGATTGCCACCTTTGTTCGAGCAGGCAGAGGGGCCAATGTCAGCTGCACAGGCTTTCAATGTACTTGCAGCTGTTGATGAGGGCCGATGATCTGATGGTATCACTATCATCGGCTGTCGCTGTACGGTATGAATAGAGCTTGGTGGTACCATAGCTCGTATGTCGGAACCGAAGGTCCCTAGCGGATTTTTTGTTTGGGGACCGGCCCCCGTTTGGGTATTGAAGTTTTTTCTGTTGTTGTTGTTGTTGTTGTTGTTGTTGTTGTTGTTGTTGTTGTTTTGTTAGTTGGCTCCATTTTTTGTTCCCACGAGTGGTGGAGAAGGGACGTTCGACCCAGGCAGAGATCCGGAGTACCTGGGCAAGGCTGATTAGAACCGGAGGTCGCCAGGTATCCGGAGCACACCGTTCACGACTGAGCAATTATTTTTGTCTGGGTCCTCAGCCAGGCTGATCCTCGGCACGGTTCGTGTGACACCTTGATCCGACCCAGGGGAAAGAGAAGGGATTTTGCAGGACATGGTAGGGGTAGGAATGGCAGGCTTAGGTTTTCTCACCGAGTTTGTTTGGTAACACAACCCTGTGAAGAACTTAAGCCCCCACAAGCAGAAGTCGGGAGGATTGCTTACGTCAAGGTGCTGCCAGTCATGGGGGATCACGATGATAAGACCCAGTAGAAGTGAACAACTGTTTTTTAATCGTAAATTAAAGTACAGCATAAATGCTATGGTGCACAATGGGTTGAACAGTACAAAAAATGAGGATTAATTCAAAAATTGAGGTTGGTATATTGAAAAAAATTTTTATACTGGGTTACAGAGAATAAAATTCTTCGTCACTATCTGTTAAATTTATTTTTGTAGTTTGTTTATTTTTTTTGCTACACTCTCTGAAAGTTCAACAATTTTTATTAACTGAAAGCGTATTGATAAAAAGTGAAAAAAGCCAATTTACAAGTGTATTTTTTTATAAGTTTTCTTAGACTAAAATATACTTTTTTTAATAGAAGCGTCAACTTCAGGTATTAGACTTTATTCTTAATAAATATTTGTTAAGATAAATGTAATAGATATATTTTTTAAAATTGTTCCAAAATATGTATTTTTTTTTTATATGTATGGTAAGTTTCAAAGGGTTATCAAGTGAGATCGAGTAAAATGTTTACGCGGTAATAAAATATAATTTTTCAGTTCTCTTTTTAAAAAAAAATATAATGCGTATATTTGCAGAATCGTAAAATATTTAATTTCCTTTTTAAAGCTTTTTATTATATTACTTTTTATTATATTGATGACGTGTCTTTGTATGGAAGATAGGCGTGGTTTACTTCCAACTTCTCCGAATTTAAAATTCAGAATACATTTTAATTATTAAAATTATTTATATTTGAATTAATTTTTGAGGTTCTACTATTTAGATGACGTCATTTTATATGGGGAGTAGGCGTGGTTTTTATCTGATTTTGCCGAATTTCATAGTTAGGATTTATATTGAAGAGAAAAACTTACATGCAAAATTTCAAAGCATTTCTTTAATTTTTGTAGGATTTTGAGAGATTTTACTTCAAAATAAAGTCACTTTGTATGGGAGGTAGGCGTGGTTTTCATTCGATTTGGCTCATTTTCGAACTTAATATTTATATTTTAAAGGCAAGCTTAAATATAGAATTTCATGACGATAGCTTTAAAATTACGACTTTAATCATGTCGAAAGACAGACGGACAGACGGACGGACAGATTGTTTTTTTCATTTGTACCCAAACGAACTAAAACAAAAGTCAAAAATTTCCTCTGACTTCTAAGTGAATAAATCTCCATTTTTTGAAATTTCAACCCACTGTGTGGTGGTAAGTTTAAATTCAACTATACGGCCCGATTTTAAAAGATTTTTCTCCGGAGGCAGGAAAAATTAGCAATTGTTTTTAAGACATAGTATTGCGATTCTAAGGCAATTTTTGGTTTCGTTTGAAGGATTAGATAGTTTTAAAGAAGAATGCAAAAAAAATGCAAAACAAATTTCGAAAAAAAAAATCCTTAAACTTTGTCTTAAAAACTCTTACTTAGAGTTAATTGTTACTTCACTTAATTACTTAGAGGAACAAAACTTTAAAACTAAAAACATTAATGCCACTATTTGGGGAACAAAAAATAAAAAAAAGAAAAACAAGCAATAGGGATTTTTTTCATTTTAAACTTGTATACATCTGAAACAAATTTTAATAAATTGCTTAACTTTTGGTTTTAAATTTCAAGATTTGTGATCGCAAGTTTAACATAAAAATAAAAAAAAAAAAATTTAGATAATCATCTCTGGTTGCTAAAAAAAGTAACAAGTGCATTACCCCAAAAACAAAAATACAAAATAGCCGGTAAGGAGTAATTCCGTGTATTCCGTTTAAACGATTTTTGACTGAACGCAGTTAAGCAAAATTTATTTGCGAGTAATCTGGCCTCAGCATTTTGTGCTTATTTTTATTTTTGAGTAGCTGCAAACTTAAATACTAAGAAATTTGCTGAAACACACAAAGGAATAAGAAGTAAGCGAATGTTTTAAAATTGCATTGAAAATTGCTAAAAAGTATTTCGTTTATAGAAAGCCATGGCCAGTTGCTACAATAAAAAAGTGTTCATGGAAAAGTGGATAGAAGGCCCCTACATGTCGTGGCTACAAAAAGTGGCTGGTGATAACACGAAAGCATTTTGCAAGGCTTGCAAAGTTACATTTTATTGCGGGAGTAGTGAAGTTTGCAAACATCATCACGGTAAAAAACATATTGTCAATTTGAATGCAATAAGCAATTCATCTCGACTTGAACAATTGTTTGCACCTTAACCAACAAACACCAAGCTGGAAAATAAAGTAAAGGCTGCCGAAATTTTGTTAGCATCATTTTTTGCCGAAAACAACGTTGCTATTCATTTAGTTGATAAGTTAATTCCGATTTTGAAAGACATTGACAATGAATCCAAAATAATAACAAACATGTCTATGTGTCGAACTAAATGCACAAAAATTATTGAAAATATAATAGCTCAAACAGAGCACGACAGACTTGTTAAGATATTACAAAATACCATATTTTCAATAATGGTGGATGAATATACTGATATCAGTAACTTAAAGCAATTTTGTGTGTTAGGTAGATATTTTGATCCAATCGATCAAAGAATTAAAGCAGAACTACTTCAAATTAATGAAGTTGATGGAAATGACGCTACTGGAAATAATTTGTACAAAATCTTTATGGATTTTCTTAATAATGTAAATATAAGTAGGAAATATTGTTGGTATTGCCTGCGACAACGCCTCGGTAATGATAGGAAAATACAATTCTCTTGTAAGTCGATCAAAAAAATATTGTCCTAAAATAATTGTTTTAAACTGTATTTTTCATACCTCAAATCATGTAAATGTCTTCCCGGTGAACTTGAGGAACTCATTAGGGGAATATCAACACACATTTCTGAAAGTCCAAAAAGTTCTGCTATTTTGCAGGAATTTCAAGAAGCATTTGATGTTGAACGTAAAAAAATACTAAAGCCCGCTGGTACTCGATGGCTTGTTTTACATTCCTATGTTCAGAGGATACTTATTAATTGGCATGTTCTTCAAAACTTTTTTGTTTTAGCAGCTTTTGAAGACATGAGGCAAAAAGCAGAGTTTATTGTTAATCAACTTGCAATATCTAAAGTTAAAGCATATTTTCACTTCATGGACTATGTATTAAACGATTTCAATGAATTTAATGCACTGTTTCAAGCACGTGCCATATTAATTCATCGCCTCGCTGAAGCATCTAAACAAATAATGTTAAAAATAGAAACGAATTTTTTAAACTCTAGCTACAGTAGCCTTTCAATAAAAGAAAAAGTTGAAGCTGAAATAAAAAGCTTTGAAGGTTGTCTGTTAGAAACGCCATACCTTGGCCCAAATTGTGAAATAGAATTAACAAAATTGTCGAGTGAAGAAGCTTTAGATGTCCGCAGGCATTGCCAACAATTTAACATAACTGCCTTTTCAGAAATGTCAAAAAGGCTACCCGACAATAAAATGTTTTCAGAAATGCAGTTTTTAGAGCCGAAAATAGCACTAAATATTAATAACAGAAAGGATTTAATACATCTTATTGTTTTACCAAATTTTTAGATGATATAGATACAGTAAAACTATCTTTAGAATGGACCGATATAGGTATATGTTTTAGTAATGCCGAAAAGGAACAACTTTGTACTTTACCAACTTTTTATCAGTGGGCTAAAATAAACACAATAAAAAATTTTAAGGATGACTTTCAATTTCCAAATCTTTGCCGCTTAGCATTACATATATTAATTTTACCTCATTCTAACGCAGAAGCAGAACGCATTTTTTCATTGGTTACTGATATCAAAAATAAAAAAAGAAACAAAATGGGTCAATCTCTTCTAAATGCTTTGTGCATTGTGCGATCGGCAACACAAGAAAAAGATTTTAAGTTTTCGGTACATAATAACCATATTAAAATGCATAACTCCATAAATCTTTATTAAATATTATTTTATGTGCGCATTATAAATTTTTATTACTGAAAAATGAATTGTTATTGTTTTGTTACATTTTTTATTTTTTTTTTTATGTTTTTGTTGCTTCTTTTTAAATATATGTATCCTCACAAAAAAATTATGACGGTTGTTTTGATTTTCTATTTTGGGAAAAGGTAAATTTTCTCCGAAAGTGGTAAATTTTTTGCCAAATAGTGGTAAATTTCAGTTCGTCTCTCTGGCAACACTGGTATGGAGCCTTTCCCACGAACTGCAATATCTGAAGCAGAGATTTGTAAACGGATACATGTCATCGTGGATTATTGGTAGGTTTGATCCTATTCTTTTTTGAGCAGCCATTCAAACAAATTTGTATTTTGATAATTAAGGTGATTCCGGCTATTCACTGGAACCATGGCTCTTAACGCCATACCGAAATGCTCCGGAAAATTCTTTAGAATGCAATTTAAATCAAAAATTTTCTAAAGCAAGATCAACTATAGAGCGTGTGTTCGGAATATTAAAAGGGAGATTTCGATGCCTTCGTGCTGCTAGAGAGCTTCATTAAGCTCCGGAAAAAGTTGTACAAATATTAAACGTATGTTGTACATTGCATAATATATGTTTAATAAATAATATTGAGCCACCAACTGATAACACCATATATCAAACCGACATTCTTGAAGATTCTAATTTTGCAAATATTGCTCAAAAGATAAGGAATGAAATATAAAATAGTTTGATGGAATGATGAAATGTGTAAAAGAAAATCAAATATATATTTAAATTAAAAAGTCTTCAATGACCAAAAGAACTTTTTTCATTTTTAAATTCTTTCTTATATAGCAAGGAAAGCAATTTAAAATAGAACGTTTTGAAATATAAACACTTAATTTTTTTTTTAAATCTTCTTGACATTCTTGCCGTAATATTTCTTTCATTAACTCAATTTTTTCCATTTTTAATTTGTTTTTTTTGCATGGTTTAATTTGTTTTTTTGCACGAGCAAGATGAAGCATTGTTTTCTTTGTTATTTTGTGAGTCCTGTGTGTCCAAATCATTTAAAAGTGAAGTGTATATTTCCTCTGCATTATAGTCTATTTCTTCCATTTCCACCATATTTGCAGACATATCTTGTTTTGTATTTGTATGTGGGTCAGGCCTTGATCCAAATTGTTTGTACCACTCATACCTCCTACTGCCCCGTCAATTTGCAATAACTCAATGACTTGCTGTTCTTGGGGTGTGAAAGAACATAACTTGGAGGGGCCACCACTAGTACCGGAAATGTTAGCTCTATTTTTCCTTAACTTAGCCTTAATGTTTATGATCTGCCCATACCTAAAACATTTATTTTTTTTAGAATACTTCAACTAAAATTATGATAAACCTTACCTTTTTCCAAGCAGTAACATCCAAGTCAGCTCCAAGGCGCTTCCATAAGTTGTTCGATGTTTGTTTTGCATCCGCTGTTTTTATGTGGCCCTTGGCTAAATCTGAATGAGCACACATAAAATCTGCCAAAATTTCGAATTGCCTCTGCTTTGTATGAGTATTTTTACTACACGAATCTCTGCGAAATAATAACAAAATTTTTCAAATACTTAACTAATATAATTTAATTTTATTTATTTTATAATTCTTAAAAAACATATTTTTTAAGAATTATATTGTGAGCTTAATGCCAAATAATTCATGAAACAACAGGTTGCTCCAACAAAAAGTTCTTTGCAGAACTAAACCAAGCTGACTAGACCATGGTTTCGTCGGACGCTACTCCGACTCATCAGTAGTCTCAGTGGTTCTAGCAGTCCACTAACTTTGACAAGCTAATAAGCGCAATATCAATAAACCTGAACCTATCTCTATCTCTATCTCTATTTCTATCTCTATCTCTATCTCTATCTCTATCTCTATCTCTATCTCTATCTCTATCTCTATCTCTTTATCTATGTCTATCTCTATCTCTATCTCTATCTCTATCTCTATCTTTATCTCTATCTCTATCTCTATCTCTATCTCTATCTCTATCTCTATCTCTATCTCTATCTCTATCTCTATCTCTTTCTCTATCTCTATCTCTATCTCTATCTCTATCTCTATCTCTATCTCTATCTCTATCTCTATCTCTATCTCTATCTCTATCTCTATCTCTATCTCTATCTCTATCTCTATCTCTATCTCTATCTCTATCTCTATCTCTATCTCTATCTCTATCTCTATCTCTATCTCTATCTCTATCTCTATCTCTATCTCTATCTCTATTTCTATCTCTATCTCTATCTCTATCTCTATATCTATGTCTATCTCTATCTCTATCTCTATCTCTATCTTTATCTCTATCTCTATCTCTATCTCTATCTCTATCTCTATCTCTATCTCTATCTCTATCTCTATCTCTATCTCTATCTCTATCTCTATCTCTATCTCTATCTCTTTCTCTATCTCTATCTCTATCTCTATCTCTATCTCTATCTCTATCTCTATCTCTATCTCTATCTCTATCTCTATCTCTATCTCTATCTCTATCTCTATCTCTATCTCTATCTCTATCTCTATCTCTATCTCTATCTCTATCTCTATCTCTATCTCTATCTCTATCTCTATCTCTATCTCTATCTCTATCTCTATCTCTATCTCTATCTCTATCTCTATCTCTATCTCTATCTCTATCTCTATCTCTATCTCTATCTCTATCTCTATCTCTATCTCTATCTCTATCACTATCTCTATCTCTATCTCTATCTCTATCTCTAACTGGAAAGACTCGTGGAAATTGATAACCAAATTTCGAGGCTGTGCTACTTACAATTCCAAAGTTATTCGATATCGCACCCCGTGACAGAAGAATTTTATATATTAGATAAAAATAATTAAATTATTATAAATTAATAACTTTTTAAAAATACGATAATATAGTTTTGTAAAACATATACAAGGCATTATTACTATAGAAATATTTTCTCTCGTTAGTTAATTAGCTATTATTTCATAATTTGAAATATATAAAAAAATGTTATTGTATTTTCGCACCACCTTTGAGGCACACAATTTGTTCGTTTTTTTTTTTTTTTTTGTTCGGTTCCTCAGTAGGCCTATTTCAACCGAAAACAAAGAAAAACTTAGTAAATATAATTAATTTTTAAGAATAATCATGATAGCTATTGTATAATTAATCATAATGAAATTCTTTAATTGTAAAATTTCAATATTTTCTTTCTCTTCTTCAACAATCTCAATATAAACATGTACAATATAATATATGATATAATATAAAATATAATAAAATATAAAATAATACAAAATATAATATAATATGTATAATATAGTATTTTGTAATATATTATAATATAATATAATATAATCTATATATATAAAATTCTTCTGTCACGGGGTGCGTAATCGAACTCCTCCGAAACGGCTCGACCGATTTTCGTGATCCTTAGCGAGGATATTAGTCAGGGGGGAGAATCGAACAACATCTATTTTTCATCCCCCTAAAATAAGGGGGCGTGGCACCTCCCATACAACCCAAATCTACGGTAGCGAATAGCTCTGAAGTTATAGGTCGCATATTATCGGAATTCGGTGTTCTATCTCAATTTACAAGAGCCGTTCCACACGTAAAATTTTATGGGCGTTGAATGTGGGGCGTGGCAATTTTGCAGCCAAATTTTCAGTATAACTTTCAAGCTATAAGTCACACATTAATGAAACTCGGTTAGAACGTTCTATTTAGTCGTGTCTTTCGACTTGCAAAATTGAGCCAGTATAGGACAAAGGGGTGTGGCACCGCCCATACAATTAAAATTTATGATATCGAATAGCTTTGGAACTAAATGCCGTATAATAATGAAATTCAGTATGGAGTTGCCACTTGGTGATATATCTACTATAAAACTGGGATGGGTTTTGAAAAAAGGGGTGTGGCTCCGCCCATACACTTAAAATTTTTGATATCAGATAGCTTGGGAACTAAATGTCGTTTAACAACGAAATTCAGTATGGAATTAATATTGGGTGATATTCTTCTACTATGGCTCTGCCCATACAAGCCAAACTTGCGATATCGAATAACTTTGGAATTGTAAGTAGCACAGCCTCGAAATTTGGTTATCAATTTCCACGAGTCTTTCCAGTTAGAGATAGAGATAGAGATAGTGATAGAGATAGAGATAGAGATAGAGATAGAGATAGAGATAGAGATAGAGACAGAGATAGAGATAGAGATAGAGATAGAGATAGAGATAGAGATAGAGATAGAGATAGAGATAGAGATAGAGATAGAGATAGAGATAGAGATAGAGATAGAGATAGAGATAGAGATAGAGATAGAGATAGAGATAGAGATAGAGATAGAGATAGAGATAGAGATAGAGATAGAGATAGAGATAGAGATAGAGATAGAGATAGAGATAGAGATAGAGATAGAGAAAGAGATAGAGATAGAGATAGAGATAGAGATAGACATAGATATAGAGATAGAGATAGAGATAGAGATAGAGATAGAAATAGAGATAGAGATAGAGATAGAGATAGAGATAGAGATAGAGATAGAGATAGAGATAGAGATAGAGATAGAGATAGAGATAGAGATAGAGATAGAGATAGAGATAGAGATAGAGATAGAGATAGAGATAGAGATAGAGATAGAGATAGAGATAGAGATAGAGATAGAGATAGAGATAGATATAGAGATAGAGATAGAGATAGAGATAGAGATAGAGATAGAGATAGAGATAGAGATAGAGATAGAGATAGAGATAGAAATAGAGATAGAGATAGAGATAGAGATTGAGGTTGAGATTGAGATTGAGATTGAGATTGAGGCTGAGTTTGAGATTCAGATAGAGATAGAAATTATTTCCGCTACGACAGCAACGCGTCGGGTACCAGCTAGTATAATATAATATAATATTATATATATAATATAATATAATATAATATAATATAATATTATATATATAATATAATATAATATAATATAATATAATATTATATATATAACAATAACAATTATATATAACATATATATAACATATATATTGTATATAACAATTATATATCATAAACTTTGCTGAAGACATAAGCGCCCCAAAAGTGCGTTAAAGAGTGAAAAAATAATGCGCCCCTGAAGCAGTGTTTGCGTTTTGACAACTGTGGTCGCGTCAAATTGGCGTAAAATCAACAGGCACTAATTTGCTATTTTAACACATTCCCAATAAGAAATAATTAATTTTCGAACAAAAAACTCTGTCTTAGGTTCAATTTCACTATAAAAAACACACTTTTGTTTAATAAATATAACCAGTTAGTGTATATTTACCTGTGGAATGAAATCGCCTTCGTTAGGGTTGTTTACGAACTTATGCAATTTTTAACTACACAACGCATCTTGCAATTATTAATATATTTTAAATTCTATTAAAAGCACTAAGAATAAGTAATCAAAATTGCTTTTAATTAATTTATTATAATTTTTTTCATTGCGAAGACTTCTGGACAGCTGACGCCCGCTCAGGAATGTCAAAAAACTCACTCTGTCTCGCTCGCTCAATTTACAAAATCGGCCACAGTTCACGTACACTGTATGTGTAGACAACACCACTTCCTTATATTTTAGTTCTTTGAGATAATGAGATTGGAAACTTCGGCAAAAAAGAGATAGCTGTATGCTAAAATGCTGTCAATACTAATGCAAATATTATAAATGTGTTAGTAAAATTTCATGACAAACTCACCCCTCTCCCTATATTCAACGCTATCCAGGGAAATTGAGTGCTGGTGAAAATTAAATTTTTTCAGCGAAACCACCACCATACACATAGGGAAAAACTAACTTACAATTTTCATTCAAACATTTTCATGCATATAAAAAACAAAACAGAGTTTTTAAAACAAAAATATAGTTGTTGAAAGAAACTGATTTATATTTTTATGTTAACGACAGCACTTGTCAAAAGAACACGGTTTTTATTTTAAATTCAATTTTTTTCCATCAAAAATATTTTTTTTTATCATAAAAGCATCTCCATAAATTAGATTGACAATATTTACATTTCTGTATTGACAAAATTTCTTTATCGACTTTTATTAACAATATTCTATAACAAAATAAATAATAATAATAATAAATAACTGGCCAATTCAGCCCTTGAAAGGACTTTGACCTAGCTTCTTATGATCAATTGTGTTGTGCGTGTTATTAAGTTTGTACACAATTGACCGAGAACCGGACCTACATGTTTAACGCCGACTCCGAACGGCGATGAACAGAATGTTCTTGTTCTCAAGAAGCTTTTTGATTATTGGCATTTTGATTACTCTCTGAGGTTTGCCATTGCCTGCAGAGAGGTGGCGGCCGTACAGAAAAATTATTTTAATTCAAAATATTTTCTGTCGCTGCTGGGGTTCGAACCTGGGTCTCCAAAGTTCGTTGACATAGCGGCCACGCACTTTAACCAACTACGACACAGACGCCAATAACAATATTCTTGCTCAGCTAAAAACAATTTTCTTTTAAATATGCAAGACTTTTTTGGGTGTAGTGCCCATTTTTGACAACTATGAGGTAAACGCACATACACAATACGTGATTGCATAAAAAAACTGAAGAACAAGCATTTATATCTGTCAAAATCCCATTCCTATCGCATTATCTTTGTCAATTCTTCGTGGCATACTTTCGACCAGGTTCTGGTACACACTGGGCGGTAAAACTCCCTAAGCTTTCACGACATGGCCCCACAATTCATCCAAGGAACTTGGAACACCCATTACATTACTTTTCAGCTCACCCCAAAGATGTTCAATCGGATTGAGATCAGGCGACTGGGGTGGCCAGGACAACACTTTATATCCATTATCGTTAAGCCACTTTTGAGTTATTTTAGCGGTGTGTTTCGGATAATGGCCATATTGAAACACAACGTCTGAGTTCTGTAAATTGAATTTTTGACAAGTAGCAAGGAGGTTCAATGATAAAATATTGACGTAATAGTTGGCAGTCATCTTGCCAACTATACCCTGCACAGTGCCAACTCCCCCCGCCATCATACATCCCCACATTATAACACTACCGCCACCAAACTTTAAAGTGGGCTTAATGTGCCGTGCCTCTAAAGTGCTTCCTGGCTTTCGCCAAGTCCCTTCCATCTGACCCAATCCGATTTATTTTGGTTTCATCCGAAAATATGACCATCTTCCAGTCCTCCACCGTCCAATGTGAGTGTGCTTGAGCGAAATCCAGGCGTAGTTTTTGATGACGTTTTGTGAGCAACGGTTTCTTGACTTTTGCTCGTCCTCGCAAGCCAGCAGAACGCAGTGTATTTCTAACTGTCTCTACAAACAGGTGTAAAATTGTCATATTTCAATAAATTCTTTTGAATTTGCACTGCCATTTCAACTTTCTGCTGGCACAGATCTCGAAGAATCCGCCGCTCTTGTTCTACGCTCAAGATTTTCTTCCGTCCACTTAAGCAAATTGGAGGCGGTGGCGCCATATTTTTGCGTAGTTTAATAACGACGCTTTTGCTGACGCCTAGTTTTGCTGCTACTGCACGACAGCTTTTACCTTCCAATAAAAGCTGGTGAATACGCTCCACAATATACTTTGGCAACGGACTAACCATTTTTTGTCTTGAAAAATGATAAAAAATTTATTAAAAATTAAAAAAAAGTTTTAAAAATTTACTTACAAGTTCCAAAATATTCACAATACAAAAATGTTTAAAATTCTCACTTTGTCTACTTCCCAGCAGTTATTATGGAGTCAATTGAAAAAGTGAACTAGTTCATTTCTAGCGCAGTTCGCAGTATCTCTGAAAAAGTAAAAAAGGCGTTCAGTGTAGAACAGTTATCTTTGCTTTTGTTTTCAAAAGTATTGCTGTCAAAAATAAACGCGTTCTGGCTACTTTTTAAAATTTGCTGCGCACAAGAAAAAATAATAAAAAAAAAATGTTTATAGACAAAATGTTTTCTGGATTGTGAATGGAAAAGATGGTACAAATGAGATCTTTAGGACCTTTCCACTGCACTAAATTCTTACACTTTTGATATGTTCACTTTAAAACTAGTTAAAAAAGAACCACTTTTAGGCTACTGCGAAAGCAACCAGTTTAAAAATGTTCCTAATGCAACTAGTTCAAATATAGGGAAAAAGGAGTGTTTCTGGGGACAATTGTCTTTTCCCATGACATCAACCCGCAAAAAGCGTCAGTTCGTTCAATGTTAAAGGGTATTGTAGTGGAACTAGTACTGGTCCTTTTTGGAACTAGTTCAGAACTATTTCAAATTTGGTCCACTTTTCTGCTAGACTTCTAACTGCATTCAATGACGTAGAATAATTAACACAAAAAATTGACCACATGCACTTTTTGCACTTATTTCACCATAAAATCATAACGGTTTCTTAGATTGCTCTCCCAATGTATTCGCTTTAACTAGAAAACAATAACAAAAAAAAAAAATAAGTGCTTGACGAGGAAGATCGAATAAGTAGTTTTGTTGTTGTAAGCATTTGAATACAGAGTAGTCAAAGACGTGGTCATTTGTTTGAGTCACTGTATATCAGTGGGGCCCAAGAAATTTTAAGCGCGGGCCAAAACTTAAAAAAACAAAAAACAAACACAAAATGTTGCTCATTGTTGTGTTTGGCAAAAAAATCAAACAAAACAAAAAACAATTACAATGCAATAAAATCACATGTCATGAGTACACTGTAAGAAAATTTGGTTTATATTTTTTTTTAATATATTCAATGTTTAATAGATATTACAATTATGACAAATCAATGAACTCAATTTTATTTGCCAGTGCACTGCGGCAAGGATTAATTTCTATTACAATAACAATGCTTGCACGAAAAATTACTCGACACACAAGTAACGGGACAATCATAGCCCGAACACAATATGCGCGACGAACGGCGAGCAACACGTTTCCAATCTGTCGTTGTAGAGAAATGTTGAGCGACTTGATTATAATACACGCGACACCAGCAAACTTCAGCAGCATGTATAGTACACAAAAAACAATGGCTGTTTTCAGCCGACTCAACAGTTGCCGTTTAGAATAACAACACAATCAGAGCTCAAAAAGAAATCCATTCAATTTCATTTTATTTTCAAAAAGTTGAATGAGTGAATAGCGAAATAAGAATCTATTCAATGAATGCAAAATTCATTTATAAATAAAAATGCTATTTCACATTCAAATTAAAAAAATTGATTAATTATTCGTTACATTTATATCAATTAATGAATAAAAAATCAATAATAACTAAGAAATTAGTAATGAATAACAAATGAATAATGAGTAACAAATGAACAATGAATAAAAAAATTAATAACGATTAAAATATAATTATATTAAAAAACAATTGCAAATTCTAAAATTCTTTTTGAATTGCATTCTTTGTGTTTAGTTTTCATATGAATAAAAAATTGAAAAATTGACAACAAAAATGGTTTATTGAAATGAATAATTAATCAAGTTTTTAAAATTAAATGTGAATTAAAATTTTATTTAAAAATCAACTTTGCATTAATTTATGGATTTTTATGTCGTTATTCAGTTGTACTTATTCTGAATATGAATGCAGACTTAACAACTCTGAGTAGAGTTCAAACAAAACATCCCGCACTACCATCGCTACCATAAATTTCACAACAGTTTAGTTTGCTGCATGCGACCACTAATAATCAATGTAAACAATGGCGGAAACTTGCTTTTGCTTTGCTTTAATTAAAATTAAATTTAAGCCGACGGCAATGTCGCGCGACAATGTTGAGCGACAAGTCTCCAAAATACGTCCCATAAGAAATACATGTAAAAAAAAAAGTGACAATTGGCGCTGCCGCTCGTCGCGCGTATTGTGTTCGGGCTATCAGCTTCAGCATCGACATCATCGAGAGTGCGTTATTTTATTTTGGCTTTGCATGCAATTGTTTTTGTAAAATTCGCTGGAAAATGTGTTGGACACTGAACAACTCGGTTTGTGTTGTTGTTTTTTGCAGATATTCTTTGATTTTGGCTTATCGCAAAGACAAAATTAAGATAGAAAAAAATTTGTATGAAGGGCCACGCGGGCCATACGGGCAACTACGTGGGCATGATTGCTGTATATATTATAAAAGTATATATTTAGATAAGCCCAAGAAAACAAGAAAAACAAAAAAAAAACAAAAATCCAAGTAGTATATTTGTGCGTTTTAAACACTATTCGTGCCTCCATTTTCGAGACTAAACATTTAATTTCAATAACATTCTGCTAGCCAGCTAATAATTTCTATGCAATGCTATGGCACTATTTTTCATTCTTACAATTACAGTCTTTTAACTTTTTTCAGTCATATTAAATTGGCCAATTGTTGTCATAAAATACATTTGAGTGTCATGGGAGCTTCCGCGACTACTCTTCCAATAACTATAGCCTAAGCTAGCCGCTTCTCTGAGCAACAGGGGGTAAAAAATAGAGTAACTTAATTATATGATGTGGAAACTTACTCACCTGTTTCTTGTGCTTGTAAAAATACATCATTATCTACCTTTTTAGCTTCAACCGAATATTTATGAGATCTTAGATAAAATTGAACTTTCTAAAGTTATCACTATGCTCCACATTTCGTTCCTTCTGATTTATTCATGGGCAACCATTCAACCCTCAAGCAATCTATGCTAGAACATAAAGATTCAGCTGCTCCCACAAACTTCATGCTGAAAAGTGCACAAACAACTTGTTCACTCTTTCGAGCTTTCTTACGGCATGACATAAATACGTTGACTGTGCGTGCCACAACTCATGTCCACCAGACACAATTTCGTATAACTAGACTTTTTTTCATTAATTTAAGAATCTTTAAAGGGCGACAATTCGAGAAAATAGAATTTATTTAAAAATTTCTTAGAAATCTTTATGGTTTTGTTAATGTTTTTAACTTGCAATTACATTTAAAGTTTTTGAACTACGGGAAAGTAAAATTTGCTTGCATATATGAAATAATAAATATTTGGCAGGACAAAATAAACAAATTAATTTGGAACGTTGCCCAAACATAGGCAGCTGAGTAATTCTGTTTTTTTTTTCAATCATCAACCAGATATCGACGACTTAATCTACTTAATCCGATTTTGTTTATTTTTTGCTGTCAGGGAACAAGTAAAAAAGATTCACTTGGGTTTTTTTCTCCATTTGAATATTAAGTAAAATAAAACAACCAAGTTTTGAGTGAAAACAATTCTAGCAATGAAATATTAATTATAATTCACACAATTAGCAACTGTTCGAAATTATTTTATTAAATCAGTCAAAATAATTTTAGCTAAAACACCAAGAAACTTGATTTTTTCTTCTTAAATTCATGAATCTTTATATAAAATATTAAATTTATAATTAGAAATATGTATACAATGAATCAATTATATTATCCCTTCGCGTGACATATGGTTTTTAGTTACTCGGCGTGACACTGGGGTCTTTCGTGTCCAACCCTGTTTTTAAGTTTGAAAATGGGGTAAAAACAATCTGAAAAAATGTAGATACAGTAGACTCTCACAAATTAGAACCACTTTATTCCACGGTTGGTTCTAATTTCTGAAATGTTCTTATTTCTGAACATTTTTCACAGAAATTTAAAAGAAAAGGATGAAACTGGTTAAAAAAATGTATTTTGACACAAAAGAATTTTTATTTATTAATATTTAATGTTTTTTTAACATAAAATTCATTTCATTCATAGACAAAAAAAGAATAACTCTAATTTAAAAACCTTTTCTACCATATTATTTATTTTTTTAATGACGATTCAATGCTTTTTTAAAATATGTTATCCGTAATGTTTGTTTGGTTTTTTCATTTATTCAAATTGTAAACAACGATGTCATTACGAATCAATGAGCAAAGATCACTTATGAATTTAATAAATAAAGAAACGTCCAGAAATGAGAACCACAGGTCGGAGCGTTAAATACATGAAAATAGCAGGATCTAATTTCCGGACAGTTCGAATTTTTGAGAGTGTACTGTACGTACTTTGGTCATTTTTTTTTTTTTTTTATATCTAAATAGTTATATGAGGAGTGACTGTTTAAAAGTGGCTGTTTACAGTTTTGGAAATTTTTGAGTTAGGATGGGATTCGAATTCGTAGGGTTAAGCTCTATCTATAAATGTTTAAATTTTTGAAAAATTTTTAAATATAAGTGTGACAAAAGTACTTGAAATGACCCTGATCGATCAAAACTGACTATGCAGTTGCAATAACAAATGTATTTCTTTTCATTGGGGACGTTAAAGATCCAGAAGCTTCGCGCAAAATGGAAATAGCGTAAAGTGTAAGTTGCTCCAGGATAAGTTCATGCTTTGTTCTTATTTTCTTACTTTTTATAGGAAATATATTAAGATGGTGCGAATCAGTGATGTGATTTGGTGGGATTTCGGGCTCATTTTGGGATATTTGGCCTATTTGAGAACGTGTGGGATTTCAGATGCTTAGGTGGGATTTTCTACTGAATGATAATTTTTTAAAGTGTCAATTAGCAAAACTGGTTGGTATCACTTTTTTGTAATCTTTCAAAATTTTTCGTTTAGTTGCTGTTTCATTGATTTAAAATATGTAAGAAAGGGATATGTATATTCAAGAGGCTTAAAATTAATGAAAATAAAATTAGAAATAACAAAAATATAATCTCAGTTTCATTTTGATGCAACGAAAGAATTTTATAATTAATTCATACACTTAAGAGAGGTTTTATAAATAACGCAGTGTTTAACTTTTCGTATTTTTTTTTTTTTTTTTTTTATAAAATTTGTTATATTTATTGAAAAACTTTATTATGTACATTATTAAACTATAAAATTATTATAATGTTAAAAAAATGTAGGGGAGGATGCCCGGCTACTAAACACGTTTTGCTAGGGGGATATACCTTTGGTTTAAAACAGGCCTAATCACAAAGGTGGCCCTTGTGGCCCTTGTTGTAATAATTGGCCCATTTATTAAAATTGAATAAAGCTCACATTTTGCTTGCGCCAAATTTACGACGAAATGCACTTGCAAAAATTTACTATAACAAACAACAACAACATACGCATCGAAACGCACAAGCGTGCGGCCACCAAACATACAGCATTGTTGTTGTGCGTGTGTTTTCTTAGTGGAATAGAAGGTCAGACGATCTCGTGTTCTGCTTAGGGATGAAACGATACCAGAAAAGGTATCGATACTTTTACTCGATACGGTATCGGTGAGAAAGCATCGATACCACTCAGTATCGTGTAGAGAGTATCGATACTTACTTGGATCGGTCAATTTATTTTTAAGGATTATGGACCAATAAAAACAAAATTTTTTTTTACATTTGTATTACTTTATTTACAAAAAAAGTCTGATTTATTAGTACTTCCTAAAAATAACAATTTTTCGAGATGCTTTCCTGATAAGCGGTTTCGTGTAGCAGTAATCGTCGCACCTGCTTTTGAAAACAACCTCTCGCAAGGCACAGAGGTGGCAAAAATATGTAGAAACATCCGCGCCTGTTTATATAAAATTGGAAAGAAAGATTTCATTTCTTCCCATTCTTCCAATGGGTTTGACTTTAATGTGCAGACCGGATTGGCTAAATATAGAGACACCTCATCCTTTGAAACATTACAACGACGTCGTTTTTGTCCAACTGCAAGTTCTTTGTGGTGTAGCCAAAAATCAAAATCACTTTCAGTTTTGTTATCATCATCTGATTCGCTGGTAGCAGAACTTAAATCATCCTTAATAAGGTTCTTTAATGTTTGTATTACCTGCTCGCATGCAATTGGATCTTGAAAGTGAAGATTTTTGAAACGAGGATCTAGTATGGTCGCCAAAGCTGCATAGGTATTATATTCTATTTGACCAAATCGTTTTTTACATTCAGCCAAAAGTGTGGCTTGCATCTGACAAACACATCCAATCGAAGAATGAAAATTTTGTAGCTGCGTTATGAGGCAATTTATCATTGGAATTATTTTAGACAGGGTGACATAATTTTGTGCGGAAGACTCCCTAGTAACAAATTCAAAAGGTTTTAAAAGTAGAATTGTCTGTTTTAAAATGTCAATTTCGTGACGGGAGAGCATTTCTGGACTGTAGGCTGTATCAAGTAGAAGTTCAGAAACGATTTTCGACATTTCTGAAAATCTTTCTAGCATATAGTATACTGAATTCCACCGTGTTCTAACATCTAAAATAAATTTTTTTGTATTTCCTTCCGGAACACCACTGTCTGTCTGTATCTTTCTTAATTTGTCAGAATTTTTAACACTGTTTTTCACCCATTTAACTATTTCTCTAACATTTTTAATAGTTGCTTTGATGGAGGGGTTATTTAGAGACGATTCTACTACCAAATTGATTGTGTGGGCGAAACACGGAAAATGCTTTGCTTCACCTAATGTTCTCTTCATTGCAGCAACCATATTAGAACCATTGTCTGTAACAGCGCATGTAATTTTGGGCAGTTCAATTTCCCAATCCTTAAGTACATCAAGAAACACATTAGAAAGGTACTCCGCGGTATGGTTGGCGTTTAGTTCCCTGGTGGCAATATTACAGCTAGTTAAAGTGATTTCCTCAAAAAAATGTGTAGTTATTCCTAAAAAACTTTTTTCATTCATTGTTTCCGTCCATAGATCAAGTGTCACACACAAATCGTTTGCATTGCGTATTCTTCTTATAAACTCTAATTTTACAATATCATATTTACCACAAAGCAACTTTTTGAAATGTGTCGATGATGGGACTTTATAATACGGCGCCAATTCTTTTAATAATTTGAGAAATCCTTCGCCTTCAACAACGCTGAATGGCCTCATGTCTTTGCATATGAAATATAATATGCACATATTTATATTGTTCTATCTTCTGCCACCATCTGGAACAAAGAAAATTTAAGCATGTAAGGATTTCAAGATTTTTAAATTTTATCCAATAATGCATGGAGTCATGGCTTAGCGCATGCAAGTTCCAGTTCAGAATATCTAGGGTTTAAGCCAGGTAATGCTAGAGTTTTTGAAAATATTATGCCAGATTCTGAAAAAGTATATTTGAATATGCTTGCATGCACTCAGCCCTGATTCCATGCATAAATGGGTTAATATGTATGGTTGTCATATATCTACCTTTTTGTGAAGCAACATTGTCAAATAAAGCTTTTACTGTGTACGGATTCGCATGGATCATATCCGAGAAAGTATGATGTTCAGACTCTTTGCAGTTCTGTGATGTACTCGGTCTTTCTTCATCACCCTCATTTTCCTTTTGCGTTCGCCTTAGAAATATTGAAATAAAATCTAAACAAAATAACATACATAATTGAAAAACTTACTTTGAAATCCTGCTTTTATCAGGTAAAGCAGTAAATGGATGTAATTTCATATGTTTATGTAGATTTGATGTATTTCCACAAAAACGAACCGATTTGAAACATTTCTTGCAAGTTGCATTTTTGTCGTCAACTTTATTAAAATACAGCCACACGGAAGATTTTGGTGGACCCATTTTCTGATACGCAATTATCAGTTATGCTGTAGCTAATTAATGCAGCTGTATTGTAAATAACAAAATTATATATTATTTAATTTCTCAGTTTTCCGACAGCAGACTGAAAACTGCGCCTTTTCTGCTTCACAAAAATACAAAATGACGGAATAAAACGCGCAGCATGTGCAAGGCTGCCAAATGTAAAATAAAAAAAAAAATGCGTTCGTAAATTCTGTAATAATAAAATTTGATACATATGAGTACTTTTCTATATGGTATCGGTGATACTACTCGGTATCGGTGGCAAAATATCGATACCAAAAGTACTTGGTATCGAAACAAAAGTATCGAGTATGTACTCGTATTTACTCGTATCGTTTCATCCCTAGTTCTGCTACGCATGCTTGTGGCTTATGTACATATTTTGTTTTTGGGAGTTTTTTATCAACACATTCCTTGCACTTGCAAAAAGCAACAAATTAGGTTACCGTCGATGGTGGTGACGCTTACATGTGCACTTTTGTTGTTTATTTTGATCAGGCTGGGATTATCTTTCTTAATTAGGCTTTGGCCCTTTTATTCATTTCGCTGATTAGGCCTGGTTTAAAACATAATTTTTTAGAGCTCTTGGTTTCATTTGGAAGCTAAGTTCAATAACTAACAAGAATTTTAATCAGAATTTAAAATTTCCAAAAAATATAATTTTGGCAATCGCTCTAGCAAAAGTCTCGAAATCGACCGCTGAAAAATTCGGCCCAGCTACTGAACACAAAACACAAAACAAATCGTTGAAATAAAAAAATTAGAAAATTAAGTAACAAGTTTTTGAGAGTTTATAAAAAGTTTATCCTATCAATAGTTCACAATGACTCACTGAACTTTAAACAATAGAGATTTGAATTTCTTTGATGGCTGCAGCCATCGCATCAGAATTTATATTCGTTCTTCTTTTCACTTTTCTTTAGGCGATGGCATTCTATAATTTTATCTGAACGTGGACGAGAATCAAGAAAACTATTTTAACTAGTTCCAAACACTTTTCAATCATATAAATGACAATTTTTTACTGAAAATCTTTTCGGAAGGTGGGCCAACGTTTTGTTCAGTAGGTGGGCAGGCACGCCATCATGATATGATGTGAAATATTTTTTTCCCATTTCTCAATATTGTTCGATTGCTCGTCAAATTGTGAAAAATAAACATTAAATATAGAATTCTACTCATATTCACTTTTTTTATCTATAAGAAGCACTTTGAAATTTACTAAATAGAGATAAACTATTTTTGCCCAGCTTAATTTTATTCGAATATTTTATTTCTCAACGGCCGTGAGGCTAAAGCAGCATGCGCATTCATCCCAATGATTTATCAAAAGTGAACATTCAATGAGATGTTACTGCGACACTTTACACATTGGCGCATCATACAGACGTCAGAACTCACAGTGTTCAGCAGTAGGTAAGCCTGTTCAGCAGGTGGGCATCCTTATTTCTTTTCAAAAATTGTATAAAAAATCGTAATTGGTATAAATATTTGGGTGGGATTTTTTGTGGCTTTTTCCTGTCATTTCGGTGGGATAAACAGGTCTAAATGGATGTGGCGTCCGTGGCGTAGTTGGTTAAGGTGCGTGGCCGCTATGTCAAAGAACTTTGGAGACCCAGGTTCGAACCCCAGCAGCGACAGACAAATTATTTGAATTAAAATAATTTTTCTGTACGGCCGCCACCTCTCTGCAGACAATGGCAAACCTCAGAGAGTAATCAAAACGCCATGTAAAGCTTCTTGAGAACGAGAACATTCCGTTCATCGCCGTTCGGAGTCGGCGTTAAGCATGTAGGTCCGTTTCTCGGTCAATTGTGTACAAACTTAATAACACGCACAACACAATTGATCATAAGAAGCTAGGTCAAAGTCCTTTCAAGGGCTGAAATGGCCAGTTATTTATTTTTATTTTTTATTATAAACAGGTCTAAATCAGGATGTGATCGGGATTTTTTACTAAATCAGAATCACATCACTGGTGCGAATTGACAACTTGGGTACTTTACTTGGACTTACATGTTTCCAAGTAATGTAAGGAGACCTACATGTAATGGAGACCTACATGTCTCCAAGTAAAGTAACAGGTAAGACACTGCGTGCCATACCATAGTTTGTCAATCCGCACCATCTTAAACATGTTTTCATGTAAACATATTGTTAATAATAAGCATGCCAATATAAGTTGTAGTGAGAAAAGTTTGCTTGATTTAAGTAAACAAATTGTTGAAAACTAAAATAATTCTCTGCGATTGCGTAAATTAGGAAAATATTTTCTTGATTCAAGTCTTGTTCCAGGTTCTAGAATCAAGTATTTTATTCTTGCTTGCAGCAATCATTTATTTTACTCAATTTTATAAATAAATGCTCATTACAAATTAATTTTTCTTAATTTTAGTTTTTGTTTTTAAATTTTAAACTTTAAGAGATCTAGCAAAATATTTGTTTAATATAGTTTCTCTCCGTGTAAAGAATAGAAAAACGCTCATCAAAATAGCGAAATAAGATTGTCCAAAGCATGAACCGTTCCATGAGTGTTCGATTTTTTCTATACAATTTTAGGAACAAACAAATAATAACGTTTGTAAAAAGATTTTATACCCCCACGTTTAAAAAACCTAAAAAGGGGATATTAATTTTGTCACTCCGTTTGTAACATAAAGAGGCGTGGTAGGTATTAAAAAGTGTATATATTCTTGATCAGCATCACCACCCAAGTCGATTTAGCCATGTCAGTCTGTCTGTCTGTCTGTTTGTCCGTCTGTCTGTCTGTCTGTGATCACGATTACAGCCGTAATTTTCAAGCTCATCACGAAATTCAATATTTAAGCTTGTATCTACAAAATAAAGATGCTAGTTCTGAATGATGATCGGATAAAAACCACGCCTACCTCTCATACGAAGTGACTTTATCAAAACGGTAAAATCTCTTAGAATTCCACAAAAATTAATATACGAACTTTTTTTTTTTAGCTTTGAACTAAGGATTCAGGTGGAATACCTATTCAGTCAAGTCTGCCTTATTTCGAAATGGGGTGATAGATTAGTGGGAAGGAAGAATCAATCAAGTGAAACATGTGTAGGATGTTCTAAGCGTGGTGGAAAGCCAAAGAAACTTGTGAATTTGAATCAGAGGCAAGTGTTATGCCTTTACCTCAGTCAATTCAAGTTATAAGGCAATCTCATCAACAAACTTCTCTACCATCAACTACAACTTCAAGTCGTAAATGTTGATGAATTTTCAATTTCAGTTGATTATAAATGAAAGAAAATTGCAAATGCGAAAGGTTAAAGCGTAGGACCATGACCTGGCCGAGAATCGAACCCGGGACCTCTGGAGTAGCAGTCGAGCACGCTAGCTACTCGACTACCGAGGCCGCCAAATCAATCAAATTGGATGAAAACCACCCCTACTTCCCATACAAAGTGACTTTAAAAACGGTAAAATCTCTTAGAATTCCACAAAAATGTATATATATGGACTTGCAATTTTGCATATAAACTTTGATATATAGCATGTACTTTGGGTATTAAATTCAACCAAATCAAATGAAAACCACACCCACCTCCCATACAAAGTGATATGTCAAAAAACAAAATGGAATATTTATACCCCTACGTTTAAAACACGTAAACGGGGTATATTAATTTTGTCACTCCGTTTGTAACGCCCATAAGGAGGCGTGGTAGGTATAAAAAAGTATATATATTCTTGATCAGCATCACCATCCGAGTCGATTTAGCCATGTCCGTCTGTCCGTCTGTCTGTCTGTGATCACGATTACAGCCGCAATGTTTAAGCTATCATCACGAAATTCAATATTTAAGCTTGTATCTAAAAAATAAAATGAGTTCAAGTTCGAAATGAGCCAGATCGGACGAAAACCACGCCTACCTCCCATACAAAGTGACTTTATCAAAACGGTAGAATCTCTTAGAATTCCACAAAAATTAATATATGGATTTCAAATTTTGCACATGAGCTTTGCTATTTAATATTCACTCTGAATATGAAATTCAACCAAATCGGATGAAAACCACTCCTACCTCCCATGCAAAGTGACTTTATCGAAAATGTAAAATCTCTTTAAATTCCACAAAAATTAATATATGAACTTGCAATTTTGTGCATGAACTTTGATATGTAACATGTACACTGCTTATGAAATTCAACCAAATCGAGTGAAAACCACACCCACCTCCCATATAAAGTGACTTTATCAAAAAACAAAAGAGAATATTTTCTGTTAAAACTATGACGAAAATGTTTTTACAAATAAAAATTTTTTTAACTGCTTAAGACTTTGAATACATTTCAATTCGGATGTAGGTGTATTTTAACTTCGGCCCAGTCGAAGATCATTTCTTACTAGTTTCTGTTAAAAATATGACGAAAATGTTTTTACAAATAAACATTTTATTGACTGCTTAAGACTTTGAATATACTTTGGTTCGGTCGCGGGGGTATTTTAACTTCGGTCCAGTCGAAGATCATTTCTTACTAGTTTCATTTACACTTCAACATGTAAACTTTAAAAATTTTTTGAAGACTGCAGCAACAATAACAACAAAACCCAACAGCACCAAGAAATTGTTAGAATGGTTAGAAATACACATTAAAACAAGTACAACTGTGTTAGCAGTGTCCGCCATAACGCACAACCCAGTCGGAAAGATCGTAAGGCTTACTAAATAATCCATGTTTTCCTATAGCTTATAGTGTTGAACACGGGATCATACGAAAGTATGTTGTTTGTTACATTTAGAGCACCTTACGTCTTCGTATACGATTGCAACTACAAAAGGAATGTAGCGTTAAGCCGATCATGTCTTCGTGTGATCATTTCCATATGCCCTTTATTTCGTAAAGAGACATGCAGCGGCATGATGACATAACGGTATTTGATTAACGTTACGAAGATATGAAGTGTAGCAAAAATCAAAAGAAAAAACGAGTAAAGAACAAACGTATCGGCGGTGTAGTAACATTATTTGTGGAGTAATAAATTGATTAAATAAATTTTTGTCACTTATATTCATTTTGGCAAATATTTCATTTATTCATTTTTACCATCCCGTTCTGGTTTTAATTTCTCGTTTCCAACGTCATAACGTAAAACCAAATAAAAAACATAAAAAAAGATACAGCAGTTTCGACTATGTCGTAACACAAGTCGTAAAATTATATAATACTTAAATTAGAAACAATCGAGTTATACACATCTTATTGATACTAAAACATAAAAAAAGTTGGTAGAATTTTTGAATTTTCAAAGATAGTCAAAAGATAGTACAATTTATAACACACCATTTTAAGTACTAAAGGCTTTTTATACAGTAGAAGATGCAATTTAATTAGCATTATTGAAAATTTTTATTAAATTGGCTTATGAAAGGAAAAGTAGGAAATATATTTGTGACAGCTTATATTGTCAATATATCTTACAAATACCGTTTCGATACAGGAACTTCCAAATGTTGTTGAAGATATTTCAGATAAGAGGTTCAAGTTGTAATTTAAATTCATAAAACGTAAAAACTTCTCATTTTCCGGTTGTGATAAGTTGAAACCTCCAGTTAGAACGATCGGTATAAAGTCAAAACCACTCTTTGCCAATAAGGGACAAATTTTGGTAACATCTGTACTATAAGCGATTAAGTTTAAAGATATAAAATTTTGACTCTACACTGTGTGGAATTATATGCCGTGGAATTTTCGTTTCTACAGCATACTAAGCTTTGAACAAAAACCCATGTGCAAGGCAAACAGAAACATCAAATGCTTCTTTTATATAGTTTTTTAACTGGCAATTCCCTATATATATTCTATATATACAAGAACCAATGCAATCAATAAATATGTTCATCAAATGTTTGCTTTATATTTCATGAATTTGTGTAAAATTTATGTAAGTTAGAGAGTTCAGACATGAATTTTTCTCCCAGTGAAGATCAATCAGACCAACAAGTGCTTACATCAATAGTGTACAATTAGTATTTTAGGCACACCAAAGGCTCAAAGTGTGACCTAAAAACGCTATAAACCGCCGATTGATCGCTATCAACCGCCCTACTAACCTCTGAGAATGACGTAATTCTACGTCAAAATAAAAACATGAAAGAAAGTGAAAAAAGAGCGAAAAAAGAAGTACTTCCGTTGCGAAGAAGGTTTAAATGGATTTTCTGGACGTCATATATCAATACAGTACGGGTACTTTACGTTTTCATGCATACATCCTACTTATTAAATATAGTGCATTAGAATGGAAACACGATTAGAATGGAATTCCTATCGTCGGGAGTACATTCCCTGCACTTTATTTTAGTAAAGGAAAACGTAAGTACGTATGATGCTTTTTATACTTTACATAAGAAAGCTTACTAGAGGCGGCATTCAGAGAGCAGCTTGATTGCATTCAAATGGCGCGGTCGCGTTAACGAATGCCTACGACACAAGAATACCCAACGAAGCGAGACATGAGCAACATTCGCCAAAAGCAAGGAAAATTCATACTTTTATGTCCATTCGCATCACAGAAAAAATGTTAACCGCAGTCTGAAGTGTTGATTTTTATGTATACGAAAAAATCTCATGTGATAAAAAAACTATTTGTGCCGTACACGCATGGCAATGGGATGACAGACACTCTTATAAACAATAGAAAAAATATATTTTGGAGTTGCCGCAAGCCTATTGCCATGGTATAATAATACAAGGTAGCATTGACAACTGCTTATTTTATCTTCTACAAGAAAACATCTCCTGTCAAAAACAACTGTTTGTGCAAATGCATCTACAGCTGCTGAAGTTGTTGTTTTTTTTTTCACTTTTACGTTTTCAACTTGTTTGTGTTTTCAATGGCCGATTGTGTAACAGTTTTTGCTCTTCGAAGTATTCATTTATTTGTTTTGACCAGGGACCGTAATAGTTATTAGAAAGTTATAGTTATTTTCTGTTTTGTAATTTTTTTCACAAAATTTAACTGGTACTTTCTGCCGTTTATTTTTTTTTTTGACAAGAAATAACTATTATTTTCTGCTGGATATCTTTTCCAGCAAAAATATCCAGCAGTTTGTTATATTGTGAAAACTATGGATGCTAGGACCATGAAATTTGGTATATGGGGGAAATTTGGTATTTATTTTGGAAATGAGGGCGGACCATGCCCTGTTTTAAGGATAATTACAATATCTCATGATCACTACACCCAATGATTATGGAATTTGGTATGTGGAGGATAAGCATGAAGATCTATGCTTTTGGAAAGGATGGGTGGACCACGCCCCTTTTTAGGAAAATAACAGTATCTAATAACCACTATACGCAATAATTATGAAATTTGGTATGTGGGGGATATGCATAAAGATCAACTTTTTTGGAAAAGGTGGGTGGACCATGCCCATTTTTCAGAAAAATTACAATATCTTACGACCACAATGGGCAATGATAATGGAATTTGGTATGTGGGGGCTAAGCATGAAGATCTATGTTTTAGAAAAGGTGGGTGGACCACGCCCATTTTTAGGAAAAATTACAATGTCTCATGAGTCATGACCACAATTCGCAATGATTATGAAATTTGGTATGTAGGGGCTAAGCACGAAAATCTATTTTTTTGTGAAAAGGTGGGTGGAACCACGCCTATTTTTAGGAAAAATTCCGGAATTGACTTCTTGTTTTCTAGAAGCTCGGAAAATGAAATTTGGAACAGGGACCGTAACTGTTATGACTTTTTAAAAAAAAATCAATAAATAATAGTTATTTTCCAAATTTCATAATCATTGCGCATTGTAGTCATAAGATATTGTAATTTTTCTGAAAAATGGGCGTGGTTCACCCACCTTTTCTAAAAGCATAGATCTTCATGCTTATCCTCCACATACCAAATTTCATAATCATTGGGTGTCGTCATCATGAGATATTGTAATTATCCTTAAAACAGGGCGTGGTCCACCCACATTTCCAAAATAAATACATATATCTTAATGCTACACCCCCATATATCAAATTTCATGATCCTAGCTTCCATAGTTTTCACAATAAAACAAACTGCTGGATAATTTTGCTGGAAAAGATATCCAGCAGAAAATAATCGTTATCTCTTGTAAAAAAAAATAAACGGCAGAAAGTACCAGTTAAATGTTGCCTTTTATTCTTAAAGTCAAAAACTTTGAGATCAGCAAGAGAACATAGGTAATAGTTATTTTCGGTTTGACATCAATAATTCACAGATTTTCGAGACTGTACTTAAGATGCCGATAGGTCTAAAGCAGGGCTGGGCATTCTAACACAGTCACATTTTATTTTGTCTTGTTAGTATTAGTGCGCTCTCGAATCGCGCACACTGAGCGAAATAGGTGTCACAATTTTTTAGATTTGTAAGTTTCTTTTTCTACTCCATGTTTTTATGTTCAGTCATCGGTATACTTCATTATTTGTTCTATGAAATTAATTATTACAAGTAATATGAATGAATAATGCAAAGAATCTAAATAAGTAATATGGATGAATTATATGAAACCTTAATATATACGAACAATTATTTTAATATTATAAAATCTTTAAATATACTAATAATTAAAATGGATAATAAAAAAACAAGTAAATAATAAGATAGTAAATAGATTAAGTAAGTAAGCAAGTAATATAAAAATGAATACAAGAAAATGAATGAACAATACAAAGAATCATCACAGGTAATATGTATGTATTAATTATATGAAACCTTAATATATGCGAATAATATGAAATTCTATAAAATAAAGAAATATATGCGTAAATATTATAAATATACAAATCAATAGGTTGCTATTTTTAAGAGTGTACGTAAAATATGCAGCGCAAAGCGACATAGACCTTACGGCATCACCGTCTGCGAACGACTGAATTATATTCTCTTCTGTTGTGAGCTTTGTGTACATGTGAAAAGTTACGCTCGCAGAGAGCTCAGTGAGCTATGGAGTGCCCTGCGCTGGTCTAAAGCAGTGATGCACAGCGTTGGCAGACCTTCCAATACAAGCGCAACATTTTTGTTTTAGTATGTGTGTGCGAGCAGAATACTAAAAAAAATACTTTTGCAAATACTTTTACACTCATTGAGTAAAATGATAGGATAAAGTGTTTTTTGATAGATAGATTGAGGCTCGTAATAAGGGTTTAAATAAAAAAATAAATAAATTCTCATAAAGGTCGAAACATGTTTAATTCATTCATATATTGCGTAAGTACAGCACTTACTAAAATAATTTGTACATGAGACGCTTGCTCCATGAAGTACAAACGCAAACTGATTCTCTGCTAGCGTCGTATAAGTTCGGTACCTTCGCACACACGACTTGTATGTGAAAGCCGAGCGGCTCCATGAACCAAGAAATAAAGATCATGCAAAGAAAAGAGCCGCCATATTGTAAAAAAAACAAAGCTGGTAGGTCTGACGTCATCGGTCACAAATTGTTTTGTTTACGTGTAGCGATTATATGTGAAAAATTATTTCTTGAAGTTTTAAAGAATTATTAGTGTTTATAATCCAGTAATTTTTTGTGTTTTTTTTAAAAATGAAGTGTGCTGTAGCGACGCGCAACAATTGCAACAGCAAAAAAAAATTACTTTTAATTTTGTTACTGCATGAAAATATAAACAAACAAAGTATTCAAACACTTTTTTCGAGAATTAAACTTGTTAATTTTATAATTTTCCACTTTTATTTAAGTTTTCACATGTTTTGCATGAAAAAAGTATGCAATATAGCTTTTTTTGTGACCGATGACGTGGCACCAAAAAAAGACTTTTCTCGCACTGCTGATTGCTTGATCTTGTCTTGTTGGTTCATGGAGCGGCTCCGTAAGCATCTCGTGTGCATCACTGGTCTAAAGCAGTGGTGCTCACTACATGGTTTCCCATAGCCCGCGGGCATCGTGTGTTGTTGAGCTTTTGCACACGAAGTAGCATTCGGCTCGCTGTGTTTGTACACTGCGTAAAAGTTCGTTTTTTCTGCTGTGCTTTAAATTTCAAGTCAGTATGCTTTGAGCGTTCATGTGATGAGGGTGTTGCTCGCTGTTTTATTTATGAATATACTTAAATATATTGCAATGTTTCAAGAATAGCATTAATATTACATTTTTGCTATGTTAAAATAGCGAAAAACAAACACAAAAATAAAAAAGAGTTGATTATTTTGAAAATCCAACACTTGACAAGAGTTCCTTGCACCAAATGTTGTGAGAGCTTTTAACAACTTCTTGTTTCAGTGTAAAGCTGTGCATTCGGAAAGCTCTCTTGTTGTTGTTTGAACTGTGCGTTGATCACCACTGGTCTAAAGCAGTGATCATCAAAGCCTATGCCCGCGGGCATTTGAGCTTTTGTGCTTAAAAGCTTTCTGTATACATATTAACCAGGGGCGGTTCCAGGAATATATTTCGGGGGGGCTTTTAAAAATATTTATGTACGTTATATATATAAAGGGTAGTTAAATTTTAAAGGCCTATGTTGATTTTGAATAAAACACAAATTATTAAGGAAATTATTGTCGTTTCTTTTTATTATGATAATATTGGTATGGTTCAATTATGCATGGAACAAAATATCGGCAAAATGGCCGCCGCGACCTCGGCGGCACACCTCCATCCGATGGTCCAAATTTTCGATGACGCCGAAGCATAAGTGAGGTGCTATGCCGTTAATGTGCCGAATTGGCGGGGTGCAATAAGGCCAACGGCAATAAGGCCGAATTGGCTTTATTTCCTTTTCAAAGAGAAATAAGGCCGAAATTGTGAATTTGGTTTTATTTCCATTTGAAAAGGAAATAAAGCCTATAAAAAAATTTAGCAAAATGGTAATAAGGCCGAAAAATAATTTTTGCAAACTAAGGATTATTTTTTATAATTATTTTTAATAAAAAGTACGCACCCTGTAGTCTGTTGTTTGAAAAGTTACTGGACTCAGCGTAGGTACTCAATTTGCAAGAAAACAGTTGCCATTGTCAACCTCAATGTGCTTGTTTTCGTATCAACGCGAAAAATTTATTAGTAGTAGTTCAATAGTGAAGGCGAAGAAGTTTTAATATTATAAGGAATGAGCACCGCAGGCAAAAAATTTTTATTAAAAATCGCGGCGATTTATTATAAACCTGCGGCGCTCATTCTTTATAATATTAAAGCTTCATTGAAAATTTTAGTAAAAATCGCGCATTTTATAAAATAATTTTCATTCATAACTTTTACGTTTATATTTTACATTTTTTTCTCGACCACTTACAAAAAGATGTATGTATGTATGTTCTTTAGCATTTTAACGATCATATTTTTCGCTTTAAACGGATATATATTTCTATTATTAAAATAAGATATCCTAGTCTTCTCAATAAAAAATATGTAAATTTTTCAGACTTTCACGATTTTTATCTCCTAAACCATTTGAGACCTACCTATTTTTTTTTGCAGCATTAGATTTAGAAGTTCCATACACATTTAAAAAATAAAAAAAAAAAAAAAAAAAAAGCGTGTACCTAGAGTGCAATTATTCCAAAATATGTACATTTTTCAAACTTTCACGATTTTTATCTCCTAAACCATTTGAGACCGACCTTTTTTGCAGCATGTGCATTAGGAGCTCCAAATGCACATTTAGAAAAAAATGAAAAAAGGAGCATGGGCCCTAAAGTACAATTATTCCAATACTTTATATCTTTAATTTTTCATTAAATAAAACTAAAAAACTTATTTGATGGCGTTTTAATATTGGTTCCTTTTAAAGGGAAATAAGGCCAAATTGGCTTAATTTCTTTTTCAAATGGAAATAAGGCCAAATTCGGCCTTATTGCCGTTGGCCTTATTGCACCCCGCCGCCGAATTATCTCATCCTTTAGCTTTTGAATTGTTGCTGGCTTATCGACGTACACCTTTTCTTTCAAATAACCCCAAAGAAAGAAGTCCAACGGTGTCAAATCACATGATTTGATGGTGGCCAAATGACATCGCTACCACGTGAGATTTTTTTTTTTTTTATTTTTTTTTTTTTTTTTTATTTTTTATTAAAAGATAACAATTAGTACTACATTCTGTTGTACAAATATGCACAAGTAGCGAATGCAGTTATACTAAGCATGATAACACAGTATTTAATTATATTGAAGTGGGATCTAGCGTGTGTAAAAATAAATTAAGATTAAACATAGATTACATTAATTATATCAAGATTAAACATATATAATAGAATGATAAGAAAATCACAATATGCCAGAATAATTAAAAATAACAAAAGGATACAATTAAGATTGAACAGAGATAATGGAGTCAACAGCATTGAAATCGAAATTGAAGAGCCAAGATTTCACCTTTCTAAGAAATACCATTTTATTACGAATGCAACGAGCACTATGTGGTAGGGCATTAAAAAGCCTCGGAGCCGAACATAAATAAAAGTTAAGAAAGTGCTGTAAGTTATGAGAAGGCACCTGTACTAAGTTACGGTTATTAGATAGCACGGCCATTGAATTTGTCGCGCAAAAGAGCCATTGTTTCGTTAGCTGTGTGGCAAGTGGCACCGTTCTGTTGAAACCACATATCGTCCACATCCATATCTTTCAATTCGGGCCATAAAAAGTTCGTTATCATCTCACGCTACCGAACACCATTCACAGTAACTGCCTGACCAGCCTAATTTTGGAAAAAAATACGGCCCGATGATGCCGCCAGCCCATAAACCACACCAAACAGTCACTCTTTGTGGGCGCATTGGTTTTTCGACAATCACTCTTGGATTATCATTCGCCCAATTGCGGTAATTCTGCTTATTGACGAATCCACTGAGGTGAAAATGTGCCTCATCACTGAAGATGATTTTCTTCGAAAATTGATCATCCACTGTTGCCATTTCTTGCCACCATTCTGACCGTGTAAATGCAAGTCTTTATGCATAATGTTCATCAACGACGAACGTAAGAGGTGCAATTGTTGGGCACGACGACGAGTTGAGGTGGACGGCTCTTCATCCACACTATCGCGAACAGCAGCAATATTTTCTGCAGTACGAGCTGTACGAGCATGCACTGGTGTTTTCACATCTCCTACAGACCTGGTTTGTTCAAATTTTTGCACGATTTTTCTGATTGTACGCACATTTGGACGATTAAATTGACCGAAAAAATCACGAAGTGCTCGATATGCATTTTGATTTGAAAGCTCATTTTCATAATAAGCCTGAATAACTTTAACGGTTCAAATTGAATTAGTCTGAAATTGAGAAATGACAAATGAAATGCAGAAAAAAACTTGACATTTAGGTGTGGTTCATATTCAACATCGGCCCTTAAAATTTAACCACCCTTTATATACATTAGAGCGGGATAATTTTTTTTTTCAAAAAATCGTAGGCGTGGAAAGAAACCGTTAGTCTAAAATCTATTTCGAGCCTCTGGTTTTTCAAAAGAAGGTTATAATTTGTATTTTGCTGCAATATGTGAAAAAATTATTCCACTTATTGGAAAAAACTTTGCTACGAAATAAATAGCCATCCACATTTCACTCCATATTCACTCCATATGATTGTGTGGTGCTCAGGATTATTTTTTTGTGTTAAATTCCACAAGCTGACGCTGGGGATAATAATAAAAGTTATTTCTCTGTTTATTTGACTCGAATACAAATCTTAAAGGCCAACATAAAACCAACATCAAAATAAATAAAAACTACAAAAACCGGAATTTTTCTTCATTACTGTATAAAAAGGAATTTTACGTCAAACTACAAAAACCGGAATTTTTCTCCATTACTGTATAAAAAGGAATTTTAAGTCTACACTTCCGATACTATCGAAACTGTGGCTTTTTAAATTAAGACTGTGAGGTGTTTGGATATATTTTATCCAAAAAATGCGGTGTTTTTGTGATTTCAAGTTAAGATTGTATGTGTGACTGTTTACAGCTACAGGCGCAATATCGCAAAAACAAACAAAAACTGGAACAGAATTCAGTATTTTAGCAATACGTGTAGAAACAGCTACAAACGTTTACAGCATAGGGGTGTGAATATTTAAAGTAAATTATAAAAAACCAATTTTTTTTTCTTTTTGGTACTCTTAGCCCACATAATAAATAGTACATCACATTTAAATACAGGTTCTTTTAGAATTTCGGGGGGGTTTGAACCCCCAAAACCCTCCCCTGGATCCGCGCCTGATATTAACTCACGGACGAGCACTGAACTGCGTCAGTATCTATTGAAATTTCATGCAGGACAGACCTGCGGCACATGCATGCTTGTTAGATTGTTTTTTTTACTGCGCATACGCAACTAATGCTACACTCATAAAAATATCAGTTTTTGCTATTTCTATGCAAAATGTCTCTACTTGAATGGGAGTTGCAATTCTTTTTTGCAGAAAAAATTTTTTTCTGAACCTCAATGTATGGTGTGCTACCGGACTGTTTCTGCTCGTAAAAAATATAACATTGAACGGGCATTATAATGCTTGTCATAGTTTAACATGCAACAGTTTTAGTGAAAAGAAACGAAAAGAACTAGCGATACGTTTAAAAAAAGCGTTTATTGAAAAAAATAGCAAACTGGCTACTGAGCCAATGCACAGTTATCAAAAGTTTTTGCATTCAAATGTTCAGAAAGCATCATATATAATAAGTTTAGCTCTGGCAAAACATTGCCGGCCTTACCAAGATGGTTTATTTGTAAAACACCAGATGAAAATTTTTTCCGACGTCACTATATAATCAAACAACCGAACCATAGTCTTGCATGAAAGCTGGACTGAGACTCAAGTAGTATTTTTTTCAGTGCAAAGCTTTCAATGAGCTTTTATACATAAACAAAGTATGTTTGTATAGAGTTTGATGACCACTACTGGTCTAAAGCAAACATGCGCACGTAGTGGCTCATATGGCTCATATGGCCCGCGTGGCCCTTCATACAAATTTTTTTCTATCTTAATTTTGTCTTTGCGATGAGCCAAATTCAAAGAACGCATGCAAAAAACAACAACACGAACCTCACACACTTCAGTGTTCAGCACATTTTCCAGCGAATTTTACTTTAATGCATACAAAGCCAAAACAAAAAACGCACACTTGATGATGTCGATGCTGAAGCTGATTATCCTGTTACTTGTGTGAAACTAAGACTGGCAGTGTACTTCATGATTTGCAATTTTATTGCATTGTAATTGTTTTTGTTTTGTTTTGTTTTGTTTGATTTTTTATCAAAAGCAACGGTGAGCAACATTTTGTGTTTGTTGGCGAGCCTTTAAATTTAAGTTTTATATGTTAAATAACTGATCAAATACCTTTTGTTGAAATACTTTAGACTTTATGTAAGCAGTAGACTTTGCAATTAAAAAAAAATGAGTCTCATTTTCATAATTTATTCTATTCCCTCTTTGAAAATTTATTATTTCAAAAGGCGAACGACGAGCGAGAGAACACACGAAAGTGTAGGTTTCTTTTTAATTTTATATTATAAATATTAATTCAAATTGATTTAATTTTCCAACAATAGGAAATAAAACGCCACACAAATTTATCACAAAAGTGGTGTTTTTATTTATGTAACTCTCCGATTCGCAACAAATTTTTATTTCACTTTCACGGAGCTTTGTCAGCAGAGCGCTATCAACTTTTGGATAAAGTTGAAGCGAGCTCGAGAAAGTTCTTGTCCAGCGGAGCGCCGGAAAAGTGTGAAATAGCTCAAGCAGTGTACGGCAAACGTGAAGGTCGTCACTGGAGCGCTTAATATCTGCGCTAGGTTATCGAGGCAGTGTGCGAGTGTGCTCCGAGAAAATTCCTTGCCAGAGGAGCGCCAGCGGTTAATTTGAGGTTACATACGGCGGCAAATTGAAATTTTCTAGGTCACGTATTTCACGTGCCTGAAGTTGCGGTTACGTCATAAGAAGGTATTTTGTCAGTGTGCCCCAAACGAGTCAGTGCGCCGTCAGCGATTCTTGCCAGCACGGAAGTCGTACTCTAGCAGTGAGCTTCCAGTATCGTTGCTGCCATTATCAGCGTGTGTGTTCGAAACTAAGGAGTCTGTGTACCATCAGCGATCTTTTCCAGCATTGAGGTTGCCCTAAGCAAAGCGAGTGTACGCAAGCATTGAAGCGTTCCTGAAGCAGCTTATTAGAGAGCCAGGTTAGTACACTTTTTGAGACTTGATTTATTTGTGTTTTATTGGTGTGGTGTGGGATTTATAACGGTGGTCAGTAGGTTCTTAAGCAATTTATTGGGTTAAAAAATTTGTCATGCCTAAAACAAGGGCGTCGAGTAAGTCGAATATGCAGGGCGGTGACGATAGTGATCAAGATAATCTCAATGTTACAATTGCTGCCGTATCTGTCGATATTTCGGCTGAGAGTACAATCGACGAACGGTTGGCCGATATGGTGAGGCAAATCCAAAGCCTACAAGCGGAGGTGATAAGGAGTAATCAACTTTTACAAGAAAATGAACGAGATAGACAAACTGCTTCAGCAGCCACTATTTTCGCGAGCGGTGGCGATAACGATAGTGGAATCTCGTTGGCAACAGTACTGTTACAACTGAATCAGACCTTGTCGGGCTCTAGGGCTGAGCACATGAAGCGACTCTACGATCTCCCAGAATTTGGTGGTAATCCTGAGGACTGGCCAATATTTTAGGAATCTTTTGAAATGAGTACAGAGGAGCACCGTTATAACGAAAGACAAAATATGCTGCGACTTCAAAAGGCCCTTAAAGGTAAGGCAAGGGAAACAGTTGAGTGTCTACTAATCCATAGTAGCAACGCACCGAGAATAATTGAAATACTGCGCGACAGGTTCGGAAGGCCAGAGCAACTGGTAAAAAGTCAAATTGCTAGGCTGCGAAACGTGGCTCCAATTGAAGATAATCGTATCGACCAAATTGTTCCCTTTGCTACCAAAGTACAAAACTTAGCTTCTTTTTTGGAAGCTGCGGGGTGTGAGCACCATCTATGTAACCCCACTCTTATGGAAGAGTTGGAGCTGAAGCTTTCAGTGCAGCGGCGATTGGACTGGGCACGCTATGCGATCACTATTAATCCAAGACCAACAATTAGACATTTTAGCGACTGGCTTCAAGAGCTATCAAGGTTGGTTAATGCAGTTAGTTTGAATAGTAGTGAACAGAATTCCAGGGCTGGTACAAAGGGCGGATCAAGCTCTAATTTTTTTCATGCAGATGAGGCTAGAGGCGCTATTCAGAATGGTGAGTGCAAGATGTGCCTTGGAGAGCATAAAATTGCAAGTTGCAATCAGTTTTTGGATATGTACCCTAGACAACGGTGGCGATTGGTGCGCCAAAAGAAACCATGTTTCAATTGCTTGGAAGACGGTCACCGGAGTAGCAGCTGTGAGCAACGTCATGAATGTGGTATAAAAAATTGTACGCTGAAGCTACATAAGCTTCTACACGAAAAACATGAGAAGTCGGCCGGCTACCCAGTTGGACCCCAACAGCGCGGACAACAGGCAGTGAATAATCAATGGCAAAGCAAGCAACAGGGCACTCCCACCCAAGGCCAGCGCGGTCAACACCTAGTGCCACATCGAAGATAAAGCAATCAACAAGGGATGCTGCAACAAGTATATCGTGGTCAACAGCCAGCAGAACACCAAGGATAAAGTAGTCAACAAGGTGCATTTCAACAAACTCAACGTGGTCAACAAGAATGGAGTCACGAATGCCAACAAGATCAACATGTTTTTACCAGCAGTGTGCTGTCTCCAGCTAAATCTAAACTTTTATTTAAAATACTGCCCGTGAAGCTTTATTCGAATGGTAGAGAAGTATCATGCTACGCCGTCTTGGATGAGGGATCATCGATATCGTTAATGAATGATGACCTGGCCGAGCGACTCGGAATAAAAGGTGCGAAGGAGAATCTAACCTTACAGTTGTTCGGTAACAAAACGGTAACAGAATCGTCGCGACGAATAAACTTGGAAATTTCTGGGGTATGGGAAGGCTGTAAAAGATATGAACTGAATAATATCAGAACCGTGAGGGACCTTAAGCTCCCAACTCAAACGCTTGATATGAGTGAACTCGACGCAAAATACCGGCACATAAAGAAGCTTCCAATTCAAATGTATGCGTCTGCTGTTCCGGAGCTACTTATCGGATTAGATAATGCATATCTAGGAGTCGTGCGTTAAGTTGCTGCAGATGGCCAGAAGGGACCAGCCGTTATACAAACAAAGCTAAGATGGGTCGTATACGGATCCGGTGATAGGTGCGATGCAAAAGATATAAACCATGCGCTCTTTGTTCAAATTAGCCAAGAGGACGATCTGGAAGCATTGGTGAAAAATTATATCGCGGATGACAACTTAGGAGTTCGTACCGTTGTGGAGCCAGTGAAGCCCCAAGACACGACCAAAGCTAAAAAGATACTAGAGGAAACCACCATCCGTAGAGGAAATCGCTTTGAAACTGGGTTGCTATGGAAAGATGACGACGTAGTTCTTCCTGAAAGCTGGGACATGGCCATGAAAATACTACTCGGGCTGGAAAAGAAATTTTAACGTGACGAAAACTTTTACAAGGAATATACTCCATTAATAAAGGACTACGAGATGAAAGGTTTCTTGCGAAAGTTAAGCGATAACGAGGCTTCAATTGAAGGAGGTCGTAACTGGTATCTACCACATTTTGGTATTTATAACCCGAATAAGCCAGGGAGGTTGCACTTGGTGTTTGATGCAGCTGCAGAGGTCTGAGGTATTTCATTGAACTCAGTACTGCTTACTGGCCCGGCCTTGGGCCAACCTTTAACAACCATACTGATGAAATTGAGGGAAAAACCAGTCGCAGTCTGTGCAGATATCGTACAGATGTTCCATCAAGTGTTCCCTCAATGGAGGGACGACCCGGAAAACCCTATTGAGGAATACGTGATGATGGTAATGACGTTCGGAGCTACATGCTCTCCATGTTCAGCACAGTATGTAAAAAATCGAAATGCATTGGAGTTCCAAACCCAATTCCCAGACGCAGCTAAAGCTATCATTAAAAATCACTACGTGGATGATTTTGATCATTGTTTCTCTGATGAACAAGAAGCAGTGAGGATCTCCCGAGAGGTTACTTGGATTCATGCACAGGGTGGTTTTGAGCTGAATCGATTTGTTTCAAACTCAAAGATGGTAAATCGATGTCTTAACAATTCTGAAGGGGAGCCGTCAACACTGAGTTTAGACAGAGACGATGTTACTTGCTTCCAAAAAGTGCTTGGAATGTACTGGGATACAAAACAAGACAAACTAAAGTTCCTGTTGTCGTTTGGCAGGGTCGATCCCGCGTTGCTGAAAGGAGATGTAAGGCCCACAAAACGAAACGTTTTGAGCATACCCATGTCTATATTCGACACCTTCGTCATTGCTTCAGAATACTCGCTGGTAGCCAAGATGTTGCTTCAGTTAATTTGGCGCACGAGAGTAGGCTGGGACGAGGGTATTACTGAGGAAGCTAACGAGATATGGAAGAAATGGCTTCACATGCTGACGGACGTGGAGCAGCTGAGCATCCCACGCTGCTATAACAATTTGTTTTCATCGACATCGTTCGAGTTACATGTCTTTGCTGATGCCAGTGAGCTTGCGTACGCTGCTGTAGCATACTGGAGGATTTCCGAACAACCCGATAAGGTGGAACTGGCGTTTGTGATCGGAAAAACAAAGTGTGCGCCGCTTAAACTAACTACAATTCCTAGGCTGGAGCTTCAGTCAGCAGATGGCAACACGTCTACGCCAGATGATTGTCCAGACCCATGATGCGAAACCAGCGAGAGTGGTAATGTGGAGTGATTCGAAAACCGTTTTGTCTTGGATTAAATCAGACCACAGGAGGTATAAACCCTACGTAGCTCATAGGATCAACGAGATTCTTGAAAGTAGCTCGATTGAAGATTGGAGGTGGATCCCAAGTGCTCAGAATCCAGCGGATTTCAGCACACGCATGATAGATGGGAAGCGCGATTCTTTTTGGTAAAGTGGACCAAGATTTTTATGTAAAGATGAAAGAAAGTGGCCCGAATCTGAAGCCTGTGTGACCACCAAAGAGGAGCTGAGAACGAAACCGATTCTACTTCATATCAATATAAATTGCGATATTTTCAATAGATTTTCTGACTTCGTTCGACTTAAAAGAGTCGTTGCATGGATTTTGCGTTTTCGAAACAATTGCCTTAAGAAAATAAAATCAGTGGTTGGAGCTTTGATGGCAATGGAACTCGATAAAGCAGAACTTGTGATCTGCCAAGTTGTCCAAATGGAGGTCTACTTAGATGAGTACCATGCGTTAAGCCTTAACAAGCAGGTGGACCGCAGTAGCAGTTTGCATAGGCTAACACCCTTCATCGATGAAGCGGGCGTGATTCGTTTGAATGGTCGAATAAACAATGCTGTGGTGATTTCTCCTTGTACGCGAAGGCCAGTGATTCTCCCAAAAGACCACTGCGTAACCGAACTAATCGTTGAATTCTTTCATCGAACTTGGAAACACCAAAATGAGCAAACTATAATAGCCCAAATCCGTCGAAGATTTTGGATACCACACATTAGAGTCATCGTCCGTCGAATAGCCAGAATGTGCCGAGTATGCAAAAATGAAAACGCCAGCAATTCCTCTCATGGGACAACTGCCAAAAGATAGACTGACACCATTTGTAAGGCCATTTGTTTAGCTACGTCGGACTCGATTATATGGGTCCATTTCTAATAACGTTTGGACGGCGTACTGAGAAGCGGTGGATTGCACTCTTCACCTGTTTGATGACTCGTGCTATCCACTTAGAAATCGCAAGAGATCTTTCGACAGACACGTGCTTAACGTGTATTCGAAATTTCGTAAACAGGAGAGGTCGTCCAGTGCGCATCCGTTCCGATAACGCAACGTATTTCATTGGTGCTGACAGGGAATTGAAGAAACAGACGTGCGAAATTTAAAGAGGACGAATAGTGGATGCTCTTGGGAGTAAAAATATAGAGTGGGTCTTCAATTGTCCACTAAACCCACACGCTGGAGGATGCTGGGAGTGGCTAGTACGTAGCATAAAAGCCGCTATGGGACATACACTCAAAGCAAACAGTCTTCAAGAACATTCTCTCTACAGCCTGATGTGCGAGGCTGAAAATATCGTAAATTCTCGGCCACTGACCCACATTCCAATAGAATCACCCACTGATGAACCCTTAACCCCTAATCAATTCCTCTTAGGTACGGCTAACTCCAACCAGACGCTTCACCCACATGAAGAAAAGCTACATGCAACCCGCAAGCAATGGCACGTGGTGCAACAAATGCGACATTCCTTCTGGAGAAAATGGCTAGCAGAATATTTGCCAGATCTGTGTCGTAGGACAAAATGGTATAATCCGGTAGCTCCTCTTGAAGTTGATGACATCGTAATGATATGCGACAGCAGTGTCCAGCCTTCTAACTGGATGATGGGCAGAATTGTAAGAGTGTTCCCTGGGAAGGATTCCCAAGTCAGAGCAGCGGAGGTTCGCACCAAAACTGGAATCCTGAAGCGTCCGGCGTGTATGCTAGCAAGGCTCGATGTTGGTGAATCGTAGATGATCTAGATTCACGGGGTCCGGGATGTTGGCGAGCCTTTAAATTTAAGTTTTATATGTTAAATAACTGATCAAATACCTTTTGTTGAAATACTTTAGACTTTATGTAAGCAGTAGACTTTGCAATTCAAAAAAATTAGTCTCATTTTCATAATTTATTCTATTGCCTCTTTGAAAATTTATTATTTCAAAAGGCGAACGACGAGCGAGAGAACACACGAAAGTGTAGGTTTCTTTTTAATTTTATATTATAAATTTTAATTCAAATTAATTTAATTTTCCAACAATAGGAAATAAAACGCCACATAAATTTATCACAAAAGTGGTGTTTTTATTTAACTCTCCGATTCGTAACAGTTTTTGTTTTGTTTTTTTAAGCATTGGCCCGCGCTTAAAATTTCTTGGGCCCGACTGGTCTAAAGTCTTTCGTCACGGATGCACTAGTGACTTTTGCAATTGGAATTACTGTAGCTCGTTTACAAGAGTTTGGAAAACAGGAAACAGTAAACAGTTGAATAATATATCGCAAAATAATTTTTATAAATTTTAAAGGAATACCATCGTCACCAATGGCATATGATTTAATTTTCATAACTGTCATAATAACATCATTCTCACTAACACAGCAAAAGGAGAACTGGTCATTAACAGGGAAATTACGATCATTACGAAAATTACATTGAAGACTATTATTATACAACCTCACACTTCTGATCTTCTTTGCTACATATCCCCAAACCTCGAATATTCCTCCATAGAACTTTAGAAGGAAGTGAACAGTTCAATATGCGAAAAAAAATTTTTGTTTAGACTGTCTGACAATTGAAACGGCTTGGTTACGAGCTAGCTTGTAAATTTCCCGGTTTTCAATATTTTGATTTTTTTCCATTTAACATAAGCTAAAATTTTGTTTTTGATAGCGGATTTGACTAGAAACGTAAACCAAGGACAGGACTTGTTAACAACTACCGACGTACGAACAAGAACGAAGTATTCAAAGGCATAATTAACAATAGAGACGAGAACATTTAATTTTTCATCAACAGATTGAGAAAACTAACAATTATCCCAAGAGATCTGAGACAAATAATCATACAACAAGTTGTAATCAATAGAATTGTAGTCACGATAAGAAACAGAAACTGGAATAGACTGACGACACGGTTTAAAATTAATAGAACAAAATAGTAGATCGTGGTCAGAAATAAATGACATTTGGTCATAGAGTAATAGTAAAGAGACATCAGACAAGATAAGACTTGGAGTAACATTAAGAGCAAAGCGAGTCGGAATCGATAAATTAATAATTATCAAACCAGCTGCATTAACTTTGTCATAAAAACTGTCCGAGACGCTATCCTTAGTTAGTAAGTTGACATTGAAATCACCAGATATAGAAAAACAGTCAAAGTCAGTAACACGTTGATACAAGTCACAAAAGAAAGGTTCAAGACTGAAAGATCTGTTAGGATTATTGACACAGAAGACAAGCAATTTTGCACCACAGTTATTTGTCAATTCAACATTTAAGTCTTCAATATCAGACCCACAAGACTGACTAACAAGCTTAACATTGAGACATGATTTACAGCATATAGCGACTCCACCACCCTTTTTATCAATTCTGTCATTCCTAAATAGCTTATAGTTATTAATATTAAGATAGTTACTAGGAATGTCAGGATTGAACCACGTCTCAGATATACATATAATGCCAATGCTAGAGTTAGAGAAATACATAGCGTATATAGTCCAATTTAGTTGAGTTAAAACTTCTTGCATTGAAGTGAACAATTGATAACACCTCGCGCTGCTTACATAGGATCTCTAACAAAACTTTACGATTATCATCAACGCCACCAGAAAGATCAGAATTCATCACAGAAGACCCTCGACGAACAACAATAAGCTCTATTAAATTTTATAATTCTTAAAAAACATATTTTTTAAGAATTATATTTTGAGCTTTATGCCAAATAATTCATGAAGTAACAGGTTGCTACAACAACAAAAGTTCTTTGCAGAACAAACCGAGCAGACTAGAACATGGTTTCATAGGACGCTACTCCGACTCATCAGTAGTCTCTGTGGTTTTAGCAGTCCACTAACTTTGAAAAGCTTATAAGCGCAACAGCAATAAAACCCAAAGCGGAATTATAGAAGCGCTATTCACTTTATCAAAGCTGTGTTTCTCTACTCTTTTGCTAGTCGCAAAATTTCAAAAAGTTGACTGCATTGATTCTGCAAAGATTTTGTTGTTGCGCTTTTTTGTTTACTTCTTTATCACGTATCAATCTAGGTTCCAACATTTTGTTGGTATTAAACCATAGAAGGCGTGAAGAAGGTTTATTTGAAAGCAGATGTTTTTTATATGCGCAGACATATAATATTACATCATGTTTTCGTAGGTCGTGCTCGCACCAGCTTACATAAGTTATAAAATTTGTTGAACTTTGTTCTTGTAGCAACCTGTTGCTTCATGAATTATTAGGCATTAAGCTCACAATATAATTCTTAAAAAATATGTTTTTTAAGAATTATAAAATAAATTAAACAATTTAATTTTCATGTATTTGCATCTATTTGCAAACTTCATGATAGCAGTTATGCTATCCAAATCTAACCAAAGAGTTTAGTTTGAGTCTGCAGTACAAAGTTAAGTTTTTCCACTGAACACAAGATAAACTCTTGATTTCTCCAGAACAATTTTGAAAGATGAAACTCAACTAAACTCAACTTTGTTTCTGTGTTTATCAAAAAGTTAATTTGAGAAATCCCTAAAAATATGCTAATGTTCTTACAAAAAGGTACGTTCAAAGGCAACTTGTACAATTTTGTGGTGAGAAATGTCAAAAACTGCTGTTTGTTTGTGCAATTTACTATTTGCAAAAAATTAACAAAAAAGCGAAGAAAAGAACTTGGGCAAGTGTAGAAGCTGAGGTCTTCATATTAGTATTGGCCGATAAAAATTCCAAATTGCGCAGCGCAAGGAAGAATCCGCATGTGTACGCAGAAATTGCTGCAGCGTTGTCCTCAAGTGGAATTGATGTCACGGTAGTGGATGTGCCGACAAAATACGAGAACACAAAAGTTAACAAAGAAATGTCACACTAAACACAATTTTGCCGACGCATCTCCGTGTGAACAACGATGGTTAACTTTAAACTAAACTCAAGCTAAACTCTCTGTGTAGACATGGCATTAGTCAGCAATAAACAGCTGTTGCAGCGAATAATATTTACCTCAATGTTTTTGTTGTTGTTCCATGTCGTTCGGTTTTTTCTAGCGAGCAAACGAAGCGAACGACAGATACATACAAAAGCCACGGTTGCCACTTTGGTCATTTGTGTCCAAATTTGGTCATTTTTGTTTCACTTGGTCGCTTGGTCATTTTTTACTACATCTGGTCACTTTTTATAAATAAATGAAATTTATAAAGAAATGTAAAAAGAATTTGATGTCTCAAAAATTAAATGCGTGAACTCAGTGAAGTAGATAGATTTTGCAATGAGAGGGGATGAAATTTTTTTCGTAACAAACACATAAAAAAAATTTTGTAAAAATCGAAAAGGTTAAACTTTTATTTTTATATATTTTTTTTTAATGTTTCTAAAGCGAAAAATCCAGCTGGCTTGGATTGTTTGCTTATTCAAGGATTTCTTCAGGATTCAATGCAATTATTTCTCGATAAATCACCAGTGTGTCGAACTTTATTCTGACAAGTGCTTGCAATGGTTGATACCCTTGTCCACCACCTATAGCAAACAATACGCAAGGAATGCAAATATGCAAGCAATAAAGCCAGAAATATGCAACCAACCATGTGTATTGTATGGAAATATTAAACAGCGAGTCTTCAAATTTTGTCAGAAGATGATGTTTATACTTTTAAGGCGTAGCCCACACAATAAATTTCTTCTACCATCTTCACATTGGTGAACCAGTGTAAAAAATTCTATCGAAGGGGGGATGTATCCTCTAAATTCCCTCTATCTACGCCACTGCATGAACTGCATCTGCATAAATTAAAAAATATAGCAAATTATAATTTTGTGTGAATGTACTACATTTTCAAATTTATAATGTTTTGGTCACTTTTTACTGCATTTGGTGACTTTAAATTTTCAATTTTAGTCACATATTTTTTTTTCAAGTGGCAACCGTGTCAGAAGCGTGACAGAAGCAGAACCGTGAATCCGGACATAATTTAAAATCCGTAGAACAATTTATAAAAAGAAATATTAAAATTGGTCAACCCATTTCAGAGTTCTGCTTACATAAACATTCTTCAGGCCATGATACAATAAGAAGGTAGAGTAAGGAGCTTTGACAAGACCTACTGCTAATGTCAAAACCATAAAATATTGTGCTACCATATCTTAAGAACAAAATCCTATGACAAATCCATGTTTCGTGGTTTCCGTAGGTAAGCGTTTTATATAAAATGTTTTGCTGAAAATATTGATAAACGAGGAACTTTTAAAAAGAAGTTGATTTATCTTCAACAGTTCCAATATCTTAAGAAGACTCAAAAAAGTTTTTTATAAGATATTGTATGCACATTAGAATAAAATTTTTAAAAAAAGATATAAAGAAAACAAAATTAAACAAAAAATTATGGGCAATATTAAATTAGTGAAAATAAACCTATAAAATAACTAAATAATGCGTTGTTTCAATTATAGACATATTGATTCACATTTTTCCTTTTTACCCTGTATAAAACTCCTTTTCTATGTGTTTATCCCACATTTATGAAATATACAGAAAAGTGGTATCGCTAAAATGCTTTTTGACATAAGCAGTAGGTCTTGTCAAAGCTCCTTACCCTACCTTCTTATTGTATCATGCTTCAGGCAAGTTGTTCCACGGGAGCAATAAAAATAATTTAAATAGGATGACTGATGGCCAGAGGTTACAATATATCCCTTCTTTAATCAAAGATAGATCCTGTTTGTTTTATTGTGATATTAGAATAATTTAAGCGGCAAAATAACGAAACGGGGTAAACACGAAAATGACGAAATAGATTTCGATGAAAATTCCTTTATCAGGCATTTTCATATTTCTTGAATGAACAACGCTTATATTATATCCCGATAGCATATAAACTTGGATAGAACGTGGTTTTTATATATATGAAGCATAATCGCGAATAACGTTGTAAACGACATTTTTTTCAAAAGTGTTTTTTTCGCGAATACCCGTTAGAATTACTTTCTCATACTATATAAAAACAGAAGTGAGTAAAAAAATGCAGGGGCGGGCATTTTTAACGCATTTTTAAATGCCAGTCAGTGGAAGAACGTTGCGCGTGCTTGTAAAATAAATAAAAGCGAACAATCGAACTTGATGCGCAAGTGCTATTGATGCTCAAAACGTAAAATAAATTTCGAAAATTGGAAAAATTTCAACCATAAAAGACTGAGAGATAGTGGTCAGTCTCATATTTCGAGAAATGGAAAGACTATAATAAAAATGCTACTGTGAATGTAATTTGGAAGAACGTTGTAAGTGCAGTTGGCTGTCGTTTTTAGTAGTGAAAAAACGTTTTAAGCACTATAAGTCAATATGTTATATTCAGTGGAAGAACGTTTCATCATGCATTAAGTTTTGGATATAAAACGTTATTCCACTGTAACAACTTTTAAACGGTGAATTTAGAAGTAGTTAAATCTTTTATGTAATTTTTTTTTATATTTTATGTACAGTAAAGATTTATGTAATCACAGTGTGTAACAAAAAGAGCAAAAATAAACGCCTACAATGTTTAAAACGTTTTTTACCTCTAGTCAAAAGTTAATATTTTGTTGTTTACAACGTTATTCGCGATTATGCTTCATATATTAAAGTGAAAATTATTTCGATGCTCTGAAAAATAATCGATTTTAATCATCTAATTTAGTTTTTAATGAACTTTTATCATTTTTATAATTTTTTTTTTTTGCTAAAAAAAGCAAGTGTTAGTATTTTGAATGTTTAAAAAAAATCATCAAAAAATATGAGTGGGATTGGATAAAAGAACGTACTATGCAACTTATTAGAAAAAAAATAAATAACTGGCCATTTCAGCCCTTGAAAGACTTTGGCCTAGCTTCTTATGATCAATTGTGTTGTGCGTGCTATTAAGTTTGTACACAATTGACCGAGAAACGGACCTACAGGTTTAACGCCGACTCCGAACGGCGATGAACGGAATGTTCTTATTCTCAAGAAGCTTTACATGGCATTTTGATTACTCTCTGTGGTTTGCCATTGTCTGCAGAGAGGTGGTGTACGTACAGAAAAATCATTTTAATTCAAATAATTTTCTGTCGCTGCTGGGGTTCGAACCCGGGTCTCCAGGTTCGTTGACATAAAGGCCACGCACTTTAACCAACTACGCCACGGACGCCACGCAACTTATTAAACTAAAACATAATAAGTTGGCTGGAATATTCAAATGAAGAAAAGGTGTAACAATTGTGAAAAGCTACCTCTTACCAAGAATGTGTGTATAATTGGACAGTTGGACAAGCATATCTCAAAAGAACTTATATAAGTAATTGTCACTTGGGTACCTTGGAGCACAAGGGTCATAAAACTTACATAAAAGAGTCAGAATATAAAACAGAGATAACTCTTTACAGATCTTGATATATAGATGGAAATACACTCGTATAGTAAGATATAGCAAAGAGTCGATACTTAATAAAGTCGTCTAAGTTACACATAAATAATCTTTGGAAACTTACAAATTTAATTTAATTTTTACATTTCTGCAATTTTTTTCGGTAAAAGAAGTTTTATTGAATATAACTAAATGAAATATATGAAAATTTTATAAATCTCAGAACTTTTTAAATTTAAGTTTTTTAAATTTTAAAGTTTTGTATACCACTTCGTTTAAAAAACGTAAAATAGACACCACCCGAGTCTATTTAGCCACGTCCATCAGTCTTTTTGTCCATCCGTCTGAGTGAAAACCACGCCTACCCCCATACAAGGTGACTTTATCAAAAAACAAAAGTAAATATTTTATTTTCTGTTAAAACATGACGAAAATATTTTTACCAATAAACATTATATTGAAGGCTTAAGACTTTGAATATACTTTGGTTCGGTCGTGGATGTATTTTAACTTCGGACCAGTCGAAGATTATTTCTTACGAGATTTAACAATAAATTGATAAAATTGAATTTTTCAATTTTAGTCAATGTATTATTACACAGTGCCACACGGAAAACTCAAACATCATTTTGACATCTGTTCCTTAAAGTGCTGGACGTAAATAGCAATACCCTATCTGGGTTTAGCTACCAATCAGGGTTAATTGTATGAAGAATATATTGATTTTTAATTGGAAAAACTTGATTTTCAAGAAATTTCTCACGGTTATATCTCGTAAACCCTTTGGAATTTCGTTTTCTTATCATCAGCAAAGGCTTAGTTAATGACTAGGAGAAAAAAGCATAAGACAGACCGACCCGAAAAAACTGCTTCGAAGCCTCAAAATCGCAAAAATATCTAGAAGTAACGATCTTTTTCACCTTTAAATGTAATCCTACATCTTTATCGAAATGAATATAGTAATCGCCACCAAGTTTGAGTGGAACTTCATGATAACGTTTCTTCATCAATTTAAACCCAATTCTATACATGCTATACATGCCTCCTGGAGAAAATCTATTATGTCTTCAAAGTTCCGACTGAATTATAAACTGGAATCATAATGATTGGTTGACCATTAGGGAAAGTTCATCCCGCGAAGCATATGTCATTCCGATATATGTAGATTCCGAGACACCACAAATTTTGGAAATTTGTCTTGTTGTATTTTTAAAGAATTTAATCAAATCTAACTCCATGCGAAATTTTATTAATAAGAATCGATTTATATCGATTGAGAGAAACTGTTATAATATATAATTTACATTATAACTGTCATATTAACTAGAGCAATATGTTAAAAAATGTAACAGCCCTAAATTAACTCATTATTTGCTATCCGACCACCACTGAAAAATTTCGTTATGGTACAAGGTCAGATACATGAGAGATACTCACCACAACTACTCGTTCGGTAAATTCGCAAACCAGTACTTATTATAAGTAGCATTCAATTGTAGTGTACTGGATATTTTTTAAAGAAATTCACTTGTTTTGAACAGGTAAGACGATTTTGAAAGTATTTCACGCCTTGTGGATTCATAAACTTGAAGGAAATCCACACAAATAGAAGAGAAAAACGTTCGGCGGGTATGGGCACTACTACATTTAAAGCTTCTGTGTTTGTCTTTTATCTTTGATTTGTTGTTGCGTTTTGTATTGCTACATAAGCCTTTTCTCTCAATTCTTATTCTCATCGCTCCCAGAGCGCTCTCTGCCCATAGCTGGTTATGAGTTTTCTACGCTCATGTGAGAGCATAATATTTAAAAAAATTCAACAACGAACAATGCCAGACGACAATTTTGCTGTTGCTACCAGTGTTGCCAGAGAGACGAACTGAAATTTACCACTATTTGATAAAAAATGTACCACATTCGGAGAAAATTTAGCTTTTCCCAATATAAAAAAACTAAAGAATTTTTAAATGATTAACTACCGTTATAAATTTTTTGTCAGTATACATATATTTATAAAGAAACAACAAAAACATGATAAAATAATATTTGTACCATTCGCACACCCAAAAGCGTTATAATAATAACAAGGTAGCATTGACAGTTTCTTGGGAAACCATTTCCTTTCAAAAAATATCAAAAAGAGAGCGCTCACAATCGGCCATTGAAAACACAAACAATGTTGAAAAGTTGAAGTGAATAAAAACACAACCTCAGCAGCTGCGGATGCATTTTCACAAACATCTGTTTTTGACCGGAGATGTTTTCTTGTACATAGAAGAGAAAATAAGCAGTTCTCAATGCTACCTTGTATTATTATACCATGCATTGATCCGACAACTGTTCCTATTCCGGACGTTTCCTATTCTCTAAGGATTTCTCCGAGAGAGGATCGCCAACCGACATTCGCTTTGGTTCTGTTCGGGCTCTTAAAGTGCTTGTTAGTATGTTTAGAGAAGTAACAGTGCTGCTAATTACTCAAAAAATTACCAAGTATAAAAAATTATTGTTTTTGCAAAATTTACCACTTTTGGTCAAAAATTACCTTTTTTACCTCTGCCCAAAAAATGAGTCAAAAATTACCTCAATTAGGGAACTTTACCTCAATCTGGCAAATTTCAATCCAATTTTTTGATTTCAATGATTTTTTCTTTCCTCTTACTTGCAGTGTGTATGAGGCAGATAAATGTGATAAAACAAAAGTTATAGTACTACGCAAGGTATATTTAACAAGGTAGTCTCGTGTCGGAGTGGTGGGTTCAGCAGCTGTCAAACACAAGAAGAATATAAAAAAGAAAAAAAAACAGCGAACAGGAAAGGGCGATGTATGTAGACGGTCACGGGCACGGCACGGTCACGAATTGTTGTTGTTTCAATGTAGAAGGGAAATTTGAGAGAGTGAGCGAGGGAATAAATTTTGACCACCGCGGTCACCAAATGATTCGGCTGTCGATACCAAATCACTGGATCAAAACAGTGTTGCGTTGTGGAAATATTCACAATTTTTGTTTTTTTGTATGCAAATAGTACACTTTCAGTACGAAATGTATCAAAGCAGTAATGAAACCTGCATAATAGCAACACCCACCATACTCATACTCATGATACTTTTTTGCATAAAGTATCAAAAGTAGCAAAAAGTGTACTCGTGATCATAGATCAAATGACCGCCAGCATAACAAACTTTGGGCACGATATTCATCAAACAGGAAAAGATAGTAAAAACTCGTGCCCGTGATCGTCTACATAACATCGCCCAAACAGGAAAAATCTATATTGGTATGATCGAAATTCGACCACAGGCGATCCTAGTTTAAAATTATTTCTGCAATATTGGGCTAATATTATAGGCATTGTAACGTCTAGTACCGCAAACACAAGTACTTTAACTTGGATTGCTCTAGACTTCGTAACCGCATTGAATACAAACGCAGGCACTTGAACCTGGATTGTATGCCAAAATAAAAAGGCAGTAGAATTGGTCTTGTTGGTAAAAATACTGACAACAACTGACACACAATCGTTGTAAACTTCTTAATTTATTGAAAAACTTAACATATAACATAACTTAACTTAACAAACAACGAAAAACCAGCAATAAAGCAAATATAACAAAAACTGTCCATTCAGCGGCATGCGTAATGCATGTTAACGCCTGAGAGACGATTTCTCAAGCGATTTTTATTTAATTTCATTGTTGAAAAAATTGTTCACAAAAAAATGTGCTACCAAACATTGCTATTATATAAATAGCAAATTGACGAATTTATCGAAAAATGACGATATTTCGTAACGCACAATTTCTTATAAAAATTTATTCTGGAAGTCAACCCCTTATGATCTGGAAGTCAACCCCATATTAAATTAAACTGATTTTAATAACAGCCGCTACACAGCTGCATAGTATGAACTTATAAGAAATAACAAAATCCAACCAAATTTATAACACAACTAAATTTGCGAATTGGTCCACTGTGAGCAAAAAAAACAAAAAAACAAAAACATAATCAACCCAGCAAGAAATATAAACTGCAACCGGTTCATCAATTGAAGATTTATTCTTATAACCGTCAAACGCGTTTAAATATAATGCTTTATTTATAAAGTTTTATTAAATGCACGTCAAATTATTGTGCAACTGAATTGTGTGCAGTTTTTAGAAAAAATAGTTTTTCGCGCTTACATGCTTGGCGACTACAGAATCAAACTCATATATTTACTTTGACATATATATATATTTAAATAAATAAGTTGTAATTTACTATATTTAGGAATAAAAGTAATTGGTCAACTATAGTTTATAAATGAAATATTTTTTATTGTAAACTGCTGGCAATAGTGAATTCAAGTTCTAACTGGGTTTTCTTTCCAAATAAAGCACTCAGAAAACATACACACAAACACTCAGAGAGCTCGCCGAGTGCCAGCTGAGAGCTGGTACGAGCCGAGTTGAGCATCACCAATCTCAAAGAAGAAGAAGAGGTAGGTATTTTACATTTTGCTCTTCTTGAAAAATACTCTGGATTTTCTCAGGGGTGTAAAAATATTTCTTATGGTGTTTCTCATGCATTACCAACATCCGCTGAAAAGATTCTTTAAAAATTCGTACTAATTTAACCCGCCAATGGTGGCGCAAATTTGACTTTGATCAATAGTGACGCCGGTCTTACGCACCGGGGTTTTCAACTGAAGATTTTTCGAAACGTGTTACTAATATTTCATGTTTTTTTTTAAATTTATGTTCTTTGACAATAAAACAAAGATATTTAATCAATTTAAACTCTTTTATTTCAATATTAAAATTCACAAAATTTTTTAATTAGAGCATAAAAAAATAACAATGTTTTTAGCACTACATTTTTTCAAAATTAAGAAAAAAAAAATCACACATTCATAAAGGAAAATAACGTTTTTTAGTCTTTCGACATTCGGAACTTTTACGAAATAAACAAAAATTAGTAGCCTTCCAAACAAAAAAAAAAACATCTCAAAAACTAAATTTCTTCAGGTTAACAGCTGCTGCAATACGACACTACGTTTTCAAGACACAAATATTGTTGACATTTATGGCAAGAGTACTTGGTTTTCTGTTTTTTTTTTCCATCCACATTCATAGCACCGGCCAATTCTTGAAGGGTGTGATGTCCCAGGTACATCATCTATATACAAAATCTCCAACAGCCTTAGTCTCATTGATCGTGGCGAGTTCAAGTGCGTTTGCCGATCTCTTATGTGAGGTTCAATTAGTTTCATAGCCAAATTCTCAATAAAGCTACGACGTAGTAGTTTTGCGACCTTTTTGCAGGAATGCTTCATCTTAGAGGTGGGTAACTCAGTGCTGTGCTATGGCACTGTGCTGACTCTCTGAAGTGTGCCAAGTGTGCTTGCACACTACATTGACTCACATAGTGAGTCACGATGAAGACCAGCACTTTTGCGCTTAAAGTGTCTATCATGTATTGTGTGACACTCAGTAGTGAGCATGTGTGCTAGTACACTACGTTGACACACATAGTGGCACACCCAGTAAAGTTGGTTTTTGTTTCACTTTGGCTTACTTGCTATAATTGACAATATGCAATTTGTTTTATAGCCTATCCGCATTGAGTGCAACAAGAACCGAGCGCCAACTGTCAGTTTTAATTTACATCAGTGTTAACCCCAAAAATAATAAATACAAGATTATGCCATGCGCATGTCTGCCTACGTCACGATCGACCCATTGTCAAAATCAGCTGTTTTTCACTGAACAAAACATAAAAAAACAACTGTAGCTGAAAAAAAAAATAGCACAGAACTATTTCGCACTATATTTCGTCTTTTCTTGCACGAACAGAAAATAACTGAGAAGAACAGAGAATGTGTCTTTTCCTATCTACGTCACGAAAGACCTAACGTCTTCCGCAGAACGGTGCAACTTTTTCTGGCGTAATCTGATTTCTATTATTTTTGTGTTAAACCAGTGCTACACACGCGTGTGAAGCAACCTTCGTCTTTTTACGTAAACACGAAAGAGTAAATGAGACAAATGCGGTTGCTGTGGCCTCAGCTGATTTGCATGTATATCTTATGGACGAATATTCGACTGCGAAGTGCTTTTTTCGACTGTGACACAATTGTGCTAGCACAGTGTGCTGACTCCTAAGGGTGCACATGTGGTAGTGAGTCAGCACACCAAAAATTGTGCTATTACCCACCTCTACTTCATCTAAGGGTGTACTAATGAACCAATTATCAGTTGTGACATTGCGACCTGTATTGAAAATCGGTTCGCATAATCTTTGAACAACAGCGAAGCCAGAATTTTCGAAATTGTATGGGTCTGCTTGTTGTCGTTTTCCGGGATAAATTTCCATATTATATGTGTAGAACATTTTGGCGTCATAAAGGGCTTGAATTTTAATGCCATATTGATTTGGTTTGTTTGAAATGTATTGACTAAATTAGCACCTTCCGTGAAATCCTTCCAACTTCTCATCTATAGTTACAAAAGCAGATAAAATGTAATTAGCCTTACAGTTGTGAACGAATTTCTCGAATATGACAGATTTTGTCAAATTGCTTTCTATTTGCCTTGTACTTCATCATCAAACCTCAAAATCTAAATCTTTGGGCGTACATTGAAAGCCGAAATTTTTCAATTGAACCACCATCCGTTCGAAACAACTCTTCAACGTCCAGATGATTAGATTTTTTAATACCAGCTAAAAGGAGCAATCCTATCAGGCAATATATTTCCTTGAAATCAGTCACTTTGGCATATGTTTCTCTGCAAAATTTATCCTTCACGGTAGCAATATATTGATTGGTATACTTGACAATTATATGAATAAAAGAGTCCTCAAAAAAGTATCTCCAAATTTCTAGAAGGTCTTTTTCTTTGGTTCTGGTAGCTGTGAAACTATGTTGACACTTCTAGCACGAACAGATTGGCTCGGGGGTTCCTTAATCCATTTCGTACTTTTGTCTTTTCCAATATAAAATAAAGAGTTGTTGTTACCTGAAGGCTCTCGATCACTCAATTCCTCTTCGCTGTCTGAATTTTGTGTATCCTCTGGTTCACAATCATTCTCGGATTCACTATCTGAAGAACTTGGTAGTCTGTCTTCATCAAGTGATGTTTCTTGTAGAAGGTATTCAAGATGACGCTGTTTGCTTTCGTAAGACATGCTGTAACAAAGTTTATAATACGAAACACATATATATACACACATAGAAACACGCATATATATATGTACTAGCTTTTTCCCGGTGCGCTTTGCTGCACATTATCTAGATAAGTAACGGAAAATGCTGCAATGCCTTCAGCGTTATTATTTCTAAACCATCTCATACTCGAAACATAGGCCGTTCATAAATTACGTGGCCGATTTTCAATTTTTTTTTTTACCCTCTTCCGGTACTCTTTGTAGTGCATTTCAAAAACACTCCCCTCCACCCCCATAAAGTAACGTAGTATATGAAATAAAAAGTTAATTGATTCAAATATATTCGAAAATAGAAAAATAACTGTCCAAAAGCAAGCAAAGAAAAATTATGCGTTATAAAATTGTGGCATATTTTAATAAGTTTATTTTTTTTATAATTCTTAAAAAACATATTTTTTAAGAATTATATTGTGAGCTTAATGCCAAATAATTCATGAAGCAACAGGTTGCTACAACAACAAAGTTCTTTGCAGAACTTAAACCAAGCTGACTAGACCATGGTTTCGTCGGACGCTACTCCGACTCATCAGTAGTCTCAGTGGTTCTAGCAGTCCACTAACTTTGACAAGCTAATAGGCGCAAGATCAATAAAACCAAAGAGGAATTATAGAAGCGCTATACTTTGTCAAAGCAATGTTTTTCTACTCTTTTGCTAGTCGCAAAATTTCAAAAAGTTGACTGCATTGATTCTGCAAAGATTTTGTTGTTGCGCTTTTTTGTTTACTTCTTTATCACGTATCAATCTAGGTTCCAACATTTTGTTGGTATTAAACCATAGAAGGCGTGAAGAAGGTTTTTTTTGAAAGCAGATGTTTATTATATGCGCAGACATATAATATTACATCATGTTTTCGTAGGTCGTGCTCGCACCAGTTTACATGAGTTATAAAATTGTAAAAATAGAAACATATTGCTCACAATATAATTCTTAAAAAATATGTTTTTTAAGAATTATAAAAGAAAAAAAGAAAAATTATGCCCTTACTACACTTGCCAATAGTTAACAGTCAATTTAGACGGTCAAACATGAAGATGTAAGGATGAAAATGGTTTGAAGTGTTGGGTTGTATTAATTTCAATATTTTCGAGTTTTTTTTATTTTTGGTCACATTACTATATCTGAGACCCCTTCCCCCCATTCGTTACTTATCGTAGTACATTTTAAAACCTCTCTCTCTACTAAATTGGTAACGTAATTTATGAATGACCCCATAGTTACTGCGCAAATTTGAGCCCAATCGGCTCAGTAGTTTTGGAGTCTATAGCAGCGTTCTCTATTGTAAATTCTTTGCATTTTTCATTTCCCAGTAGCAGGATATTACCAAGTAGTAACTTCATTCTAACTTCTATGTTCTTTGTCTTTTACTTCCATAGCTTTTCTGTGTCATAAATTTGGCCTTCATTCTTATACGACATTTAGTTCCAAAGCAATTCGATATCATAAATTTGGCCTGTGTGGCCAAATTCCCCCTTGTCTAATGTTCGCTCAAATATATAGTAACTGCCTCTTGGGTCCATAGCATCTACATATCAAGTTTCACTATCAAAACATGTACAACTTAGGAATAATAATGATTTCTGAAAAGTGGGCGTATATATAGTTAGACCACGCCCAGTTTTAGTATAGTTGCCGACAGTAACCATACAAAATTATTTACCAAATTTTAGTCTAATACGACCAAACCCGTCTTAAATATAGCATTTTTATTAATTTGTGGGCGGTAAAAGGGGGTATGGAAAAAAAAGGGGTATGGAAAATTTTTACTTTGCCTATATTTTTCGCGCAAATGCAAACTAAAGTGAGACTTGCCAAATTATTCCAATATTCCATTTATTTCCAATTTCCCTTGCAAATATTTCTCCATATACACCATATGTGCGCACCTGTATTTGTTCACACCTGTATTGTAGTATAAATTAACTAAAATGCCTATAATTCATGAACAATACACATACAAAGACCGTTTATACAGAAAAACCTTCATATTAACGTCACCTTTCATTGGAAATTTCCAGAAACAAAATCGGTTCACGCATTACAGAGAACATCAATTTCATACACAATGCAACTTATTTTTATACATAATTATATATAGATGTTTGTATATGACGCAATAAAACAATAAAAAAAAATAAACTAGGTTTAATACGCGAATAATAAAAAATAAATCCTTGATTATTTTACTTACATACACGGTGACACACGGTCATGCACAAGTTAGTAAAAAAAATACACAACATGTGCTCACTAAGCAGTTTCGTCGTGAACTGATGGTGGCGGACTTGCAATGCGGCAGCTACTTGAAATTGCAACAAAAAACAATAACGGAGAATAATGTTATTCAAATTTTTAAATACACCCGGTCTCACAGACCAGTAGGTCATCATTGGCGGGTTAAAAGCAGGGTGCGAAGAACGTTTGAAATATAATTGTTTTCAATTATCGTTCTCTTTACATAAAATTGTGCTTGCATATTCTTACGAAGGAATGAAGAACGCTCTGCTTGCTTAGTTAAATTTATCACTGATAAATTTGTCAGCTTCGTATGTTTTCGGACAAATTTTTCACTCAACAACAAAAAACAACGAACGTTCGTTTGCTATCGTTCATTTATAATGAGCGTTTGAAGAAAAAATTCAGGAACGTTCGTTTGTACCAGTTCGTTTGTACCACTTAATTCTCACAAATTACCACACTCGCAAAATACCTCAAAATACCACAAAATACCTCAAATTACCACAAAATACCACAATACCTCAAATAACCACAAAATACCACAAAATCCCTCAAATTTTTTTCTGAGGTTTTTTTAGGTATTGTGGTATTTTATGGTAATTTGAGGTATTTTGTGGTATTTTTTTCCCACGCGAGAGATTTTTACCACAAAATACCATGGGAACTACCACATCTCACAATCGTTGAAAAATACCATAAGTACTATTTATCGTGCTTTTCTGGCAACAAAGGTTTGTACGTGGAATTGTACGACAAAATATACATAAGTTTTTTGTATTTGTGTATACTTCCAGACTGAATCCTTTTCAACGTATGTATAATATACATTGTATAACTTAACAGCGAAAAAATGATTTTTTCTTCAAACGCTCATTAGAAATGAACAATAGCAAACGAACGTTTGTTTGCTTTTTAGTGTTGTGTGAAAAATTCGTCCGAAACATGGTAGAATAACAGAGTTAGACGCATTTCGGGCTGCGTTCTCTTTCTCATAGCCAAAATTGTATTTCTATAGTAATTTGAAAATGAAAAAACAAAAAAAAAAAAAAAATAATCGTTTTCAGATTTTCTATGGACTGTCAATTTCGTTTTGACAGTTGCGGCAGTCTGCCTCTCTGAAATGCTTCTACCTTGTTTTCATTGTACCAGTGATAAATATAACGAAGTAAGCAGAGAGTTCTTCTATCGAGTGCGAACGTTCATCTATTTTGAAATTTTTCGTTTCAAATTTTACTCACAAAGCAAAAAACGAGCGAGAAGATCGTATTTTAATCATTTGCGAACGAATTTTTCCGCACTCTGGTTAAAAGTTTTTAAAAAAATTCAATTTTTCAACACCATTATCATACCTTTATCTCTAATATAAAAAACTTTACCGTCGTCTGACTTTAGCTACTTTAACTTATGAACTCAGTTATAAAAAAAAGAAAATTTCACTAATTGATTAACATACATGGTGTATGAGTGATTTGATTTTATAACTTTAGGGGTTACCCTGACCTTCAGTGAAAAAATAAGCAATTTTCATGCATTTTCTTCATTAAAAATACTTAACTTTTTTATACGATCCTAAGTACATTCAATAATTGGCCGTAAAAAGAGAATTGTGTTATTATTTTCTCGTGTTTTTATTTTGATCCACCATTTGCGGTGACGAACATGGTGGCATAATGGAACATCAAACAAGAAATGTCAATAGATGTCAATTAAATAATAATAAAAATAAGTGTTTTAATGGATTAAGAAAATATGCATTTTTGACAAAATGGCGGATAGTCAAAATTAATGGTTCCATTTTTACTAAAAAAAATCAGTCGTTTTTGGCTGAGAAACAAATATTTTTTATAGAAAAAAATCGTACTATTAAAAACTACATTTTTATGTATTGAATAAGCCTACGAAAAGATCGGTTCGTAGGCCTTATTTCAAATAGATCGGTTCAGTAGTTTTCTAACAATTTTTGCCACCGATTTAAAAAAGGCCATTTTAAAAAAAAACGCGTTTAAAGTTTCAACTTCAGTCATCTACGCAACGGATTTTTTTCTTTCAACGCTCATATCTCAGTCAATTTTGTTCGAATCGACTTCAAATTTTAAGCACGTAGTCGCAGATAGTTATCAGAAATCAAAGAAAAAAAATCGAATTCAAACTCAAACTTTCAAGTGGGGATAACCTCTTAATTGAAATTCAAACAATTAAACGAAATGATCAAGAAAAACAGCAATGAGAAAACCCTCCTTAACCCGCATCCATCGTTTGCATCAAATTGATGCAAATTCTTGAAACACATTCATATATTAAAAACAAATATGCATATTTAAATTCAGAATTTTGGCTACCTTCCTAAAATATCAAAATAAACAAGTGAGCAGTTCTACAGTTAGAGATAGTCTTATACTTATCGCGCTAGAATAGTTAATAAATTGAAAATATTCCAATGAATAATATTGTCTTTTTGTATCTGCATCAAACTGATGCACAACGTACTTTTCGTTACTAGAAATTTCCGATGGATGCGGGTTAAAAAATATAGTAAATTTTGCATTTGAACAGATATGTATGTCTCATAGCGTGCAATAACACCATAAGTTTGTATAAAAATTCAATTTTCCAAAACCAAAATACAACAAGCTCGGTTAAAGCCCTTTCAAGGTCAAAAATGAGCACGCTGGTTTTATTTTTTTCTTAAGATTTCTTTGGTGGCTTTTTTATTGTTTTGATAGGCTTACATGAATTGGGGAAAAACTCAAAACTTTCTCATAGGTATATTTGAAAATCATCATATTATTTTCAAAGGCAAAACCTTTATTTGCAGATTAAATTTTTTCTACAACCCTTATTTATTCTGAGTAAAATTTTTACCTAATCATGACCTTATTGTTATGAAACATACTGTTTATACCTACATATATGACAGACATAAAGATCCAAGCAATCTAATCCTAAATTCGATATGGAAACATTGCTTATACGTTAATTCAAAGTCTTACACAAGAGCACAACATAAAGGATTGTCGAATGTCTAACAAAACAACACCTCGTTTTGAGCGAGAAAATCTTCTTTTTCTTTAGTCAGGTATCGAACTTCCACTGCCTCTAACCACGATGATCTGCCTACTCCGGTTTGTGTTACCTTCACAACAGGAAGCTTAAAATAGAAGCCTCCTACAGCAGGTGCAGCGAATACAAGTATTCATGAACATTCTATGTCGCATGCATAGCCATGTGTGCACATTGTGTACAAGTGTTTATGTTCTGTCTGCCTTAATTCAATGGTGTGTGTGTGAGTGTAATGTGTGCTGTTCGTGTTCTAATAAAAAAGGTTGTCTGATTTCTGCTTTTGTGATATTCGTCAAGTCACATTGTGTACAAAGTTTCGAAGTTCCAATATTAAAATTCCATGCCGTCAACAACAGCTGCATATTAGGACCATTTCCTGTAGTTTTATTTCATTAATTTTTATTTAATCCCAACGTTGATATCAGTACCTATATTTTTAAGGGTTTTATAATTTATTTTCTACTTCGTCGCTCATGGTATATTTTTATGTATAAAAATAATACATACAGTGGCGAGCAAATTTATACGTGATTCATTATTTATACTGTTATCCCTGCCATTATGTTTTTGTTGCTGAAATTTACTGTTGCTTTATTCACGATAAACAAAAAGAAGTTAAGTAATTCAGCCGTGTTTACTTGATTCGGGGCAATTTTCTGACTGTTTTTATATTTTTATCAAAATGAGGAAGATGAAAAAAAGGTTGAAGATGAAATTGTTTCAATGACTGAAAACGGTCATTCATGAAGAGAGGTAGGACAAATCTTAGAAATTTGTCATCAAACTGTTCTAAATACACTGAAACGACGAAATATAAAGTCTCCAAAGGTTAAAAAAACGCGCCCCAATACACTCGGTCAGAGTAGCTAAGACACCAAAAGAAGCTGCACAAAAGATTGAAAAGCCAGTAAGTGAGTATACATCACACAAAGCGTTGAAAAAAATCGGGTTGGAGGCCGCCATTAAACCACAAAAGTTAGCATTGTCTGACAAAAACTTTAAAGCAAGATTGAATTTCTGCCAAAAGTACAAACACTGGAGTGTTGATGATTGGAAACGTGTGATCTGGTCTGATGAGACCCGTACTAACCGGTATCAGTCGAATGGGAAGCAATATTACTAGCACAGAACCCATGAAAAACTGCAGAAGCTTTAAGTTAAACAAACGATGAAATATGGCAGTGTTAGCCTTATGGTGTGGGGCTTGCTTTACATGGTGGCATATTGGTCCACTTGTAATGAACAAATGAGGTATAATGAACAAAAAGGATTACCTGAACATCTTACAGACTAATTTTCCGGATTTCGTTGACCTAAGTGCATATCCAACAGAAGAAGTGATATTTCAGCAAGACGGGGATCCGAAGTAAACAGCGAAAATTGTTCAAGAGTGGCTAAAAAATCATGACTTCCAGCTTTTACAATGGTCAGCACAGCTGATTTAAGCCCGATTGAAAATTTGTGGGCTATTCCATAAAAACGGCTAGCATCTTACGAAATGGCCCCAAATAACATCGACGAGCTATGGTCAAGGAATGGCGTGATCTTCCACATGCAACTATTGGAAAACTGGTCGAGAGTATGCCGAGACGTATAATTAGCGTCAGTAAGGCCAAAGGAGTTTGGACAAAACATTTATTTTATATTTTATGTAATAAAAATTACCGCCGTGCAAAACTGGCTAAATAGAATTTTTTGTTATTTTTGTAATATTTTTTTATTTTTATACATTTCGCAAACTAAAACTATTACGTTTTTTCTCTTAATAAATCAAGTTTATAACTTGAAAATTGGTAGCGCTATATTGAAAAATGACTATACGGCAGTCAAAAATGTACACTGAAAAAAAATATTAGCTTAAAATTGAACACAATGTGTTCATAATTTGACTATTTTTTTCATATGTTTTTCAAAAGTTTTAAACACATTTGCTCTTACTTTGACGAAGCTGTTTTTTAAACACAATATTCGTCAAATTAATAGGAAATGTCGTCAATTTTAAAACATTTTTGTTTTTCTGTGTATGATAGTGGCAAACATTTGTGACAATTTTCTCGCCACTGTATATAAATAAAAACACATATATAACATATACACTGTATATATGAATCTTACTTTAACTTATGACAAAATAAAACCTTATGGTTATTTTTAAATTATCTCTGTTCGGATTATAAGATCGGCTTTTGAAATTACCTCACTGTCAAAAATACGCTGCCTTGAGCCACAAAAGCAGTCACCGATCACACATAACAAAGCCCCATTTGTTCGTGTATGGATAACGTTCCCCGATGGCTGCCAATGTAGGTGTTTCACACAACCTCTCACAGCTCTCCACTCAACAAAACGAATCCATAAATTTCCAAAAAGTTTCACCTGCAAATTTATTATTTGGTACGCTTGAAATATGTGTAAAAGTAACATAGATTAATGGCTTGTTTTTGTTTGCATGAAAAGCTCCGACATGCAGCGACGCCGTGTGCGGAGGTGGCGGGCGGTAAAAGAGCCTGCGTGATTACCAAAGCACTGGCTATGGCCACAAGCATGGCGCACTAATATACACACTTCTACACACACACTCACAAATACACACACATGTATTTATCCAGAGCTCGTGTGGGGGGCAGCTTCCGGAAGTTGCAGCGGTGACGCTGCAATCCAGCTACGATGTAGGGTTTGTGAAGGTGGTCATGGGCGTCAGCTCATGCATTGTTTAGTATATAGGGAAAACAATTATATGCGCAGAAGTGAGTTCGGATGTTTGGCACAATCTCAAAGTTCGCCTGGGTCGTTCTGTTATTCCCAACACAAGTAGGTCTTTTTTTTTGTTTATTTTTCATATTTTAGGAATTTGGAAACACATCTTTTGTTATGTTTTTTGCATGAAGTGACTAATGCAGACTTGCGAAAATTTCAACACTTACCTAACTTTCAATACTCTATCGATTTTTGACGTCTTTAAATTTCAAAAAGCCTTTAAAGATCATCGCAAGTCTTGTCTACTGAATAGCATTTGGGTTAAATAAAAATGGAAATCATTCCCGAGCTGCCACAAAAACAATTAACCGTAACTCGTAAAAAAACAATAAAAGAAAATAATGATTTTTCCATGAATCTTGGGCGCAAGTTTCAAACCCAATTTAACGCAAATCATTTCAAGTAACGGTAAAATATAATAAAAATAAATAAGTTTGCTCTTGTTGTTATTTCAATGAGGCGCTTCCAGCAAGATTCTTATAATTAGCTGAAGTATGTTTGCGTGTGTACGGAATACGTGAACATTCTTGGCCGAACGATACTAAAAGTTTATTGGCTGTTAGAAACTTGAAATGGTGCCCATCAAATTCACTGAATCATTTTGCAAGGAGATAAAATAAAATATTTTATTTGTGTTTTTCTAATTATATTCATACGCAAACCTTCATCAACTGGCAATTGCATCTCCACATGTCTTGCTCTCAGTCAAAGTCGTCAATGTTAGGCATGACGTATTTGTTGTTTGACAAACAAAGTTGCAGTGTATTTTCTGTCTTCCATATCCCTTATGTGAGTGACAAAAAAACACCTTGATCAGCGTGATGACGTAGCCGGGTACCTTCATATCTTGCTACTGGGTACCCAGGTACCTTCATATAATATATATATAAAAACAACGTGTAAATGCTCTTATGTTCAGCTAGATCGATGTTTTGTGGGTGCTACTCTTTAAAACAACTCAACCCAACACAACCCTTCAATAAGGAAGCAACTTTGTGCTCATACGTACCGAAAAAGAAAAAAGCAGTTGTTCTGTTGTCAACAATTCATATGTCACCTATATTAGAAGAAACAGTAACTGCTCTGCTAGACCTGATATTAGTACGTACTACAACAAGACCAAAGGAGGCGTTGACAATATGGACAAACTGTTGGGTGAGTATACCACAAAATGAAGGACAAATCGATGTAATGGCCGACATTGTTTTTCAACGTGATCAATGTAGCAGCTTTGGCTGCATATATTGAATATATGGAGCACAATCCAGGATGTGTATCTACCGATAGGCGCAGGAAGTTTTTAAAGGACTTAAGTTTTTTATTGAGGAAAGAAAACATAGAAAAACTTGCTGAAAATCCAATTGTGATGTCGAAACCATTCATCAGCTCAGCAATTCATGACGTGTTTGGACGAGAGCCGCGACCTCTTCTACGAGTTGAAGTTTTTTCTAATATACCACAACGAGACTAAGTGGGCGCATTGCAATATTTTGGAAGTTGTTTTCTGTATAGAGAACAAAATCATAAACAAAGAAAAACTTGTAAAGCTTAAACAATTTGTTGCAAACCAGTTTATAGTATGGTCACATACAAAAAAACTTCCAAAATGCAACACCTGCTTCCAAAATTCAGAAGATTAGATAGTTTATCTTAGAAAACACAGAATTTTTGTATTTATTTTTTATAGGAATAAAATAAAAACATTTATTATTAAATTTTTATTAAAATTAAATTATTAATTTTTTTTTATTTTAAAACAAGTTTTTAATAAAAACATTTTTTTATTTTAAACAAAAAGGTATTTTGATTTTTTAAAAACAAAAAATAGTTTCTAAGAATTTTATACAAAACACATCAAGGTACCCGGGTACACCAATTAAGGTGTAAAAATATTTTTGACGCCCCGCACCCACCACAATCAGTTGATTGTGCTGTCATTGTAAAAAAGGCGAAGTTAATCGAAAGTTAAGAGCTCTCAGGAAGTCCTTTAAATTGGTTATTTATGATAAAATTCTTTGTTTTAAATTGCAAAAGGTACCCGGGTACCTCGTCACTCTTATAAGGGATATCTATGAAATCTTGAAATGATATTGGGAAGACCCATTTTCTCTTGGCAAAGCAATTTCTATCGAAACGTAAAATTTCTTAAAAACTAAATTTTATGTTTATTTAAAAATATTAATGTTTTTAAGGAGTATCATCACTTCAGAAATCCTTTTTAGAAATTTATTAAAATTGCTAAAATAATGTAGAAATATTCCAACAATATAGAAAAAGAAATGTTTAGTTTTCAAGTCTTTTCAACAAATTAAGAGCAAATTTTTCGTAGCGCTCTAAAGAACTTAACACACAGTTTTAAAACTTTTTTCGCGTTTTTCACAATGTCTCACTTTTTATGTCATTGGATCATTAGAGGTTGAAATCATTAGATAAGCTTACGCCGGATCCTATGTAGATGAAGTTCTTTAAAACCTCGAAGGAGGTGTTGTCAGCAGTGTCGTCCTTTCTAAGACGATGGGATGCCTTCTCGTTATGTATTGGTTGAGAATCGGATGTAAAATTGCCTGTTCGAACGATCAGTTTCCTATTAGACATAAAACTCTTTACATAATTTATTATCTTAGGACCAACTTTCCAAGCTGCTAATTTCCATTATATTAGGCAAGATAAGACGAATTTTTTGTGGAAAGTCGTTACTTTACGTTCGGAAGTCCGCCATTTTATGAAAAATCAATATTTTCAAAATCGACTATGACAAGTACGAGTGTTAAGTATCTAGTTTGATAATATTTTTCGTTTTTTTGTTTCAGATGAATTTAGGAGGAGCAGTCTTGGTCACCGCATTTCACCCTTCTTTTCACAGCGCTCTATAAAAAATGCTGTATCTATGTACGTTAATATTAATTTTCTTTTAATAAAAAAAAACTAGACATACTCTTGAATGCGTATATTTTTAGGTATAAAAACCCTCATTTACAAATATCCCTTAGGTTTCCTTAAAAAAATTCGCATACATAACCTTTTTTCGGCTTTTGGATATATAGTCCCCCTTAATGCTGTAACACCTCTGCCAAGGGTTAACCAAAAAAAAAAGGTGAGTTATACGAAGATATAACGCAGTCGGGCGGGACCCGTTTAAGCATATAGTCCCCCTTAATGCTGTAACACCTCTGCCAAGGGTTAACCAAAAAAAAAAAGGTGAGTTATACGAGGATATCACGCAGTCGGGCGGGACCCGTTTAAGTAGCTATCTAATCAGCCTGTGGGGTGGTTCTTAACTGCTTTACCCGTTCGTACAGGCAGAGGTAACATTTTATTAACAGAGTCCCTCAATAACCTTATATTTAATAAAAAAAACAGAAACAAAAAAAAAAATTAAAATACCATAAGTTAAAACAAATGACTAATACCAGAAAAAAAAGGACAAGCATTAGCCCTGAAATAAAAAAAAAAGATTGTTTTGATTGTTAAAGCTAACAAGGAATAGGCGCAGGATCTGAGGTTGTTATTTCGATCCGCGATCTTTACCCACCCTCCATGACAATTTACAATTAGTTTTAAATAGTCCCAAATCTATCTTACGTCGCTATACTACAGGAAAGAAAAAAATTTAGAAATTCATTCTAAACAGAAATTTTATTCAAAAATATTTTTTTTAATTACTAAAATGAATCTCATGTTCATATGCAAGGTGTTAACATTTTAATCTATTTCTTTTTTTTTTTTTTAATCTATCTTCAAATATTCAAAAAAAAAACTAACAATAATTAGGATTTACTATATATATATAAGGCGATAATAAAACTAGTTACAACTTAAACTACTAATTTTGTTCATTTTGTTTGTTTTTTTATCTATGTTTTTTTTTTTTTTTGTGCTTTTCAATAATTGATCAGAAAAAAAAACTAGTGGCTCAGTAAATACAAGATTAGAATTTAAGTTTATTTGTAAGTTATTTGATTAAGTGTATTGGCCGTATTTATTTTGTTGAAGAAAAAAAAATAATGTTTCGATACTTTTCGATAATTTTTTTCTCATCTCTAACTCATATTTTCTGTATACTTTTTTTTCTTTATACCAAGTCAAGGAAATAACAAAAAAAACTATAGGTTATACACAAAATCAAAACAAACTTTAGTTAATCAAAGAAAAAAAAATAAAAAAAATTAAGTTTTTTTTTTTTTTTTTTTATAAAAGTAAAATAAAAATGTTAATTAAACTTACATTATTACATCCTCGCTTCTTTTGAAAGGCCTTCCATAAGATGTCGATGGTGATGATGCTAGAATTGCTAGGAATCTAAAATTTATTTTGAAGATATGTATATTGAAGTTAAGTTTTTTTGCGTTTGGTATTAACTTGTTTAGGTCTTGTTATCGAAATTTTGTTTCTTTTTATTATTTTGCTTTTCTTTTTAAATAGGCACTTTTCTTTTCAAATTACCGAAACTTTAGTTTAGGAAACCACTTGCTTTTTTTTTTTTTTGTTTTTTTTTTTTAATTTTGTTTCTAACAAAAAAATGACGTTTCACTTAGAAGTACCGGAGCAACTGATCTCTATAAATTATTATTCTTAAGGTTAAGGCAATTTATATATATATATGCCGTGGTGATGTGATGTCGGGAGAAAACTTGGAGCGCTGACTAGGAAGTTTGAAGTAGGCTGAATTGGTGAGTGCACCGTGCACAAAGCCAATGCGAGAAATTACCAGGTTGAAATTAATCCTGAATTATTCGCACAATCCACAATGGCCTTTTTAGAGCAGGTGATCTAATAATAAAAATGTATGTTCTGGCTTTAAAAAGAATACGAATATGAAGTGGGTTTAGGAGCTTGAACTTCTTTTGTGCTTTTTTTTCGATTTTTCCTTTTATTCCATAACTTACCTTTAGATTATATAAAATGCATTTTTTTTTTTATTTTTAATCCAATTGTTTTCGTGTGTCAACGTTTAAAACTTGACTTATTAATTTTAAGAAAAAACTTTTAATTTTTCTAACTCTTCACTTGATGTTAGGATATAAAATTTTGATTCTAACAATTGGTTGACAGGTCTGCACTTCTTCAAGATCAAAACGGAAAAGAGTGCATATTAGTTTTACCTCCGGTTTCAGACCTTAGCTTAACTATTCGATGGCTAACTGGTATACCAAATAGAGCCAATGTTGCCTGTGGTACAGGTGGAATTCCTAAATATTTTTTAAGTAGCTGATTGTAGCAAATTTTAATTTGATGTCTTACGTTTCGTATATGTCTTTAAGTTCGCCCATATTAATGTTTTTGAGTAAATAATTAAGCAACTGCAAGAAAAATCGGTACAAATAAAAAAAAAAAATAATTATATTCCTAAAGACTTGCTACAATGCGCGATTGGAATAGTGACGTATGACGTTCGTTGTTCTTTGCACCAAAATCAAATTACCGGATTAACGTACTTCATTCGAATTTTTATTCCATTTTCTTGTGTCTCAGTGTGAATAGAACGATAGCATTCAAAACAAGCAACCTCTGGCACGTACCACAAATTTGGGACAAAATTAATGATGATACAACTCAAATCCTTTTTACAAAACGCTTCGCGATACTACTTCCTAAAGCATATATTTCATTTACAGCATTTTTCTTTTTATTTCAATATTTATATTTTATTTTCTTTACTATATGTCATAAAACAACGCTGCTACCTATTATGCGCAGCAGTACGCCCTCTACATCCTCAAGCCGCTTTAAAGCAGTTATTACAAAACCGTTAGGAATCAAATTTGAAATAAAAAAAATTGAGTTTATTTAAACTTCTTGCCACAACAAAATATGTCGCTTTATTTCATCGTTTCAATTGTCAGTTTTGGTTAGAATTCCGCTGGAACATAGCAAATAATTATTTTGTGCAAAGTAACAAATTGAAAAAAATAGGTAAAATATACTTATTGTGGTCGAATTGAGAAAAGAAAATATTGGTGAGTAGATAATAGTGGTTTTGTGCAGTGCAGTTGTTTCTTGGTGAAAAATACTTATTTGCGATTCTCATATTTGCTAGAGCTGTCAGACTGTCTGTAGGCGGTATCAGGCAGAACAGTGAAAAAATATTTTTGCATTTTATGGTTTATATGTGCTTGTGCTTTGATTTTTTATAGCTATGAATTGTAATTTCTCAAAAAAGTTTTCAACGTTATCCGATACACAAATCAAAGAAATAATGGATTTGGATTCCGACGATTTTGAGGAACCTGATGTGAAGATGATTTTGCCAGCGATGGTGACATTAACGATTTGGACTTCATCCTTGATGAAGATACTTAGGCTTGCCATAATTTTTTGAAAACAAGTCCGGACACTTTTCGAGTTTTTTTTTTTTTTTTTTGTGGAGGGGGGGGGGGGGGGGTATGAGTAGATGACATCCACAATTTTGCTTCACTTGTACAATTCATGTTTTTTTAAGATAAAGCTTGCAGCAAGAATTCTGAACTTAATTATGTAAGAAGCTGTTGATTTTTTCTTATCTTCTTTGTAATTGATGCTTTCAAATTATCACCTTTGATGCTTTCAAATTAGTAGGAATATAAAACAATTAGGAAGTATGTAATTAATTTATATTTAACGAAATATTTAAAAATAAACAAGTTCTTTTAAAAATAATAAACTTAGAATGAATATAAAAACGTAACAATAACTCCACAATAAATAATTATATGAAAATAAAAATAAAATAAAAACTAAAATGAATTTTGCACTAAATATGTATCAAATGTGGGGCTACTTAGTACAAAGTAGTACTAAAACACCTACAAAAACAAATCGCAACATTTCGCAAATCAAGAAGGGGTAAAACAAATGAATACTAACTGCAAACAACAATCGTAAATATAACAACGATATGATTAACAGTTCATTAAATTATTTTATTAGTTTCTTACACAGGGTGTTTCAGCTACTTTCTTAAAGATCACTTTGTGTTCACACGAGAACTTTTTTCTAGGAAAGATATATTATAAATATTTTTTCAAATTTGTTGGGTCCAAGTCCGGACAAAATCACAAGTCCGGACAAAGTCCGCACATGGTTGAAAAGTCCGGACAATCCGGACTAAATCCTGACGTATGGCAAGCCTAAAGATACTGCCAAGGAAGTGTTAGCAATGTCAGACTCAGCTCTTGCAGATGTAATAATATCTTATTTGCTGAAAACCTGGACAGTGGTAATATATACATTTCTGGTAAAACTAATCTGGTAATCTATGCTTTCTTCTGGTGGAGGTGAAACTAAAAAAACGTTGGAAAAGTTTGAGAAAAATAAATCTTCTCATACAACAAAAGTCAACCCGATGGATATAAATCCAATATCCAATGAATTCAAAAAGATACTATGGAGGAGAAACAATTTAAATCTCCATAAATCTGAAGTAGCATTTCTTGGAATCAAAATGCGCGCTTGACATGCCATTTAAATGCTTTTCGTATTTTCTTGATGATACCGGGTTTGACCTCATCGCGGAACAAACGAATCTTTATGCCACACAGAAAAATATTAACACACAATTTTCCGTAACTACAAGATTCTTTTTAAGCAATTCGAGATACAATGGCAAGAAACCGGTTGAAGCAAATTCGAAGTAACTTGTACTTCAATGATGATAGTAAAATGCAGCCTAGAGATTCGGCAAAGTATGAGCATCTTAATAAAGTCAGACAACTTATCGATCACCTCATTAACAAATGTGTTCTATAAAATTTTCGAGATTCCTACGACTGTACACATCTGACAAGCCTCATAAATGGGGCATGAACCTCTTTGTTTTGTGTGACTCCGAGGGATTTTCATATGGTTTTGAGTTTTATTGCAGTACTGGAGATAACGTTGTGCCACTAGGTGCTCCAGATTTAAGAACCTTTTCCAATGTGGTTGTGCATGTAAGCCAAATTGTGCCAAGCTTTAAGAATCATAAAATGTATTTTGATAAGTTTTACATTTACTAGACGCCAACGCCGTAGACATGGGAGTTCTGGGGGTTCAAACCCCCCCTTTAGCAATCCAGAATATTTTTCTATATTAAATAAAAACGCAAATATTCCAAAATATTTAATTTTGCCATATTATGTATGAAGATGAATTGCAAATTGTGTATTATTAACTGCTTATTTTTGTTAGCAGATATTAAGTAAAATATAATATAATATATAATTTTATTTTGCTTCTCGAATCCCTCCCTTTATAAAATACCTATCTGTGGCGTTGCTAGACTCTCATTGTTCATCTAAAGACTCGCGGAATTCGTTCCTTAATGACAATACGCTCCAACCGTATACCAAATACAAAGCTGGCTTCATATTTGGAATTGAGAAAACAAGATCGAGGATTTTCGGTTGAGTACACTGGATCATGTTTACGGTGTTGATATTTCGAATGTGGTCTGAAAAGATAACAAGCAAGTTCAGATGGCATCTACATATGTGAGGATTGAACTGTTGCAAGGGGCAAAACAAATTTTAAACATCCGGTTATGCAATATCTTTCTGTTGAAAAAACAAAAATACACTGAAGTTCCTTGTCCAAACGTCATTCAAGAGTACAATCCATGGGACACAGAGAAAAAAGAGTAGAACTTTTACCTAAAAATGTAGTGAATTCAGCTAAAGTAATCCGGTGATTTTCAGTCAACGAATTTGGTTAGGTGCGCTACCAATTTCTAAATGTTAATTATATGCAATTATATTGGGTAGTTTAACTGCGAGAGTAGATAAAGAACCTAAATATTTAGGTGTGCCTTCAACCATAAATAGATAAGACACATAATTTATTAGAAGAATAAGCTAATTTTTTTCAACTATGACCACTTCAGATTAGGCAAGCCACCTACTAAGTGTAGAAAAATCATCTAATTATTTAGATAGCATTCCAACTTAAGAGTGGGAATGCCGTGCAAAAAATATGCAAAAAATATGTTTTTTGTTTTGCAATTTCTATTTTGAAGTGAAACTTTCCTTAGGTGACTTTACTTCATTTCGTCACATGATAGAGAAGAAAGATTTGTTTTGTAGTAGATAGAATGAGAGAGATATATACATTGTATAAATGACTGAAAAAATTTCTTTGCCACAGCTGAGAGTCGAACCTGTGATCTCAAGATTTCAACAACCAACGCCTTATCTATTGAGCTAAATTTCCAATACAGGAATTTACTCTACATACCAATTAATCAAATTGCTGTAGATGCCCAGTGGAAAAATAATTTCAGAGTTGTGGACCTCATATTTTTATATACATTTTGTTCAGAAGTTATCAAATGGCGTAACAGCACAGTGGTAAAGCGTTTGACTATAACGCCAGCGGTCCGAGTTCAATTCTCGCATGAGACTTTACTTTTTGTAAAATTTTCTCACTCTGTTTTTATTTATGTTTTTTATAGGAGAGCGCTGTGCTCCTATAAAATTCAAATACGGGAAAAAACAAGTTGTAAGGAAAGCATTTGATTTATCCACGTAAATATTTATATAAAATTTATACTAAGGCGTGGATAATGCTAATATGCGTTATTTCCCTAGTGTACGAACATATCAACAACTTGCATTAGGTAAAATAACTAGAAGAATTAGATGATTTAATAAGCAAAATTTTAGTTGAATTAACTAATTTTAATTAGGTGAATTACCTAATGCATGATTGTTAAATTAACTGTGTAGGGGAGACTGGGGTACCTTCGGCACTTTTTTGTCAGAGGTCTATATTTCAGAAAGTATTTATCATTCATAATTATCTATTGGCTTATAACAATACCTTTTTATTCAACATTAAGATTTTAATACGAAGTTTCTTCCAGAAGTTTTATTTGTAATTTTTTTTTCATAATGTTTAAAAAAAGTCATTTTGGCTGAATGTGCCCGATGCCGGGGTAGCTTCGGCATTTGAGGGGGCACCTTCGTCGTTCAGGTTATTAAGTAAAGAGTGATTTTTTAAGTGCCTGATAACTTTTTTTTTAAAAAAAACGCATAAAATTTGCAAAATCTCATCGGTTCTTTATTTGAAACGTTAGATTGGTCCATGACATTTACTTTTTGAAGATAATTTCATTTAAATGTTGACCGCGGCTGCGTCTTAGGTGGTCCATTCGGAAAGTCCAATTTTGGGCAACTTTTTCGAGCATTTCGGCCGGAATAGCCCGAATTTCTTCGGAAATGTTGTATTCCAAAGCTGGAATAGTTGCTGGCTTATTTCTGTAGACTTTAGACTTGACGTAGCCCCACAAAAAATAGTCTAAAGGCGTCAAATCGCATGATCTTGGTGGCCAACTTACCGGTCCATTTCTTGAGATTAATTGTTCTCCGAAGTTTTCCCTCAAAATGGCCATAGAATCGCGAGATGTGTGGCATGTAGCGCCATCTTGTTGAAACCACATGTCAACCAAGTTCAGTTCTTCCATTTTTGGCAACAAAAAGTTTGTTAGCATCGAACGATAGCGATCACCATTCACCGTAACGTTGCGTCCAACAGCATCTTTGAAAAAATACGGTCCAATGATTCCACCAGCGTACAAACCACACCAAACAGTGCATTTTTCGGGATGCATGGCCAGTTCTTGAACGGCTTCTGGTTGCTCTTCACTCCAAATGCGGCAATTTTGCTTATTTACGTAGCCATTCAACCAGAAATGAGCCTCATCGCTGAACAAAATTTGTCGATAAAACACATTTCGAACCGAACACTGATTTTGGTAATAAAATTCAATGATTTGCAAGCGTTGCTCGTTAGTAAGTCTATTCATGATGAAATGTCAAAGCATACTGAGCATCTTTCTCTTTGACACCATGTCTGAAATCCCACGTGATCTGTCAAATACTAATGCATGAAAATCATAACCTCAAAAAAATCACCCTTTACTATAAAGTGATTGCTCAAAGTATTTTTTTGTTATTAAACGCATTTTTATTAAAAAGTAGTTAGAAAAAAAAACAAATAATTATGCATTGAAAAGAATTATCGTATGTTATACTTGTTGAGATTGACATTAAAAATGAATTTTGTGCGACAGCGAGATGTCGAAGCCGGATTTAATGGTTTAGGAAGCTTTATTTCTATTTCGCTTCGCAACACCACAGAAATATCATCAATTTCTGGCTTGACAAATGTCGGTGTTGTAGCTGGAAGTTTTCGAAGAAAACTGACTGTGAATGTGCAGTTGCCAAGGCTCTCCACGATTTCAGCAACATAATATATTGGTTTCTTGCAGGTTTGAGCCATCATTACAAGAATGTAATCGCGTATGTTGAGGTCATCGTCATCAGTCAATTTATAATTTGATAATTCGCTTTCTTCTGGCATATCATCGTTTACGACAAAAGATCCAACTGACTGATCACTATCAGCATATATCATATGCGTATCACTTTCATCAGATGAAGAAATTTCTTTCCGAACTACCTTACGTTTTTTAGGTCTCCTTTGCTGATTTTTTTCAACGTCGTAGCTACATTTGTTTTTACGAGATTTGAATGCATTGTGAGTTCTTCCATTTTTTTCAATCTTTGAATTCTTTTTCGCTAATTGTGAATTTATTTTAGATTGTTTTTCTTCCACCTTTTTCTTCTCAACCGTACTTGTCAAAATTCGGGAAGTTCCAGAGTTGGCAGTCTTTTTAGAAGCGGTTAAGCCGTATACAGGCCGAATCTGTTCCGGTGTTTTAAGGGCTACTGGCGAAGCTACATCTTCTATAACAGCATACCTATCGGCTTGATTTTCCAAAGAAAACTCATCAGGCAGAAACTGAAGTGCATCTTCTATAGCAGTATCCCTATTGGATTGATTTTCCGAAGCAAAGTCATCTTGCGCAAATTGTTGGGAGTTAAAAGGATAAATACCAGTTCCTTTAAAGCCACTAATTATATTTTCAGACTTCAATCCTCTTTGAAATGGTATGTTTGATAAGCGTGCAATTTCATAAATCGTGATTCTCTTTCCTGGATTGTTTGTCAAAAAATCAGTAAACGATATTTGAAGGAATTTCTTGAAGGGACCGTAAACAGATACGTCAAGTGGCTGTAGGCGGTGCGAAGTATGTGGTGGGAACGTTAGAATATGTATACCATTATCCCTGGAATAATTGATACCATCAATACTGCAGTGGGATGAGTGGTTGTCGAGAAGCAAAAGAATCGGCCGCTCTTCGGAACAATTTGTGTTCTTCTGAATGTGTGTAAGGACATCTTTAAACAACTCTGACATCATCCAACCACTTTTGCTTATAAGTCCCAGAGAGCCTGGGACACATCCATCTAAAAATTTGTCACTATAACGCTGACGTGGGAAAACGTAAACTGGAGGAAGGCGATTTCCGCTTGCGCTGATTATTCCCACAAGTGTTACCAAACTGCCTCTCTCAGCTGACGTAGCTCGCCCAACCTGGCGTTTTCCTTTTTCTGCAATAATCTAGAAAATTAATTACATAGCTAGCTAATAAATAAGTATGTTGCATTTTATTTCGCACACCTTCGGCGAATCGATGACGGTAGTAATACCAGTTTCATCCAAATTAAAAATGTCTTTTGGTTCGAATGAGTGAGTCAGATATAGAGATTTTAGATTTTCATAAAATTTGCCGACAGCTTCTTTATTAAACGCAGTCAACCTTGCCAAACTGGTTTTTTCTGGCTTACGGAGACTTAAGCTCGGATTTCTTCTCATAAACGCATATAGCCAGTCTACGCTTGCTTGCTTATTTTGATTCCATTTTTCCGGAAGTGTTTTACGATTAATGCTATCATATTCATATGCTAATTTTCGGAAAGCGTCGTATGATAAACCATACTGCAATGCTGCACATTTTTTTATGTAGACAACGAGCGCGATCTCTTCTTCCTTGGTGAAAACTTGCTTTGAAGTGTATTTTGAATGAAATATTTGCATATTAGAGGTGTCCACAGCATTTTCATCTCCTAAAGGATCTCGTTTTTTAATTCGCGTTTCAATTGTTTGTCGCTTGATTTGGTATTTTCTGCCAGCAGACGTTGCAGTCTCTATGCCACTCAAAACATCTGCTATTGCTTTTTTCATTGCATTTTCATCAATTTCACCACGTTGGGTCTTACGTTTATAATTTCGAACCATTTCCAAAACAAAAACAATGTTGATTTACATAAAAACAGGCGAAAAAGTATTAAATTAATAATGGGTCACATTCGGCAGAAATGTTTTTGGGCATGGGGCACATTCGGCAGAAATGTTCTCCAGCCAAATGTGCCCCAACATTAAACGACGTATCCACCCCGAAGTCACTTTTTTTAATTTTTTCATTATTTATATAATTTATACCACTTCTTTTTAATTTTTATCATTTCTTATCATAATATTAATATAATAATTCTCATTCTATAATGCACTTAGTTTAAGTATCTGAAAATTAAGAGCACAAAATACTTACGTGAAAGAATCCAAAAATGACAGAAAATCACTTTAAAACACAAAATCACATGTAGCTTCATCAGCTGTTTAGATAGAGATGGCAAACTTTGTGAGAGCTTTTTTTACTAGGGATGGATAAAATCAAACGAAAAAAACAGTGCTGCAAAATGACTGCTTTATACCAAAAAAGCCATTGCTGGAGGTGCCCCAAAGACGGAGGTACCTCACTCTCCCCTAAGTAGAAAAGTTGTTGAAAAGATTAGGTGAAATAGAAACTTTCACATTAGCTAAACTAGTTTAGGTAATAAATCAATTCTTTTATTTTCTGTGGAGGTGTAGATTTGATGGATGCAGTCATCGAATGTTATCATATCCGTGTGAAGTCATCAAAATATACCAGCAGAATATTTTACCACCAAAGAGATATCGTCATTGTTAACGCATATATATTATATATTCGCATGAGCAATCATGTCTTTTTTGGGTCAATTTATTGATATACTTGACAAAGGGTCAATTGTTATTCACAAAAAGGAGGCTTAATAGTATGAAAAAATCCCGGTTTAATTTTATTTTATAAACTTCTTATATTTTCGATCAGACGAATTGATGTTTCATGAAGGCAAGTACCAGTACCCAGATAAACATAAATTTACACACTTAGCTGTTAGTATTAAATGCAATGTTCGTGGTGATATATTCATCCTTGCATCAGCGTTTGTACGCACATGTTTGGCAATTCCATTAAAATCTAATTCAGACTTTGAATGCGAAACTAATTTGATCTAAATTGCACTAGAAACATTTTGCATTGAAATCTGTAGGAGCTGCCTTTGTTGTTGGATATTTGGTAAGGAAGTGTGGCGCTGGTAAAATATGTAGACTGGCAGGCAACGTTGTGGGCGTAAGAAAGTTTTGAGATGAAGGTTTCAGTTGCAACTTGCAAGTTGTAAGTTTCTAGTTGCAAATTGGATTTGCAAAGTTGGCCCAAATGAGGGAATGTATTCATGGCATTTGCCAGGAGGAAAAGTATTTCTAACTAAATCAAATTCATTCATAATTAGATTTTTGCGGTAGTGGCCAAAAGATTTGGTTTATTTATTAATACATCCTCTGTCGGTGTCATCTCCACGTTGTCACAAACCGCCAACTTACTGGAATGTCATTTATCTCGATGGAAATTGCGGTAACTTTCATGTATGCATCTGAGTGTTAATTATTCAATTGTATAGGATTCAAGTTATGGTGAGTGCATTTTCACAAAAATACTACTTATTGACATTATCGGAAAATTTAGTATAGCAGCATAGCAAGCAATTTACTTAGTTGAGTTATTTATATGTACATGTAGATAAATATACCCACAACTGGTATATTTTGATCTAATTTATGGGTATTAATTTAATCTATTAAACAGAAAGGGATTTGACATTAAAACATTTAATTAAACGTTAATATGTATACTTGTCAATCAAACTCGTTTAAAACAAGCTAGAGATAACAGTTCCATAAATCTTATTTATCGCAAATTGAAAATAGCACTGAGCAGAATAGAATCATATACATGTTTACCTCTTGAGTATACTTCCAGTGTCTTATTCTATTGACAAGGTGGAGACCTTGCTAAATGCAAGAATGATAGAAAAAGATTACGCGTTCCGCAAATGAGAAAGGAAGAGAGCATGGCGTCACTAGCACAATTGTCACACTTTGGAATAATTTTACTTTGGAGTTCGCTCCTAAATATTTTTTTTTTCTTATTTTTATAATATGTATATGGACCTCGTAAACCTATTGGTACAATAAAATGTTATCCGTCTTGAATAGTTTAGGAGATAAAAATCTTCAAAATTTAAAAAATTCATATTTTTTCGTATACGAAAATATTCATATTTTTATACAGAAGAGTAGATATTTTTGGGAGGACGGGCCTCACAAGGCAACGCATGAGGCGTGTCTGACTGCCTCAACCTGGCGAGGTCAGCATTATCCATGTCGAAATTGTCTCAAGTCGACTCAAACCTCTCCGCGGTGTCCTCTAGAAATGGCAAACTGGCAACCGTTAATTTGACGGGTAATCTAAGCCGCGGGCTGCCTGCCTTTAAAGGGCCTGCACATCACGTAAAAACACATTTCAATGAAAAAATTAAGAAAAAAGATTAGAATTATCCCCAAATTTGATGACGACTACCGCAAACGAAAAACTGACAATGGTTAACGGATATGCACCTCGGTAGTCGAGTTGTTAGCGTGCTCGACTGCCACCCCAGAGGTCCCGGATTCGATTCCCGGCCAGGCCATGGTCCTTCGCCTTAAAAACCTTTCTAAATTTTCTCTCCTCATTTCTAATCAACTGAAATTTAAAATTCATCAATATTTACGACTTGAAGTTGTAGTTGATGATAGAGAAGTTTGTGGATGAGATTGCCTTATAACTTGAATTGACTGAGGTAAAGGCAGTGAGGTAACACTTGCCTCTGATTCAAATTTACATGTTTCTTTGGCTTTCCACCACGCTTAGAACATCCTACACGTGTTTCACTTGATTGCCCTTTCCTTCCCACTAATTTATCACCCCATTTCGAACCAAGGCAGACTTGACTGAATAGGTATTCCACCTGAAATCCTTGGTAAATCAATGCTAAAAAAAAAAAAAAAGATATCATAGAAAGATACAAAGCTGATATCACTGCAATGCAAGAAATGCGATGGAAGGGACAGGGTTACTCACGGCAAACATCCTGTGATATCTACTGCAGCTGCCATGCGGAGAAGCACGAGTTTGGATGCGGATTCGTGGTTGGGAAGTGACTACGGCATTTTGTCCTGCGATTCACACCTGTGAACGAGCGACTTGCCATAATCCGTTTCAAGGCAAAATTTTTCAATATAAGCCTGATATGTGCGCATGCTCCGACAGAAAACAAAGGCGATGAGACCAAAGACAGCTTCTACGAGCGCCTTGAAGAGGCCTATGAGCGCAGCCCCTGCCACGACATAAAAATCGTGCTTGGTGACTTCAACTCCAAGGTGGGAAAAGAAAATATCTTTGGTCCAACAGTCGGAAAGCTCTGCCTCCACGACAATACCTCCGATAACAGAATGAGGCTGATTGTCTTTGCCGCAGCGCGAAACATGGTCGTTAGTAGCACTAGATTCAAGCATCTCAATATTCATAAAGCCACTTCGCTGTCTCCTGATAAAAAGACGCGCAACCAAATTGATCATGTTTTGATTGACGGAAAGCACTCTTCCAGTGTTTTAGATGTACGTACGATCCGTGGTGCCAATATAGACTCGGATCATTATCTTGTCGCAGCCAAGATCCATACACATCTGTGCACAACCAAGAATGCGCGTAATCCAGCACAGAGAAAGCTAGACCTCGAAAAGCTGCAATCAAAACGAGTAGCCGAAGACTTCGCTACTCGACTCTCACTTCTGCTTCAAGAAAGCACTCCTCCGATCGACGATATATACGCACCGTGTAATCATATTTCCAACTCTATGCGTACGGCTGCCGAAGAGGTGATTGGTTATCATCGCCCTCACCGAAACCAGTGGCACGACCAGGAGTGTCGCGACGCCACTGCAGAAAAAGACACCGCCTTCAAAGCTACCCTGCAGTTGGTTGTAACACGTGCTGCTAAAGAGCGATACAAAGTGAAGAGGAGGAAAGAGAGACGCATTTTCAGGCGAAAAAAAAGGGAAGCGGAAATGCGTGAGTGCGATAAAATTGAGATGCATGGGGACAGGAATGAGGTCCGAAAATTTTTCGAAAAAATAAGACGCCTGGCCGATGGTTTCAAGATTCGGGGCCTCTTCCTGCAAGGATGAAAATGGGAATCTAGTGACAGATATCCAGAGTACACTAATGATGTGGACGGAATACTTCTCTAGGCTTCTGAATGGCGACGACGACAACAATCCCACCAATAGAGATGATATCCCGGAATCCCCAATTTTGGAAGACAGCGTTGAAGTTCCGCTACAGGACCATAGTGAAGTCTTGAAAGCTACAGCTCGGCTTAAAGACAAGGAGCCGATGGCTTACCTGCTGAGCTCTTCAAGAATGGAGGCGAAGCTCTATTTGAATGCATTCATGAGCTTCTATGCAGAATATGGTCAGAAGAATGCATTCCAAACGATTGCAACCTTAGTGTGCTCTGCCCAATCCACAAGAAAGGCGATCCCACAATTTGCGCCAACTACCGTGGGATAAGCTTCTTAATATCGCATATAAGGTCCTGTCGAACGTTTTATGTGAAAGACTGAAACCCATCGTAAACCAGCTGATTGGACCTTATCAGTGTGGCTTCAGACTTGGCAAATCCACCATAGACCAGATATTTACGCTACGAAAAATCTTGGAGAAGACCCTAGAAAAACAAATCGACACACACCATATTTTTGACGAGTTTTTTTTGCTCCAGCGAAAAAAATTAATTCGATTCGGTGCCCGATGGTGGTCAACGCAGAAGAGGAGACGCCTACATCTTCGTTGCTAGGATCAGGTGTTGGATAACCTGACCACGCTTGGAGTTTCCAACTGGCGCCAGCAAGGGCAAAACAGAAATGGCTGACGCAATTTCTTATACGAGGCCAAAACCGACCTACGGTTGTAAGCGCCAGATAAGTAAGTAAGTAAGTAAGTAAGTAAACATAATCAAAGCCAATTAAGGCCAATATGATACAAGTGTATAGCTTTATAAGTAAACCTGAATTTAAATTTATACCCCCACGTTTAAAAAACGTAAAAGGAGTAAAAACGTAAATTAATTTTGTCACTCCGTTTGTTACGCCCATAAGTAGGTGTGGTAGATATAGATAAGTATATATTCTGGATCAGCATCACCACCCGAGTCGATTTAGCCATTTCCGTATGTCTGTTCCTCTGCCTGTGATCACGATTATAGCCGAAATTTTCAAGCTATCATCACGAAATTCGATATTTAAGCTTTTATCTAAAAAATAAAGATCGAATTCGGGAATGAGCTAGATCGGATGAAAACCACGCCTACCTCCCATACAAAGTGATAATCAAATCGGTAAAATCTCTTAGAATTCCAAAGAAATTAATATAAGGACTTAAAATTTGGATATAAGCTTTGATATTTAATATACACTCCGAGGATGAAATTCAAATAAATCTGATGAAAAGCACGCCTACCTCCCATGTAAAGTAACTTTATCAAAAAGATAAAATCTCTTTAATTCCACAAAAACTAATATTTTAACTTTTTATTTTGCAAAGAAGCTTTAATATGCCCTCTGAGAATTCAACGAAATCGAGAGAAAATCCCGCCCACCTCCCATACAAAGTGATTTTATCATAAAACAAAAGCGAATATTTTCTGTTAAAATTATGAAGAAAATGTGTTTACAAATAAACATTTTTTTGACTGCTCAAGACTTTGAATATAATTTGGTTCGGGCGTGGGAGTATTTTAACTTCGGCCCAGCCAAAGATTATTTCTTACTAGTTTAAGTTCACATATGAGCAAAATTAGTCGGATTTTTGCTATTCAAAAAAGTTACTTCGTATTGAGGTAGACGTTGAAGTTGGTCTAAAATTCTTATTTTATGTCAAAAAGTGTTTTTTAACACAAGAAGCATTGGTGCATTATTCTACCTTTTATAGTTTTTGAAAAAACTCGAAATGTCATCCTTAAACCAAAAAAAAAAAAAAAAAACGCACTGTGCCTTGGAGCGGATCAAACCAAAAAAAGTTCTCGAGAACATCATGATTGAGACAGTGTGTTTAAATAAATTTGCAGTTCTAACGCGAATTTTTCTTTGTACAATCCTTCAAGGGCGTTGTTTGACTGAATTATACCTTAATAAAAAAATTTGACAATTGGAATTCATTGAAAATAGTGAACACAGCACATTTTTGAAATGGCATACTGCATATAGCATACTGTTTCGTCCTATCGCTCGCATGTCCTTAGCCATCTCTGTCATTGGGACCAATATTTTATTTTTTCATGAATCGCAAGACCGTATGCATGACATCGTGTTCGTGCATCTGAACGTGGTACTCGAGCCTTCATCACGTCGAACCAATCGTTTGTCTGGAAGAAAAAGAAACTTAAAATATGTACCTATGTGAATGCGAGCATGTTAGCCTTACCAGTTTAAAAAGCTTATAGTACTCTTCCCAATTCAAGCCATGACTGGCTGCCCTTGTAATGGCCTGCGCAACAGTATGCGAGAACTGCTAAGTAGCTAGCCTTAATTTTTGCCTTTTTACATTTGCAACTGTAAGGTTAGCGGACGATATTTTATGCGTTATCCTTACATTTTCAGACGTAGCTTCCAACAGTTTCGAAATAATTTCAGAACGAACTAGTTTCTCGCCTATTAAAAAGCCTTAACGACGAAATGATTTCGAAGCAGTTTTAGCAAATGGGGAACATCCGCAAAAATGAACACTTTCTTATCGTGTTCATTTCATTTATCGAAAGAAAACCTCAAAATAGCAATAGAAAGAAAAATTATATTAAAAGAATGTTATTAATTCTTTTTACGAAGCTAAGGACACACAAACTTTGCATCTCTGACATGTCTGTTGCGGTGGAAAGAATTCTAAAAACCGGCTTAAGCAACCCACATCTGACATCAACTTTTTGTGCCCACTTTTGCAGCGCACTTACAGCGGATAAAGGAAACTTTTTTCTGTACAGAAGCCGGTATAATTTTGCACTTGCCGCATATAATGTTATCGATTGGGAGATATCCTCTTCAGTCTATGTCCGTCGTTTAATGCCAGATTTTAGTTTTTCAATTTGCCCTTGATAAAAATGGTCAAAATTTTGAAATCGTTAATTTTAAGTTCCTTTTTAATTTTATCAGAAAGGTCATTTAATTGAGTTTCAAGCTTTCGCTGAGCGGTTTAAAGTTCATTATTTTCTACTCGAAGAAATTCACTTAAAATAAAACAAAAATAGACATGTAACAAAAATTAATTCCTCAGATGTGATCTTACAGTTCTTTCAGTCGTTCAATTTCATCTTTGCCATCGTCTTTTTTTGAAAAGGATGAAAGGATCTTATCGCAAAGTTCGACAGACGCTTCAATTTCTTTTAATAATTGAAAAACACACATGTAATTGTTTCAACTTAGAACTTTTTTTAAAATTATTACCTTCAACCAAAGCGGGCGATGCTTTGTATTCTTTAATTAGCATTGCACGGTTTTTTTGTTCTCGCGTCTTTCAATCCTTTGTTCACACTCCTTAAAAAGGAGCTTTGAGACCGTTTTTTGATACTTGGCACAGCACCATGATTCAAAAGACTTCTTTTAGTAAATCCTAAAAATGAACACATCATATTAATTAAATATCAATAAATGCAATTTATTTCTTACCCATATCGTTTTGCAACTTTTTTGAAAAAACATCTGGCTTAATATGGCCCATGCAAATCACAAAAGTCTTAAGATTAAAATTTACGCTGCGGCAACAAAAACGTATATTGCTTTTGTAATGCTGCAATTGATGGAAACGCGAAAAAACTAATTGAGCTCGCTTTTCAGTCGTTGTCGTTATTGTAATTTTTTACTCACATCTCATTTTAGTTTTATGCTTTCTTTTATTCGATGTTTAATAATTTTTTATTTTAAATTCAAGTTGATATGTATGAAATCTTGTATTATTCTTAATTACAAAGCTTGAAAAAAGCTTTTTAAGCACTCTCTGTAAATAGTAGTTTGTAAGCTATGTATACTTTTAAATAAATATTAAAGTTAGTCTTAACTGCGAGCTCAACTAAATTGGATGTTTGATTTGAAAACATATTAATGGTGACGAGGGAAAATTGATGACCGCGTGCTTAACTCAAAAGTGATATAGTTAACATTTTAAAGAAATAATATCAAGAGTTATTAATACCAAAATGTCGGAAAACTCAAGGCCGTTTGTCGGCAGTATTGAATGCTTTACAATTGGTGAAGATTTTGGTCTATATGCTAGAAGACTGCAGCATTTGCTAACACTAAATCAAATCCTAAAGAACGAGGATAAAATTTCGATATTGGTAAGCTTGGGTGGTCCAGACCTATACAAGGTGCTTTCATGGTTAATTGCTCCAAAAACAGAATTGGAGGTCACATATTCATCATTAATTGAAAAGTTAGCGGCACATTTCGCACCTAAAAAGAATGTCATTGCGGAAAGTTTTAAACTTTTTAAAAGACAGCAAAAAATGAGCGAAAGCATTAATGATTATATAGTTGAACTAAAACAGTTAGCTCAAGAGTGCGAGTTTGGAGACTTTTTGGAGAGAGTTTTAGTTATTCAATTTGTTTGCGGCTTAAACAATGCTAAAATTCAAAATCGACTTCTAAATGAGTCAGAGCTTAAAACATTAGAGCAAGCATCACAAATAGCGGTTTGCATGGAGATGACGTGTAGCAACTTAGACATGATGAAGAGCGAAAATCTGTATAAGAGTGAAAATATAAATGCACTTGGCGGAGATCCATGATATAATTATACAGGTAGCATTGACAAGTATAGATTTTCTCAGCAACAAGGCAACGACCATCTGTCAAAAACAGTTGGTCGTGCAACAAGAATTAAACGAATGTAAAAATAAATAAATTCCGCAAAATATGTGCGTTAAATACACAATTATAATAATGAAAGTTGTGAAAAAATTATGTGTGATATGTGTTTAACGTTTTCCAGCCGTGGTGTTTTAATAATAATTGGAAACTTCTTTAATTTCGTCCATATGCATCTGCAGCTGCTGAGGTTGCTACATTTGAACGTTTTCAACATTTTTTCTTATGTTTGCACTTAATAACACAAAGTTCACAAGTTATCTTCGTTGTAGTAATAATAATTCACTATTGATTAAATAAAATGGGCAATATTTTGTAAGAAAATGTTTGGTTATTTGCAAGCGCTGAAACATAAACAATGGCGAAAACATAAGAAATAATTGAACGCTCTCTTTCTAGACATTTTTTTTGACAGATGGTCGATGCCCAAGCAACTGTCAATACTACCTTATATTATTATACCATGGCGGAGATCCCAGTTCGGACAGAGCTAGAGAAAGGAATCGAAGCAGAGACGTACATAACCGGTTTGGAGATCGTCAAAGAAAAGAATATCGATCAAAAAATGCACATGGCCAGCAAGCTAAAAGAAGTCAAAGCAGAGACCGTAATTTTATGAGATGCTTCAATTGTAATAAAGTTGGACATATGGCTCGAAATTGCTGGGAGAGAAAAGGGAAGAGAAAAATTAACTGTTTAAGAAATGTGCATGATCAATATGATTTATCGTTTTTAAATAATTTCAGGTGTCAGGAAAATAATAAAGCTGTATTTGAAGTATCTATAGAAAATGTTAATTATACAATGGAAATCGATACTGGTGCATGTGTGTCGGTTTGTCATGAATATGATTATTTAGATAATTTCAGTCACTGCCTATTGAATGATGAAAATAATTATTTAAAAGTAATAACGTGTGAAAATATTAAAGTTTTAGGAAAAGTTAATGTGCGCGTAAAAGTTAAAAACAATGTTTATAATCTTGATTTAGTAGTTATTCGCACTGCAATAAGGTTTCAACCACTTATGGGAAGAAATTGGATTGAAGTAATTTATACTGAATGGAGAACATTTTTTGGCTGGAAAGATAACATAAATATGGTTGAAAAGAGTTTTGAAAACGCGAATAAAATTCCAAGTGCAATTTTTTTAAAATATGCAAGAATTTTTTCTAAAGATATGGATTCGGTAATTAAAAATTTTGAAACAGAAATCAACTTAAAAGACGATGCATATCCAATATTTTGCAAGGCTTATACAGTTCCTTATGGGTTAAGAAAAAAAGTTGAGGATGAAATTGGAAGGTTATGCACAGCAGGTGTTTTAATGCCAGTTAAGAGAAGTAAGTGGGCAAGCCCATTGGTGATCGTTAACAAAGGGGACGGATCCATAAGATTATGTGTGAACTGCAAAAGAACAGTAAATAGATTCGTTGAAATGGAATATACAGTAATTCCGCGGATAGATGACATACTTGCAGGGTTATCGGGTTGGAACTATTTTTGCAAAATAGATTTGTCGGGTGCCTACTTACAAGTGCAAATATCGCAAAGATCACGTGAGTTGTTGACCGTTAACACGCACGTAGGGTTATTCCAATATACGCTACTAGTTTTTGGATTGAAAACAGCTCCACAAATATTTTCAGGAATAATTGAACAAATATTACGAGGGTTAGACAAGGTTCACGTTTATTTCGACGATATTCTAGTTGGTGGAGGTTCTAAGGAGGAATTTATGGAAAATCTATATAGAGTGTTAGATAGGTTATTGGAATATGACGTAAAAGTTAATTTAGACAAGTGTGAAATACTCCAAAAAGAATAAACTATTTGGGGTACCGCATAAGTTCAGAAGGAATAATACCAAGTCCTGAAAAAGTGGAGGCGGTTGTAAAAGCTTCAGAACCGTGTAATAAAACACAATTAAAATCTTATTTGGGACTTATCAATTTTTATAATAAATATGTGCCAAATCTTTCCGCTCAATTGGCTCCATTGTATGAACTTACGTCTATAAATAAGTCATGGGATTGGACAGAAAAGCACAGGATAGCATTCTCAAAAAGTAAGGAACTAGTCTATAACATAGGCGTGTTAACACATTAAGATCCAACTAAGCCCATAATCATATCAGCTGATGCAAGTCCATATGGAGTAGGCGCTGTGCTATCTCACATTATAGATGGGGTGGAACGACCTATGATGTTTGTGCCAAGTTCTCTTAGCGCAGCTGAAAAGAACTACTCCCAGCTTCACCGCGAAGCGCTAGCGATTATTTTTGCTGTACAAAAGTTCCACAAATATATATATGGACTTATGTTTACAATTTATAGCGACCATCAGCCACTACGCGCTACTTTCGGCGATAAAAAAGATGTTTCGGCTGTGGCAGCAAATAGACTCCAGCGTTGGGCCGTTTTGTTGTCTATGTATCAATATACTATTAGGTATCGGAAAGCGGCGGATATGGGAAATGCGGACGCACTATCTAGACTTCCATTAAGTGGTAGAACTGAGGTTGAGGATGATAGCATCAATAATTTGAACATTGTACATTTTCCGTAAAACATGAATGATATTCGTAGGGAAAGTAAGAAAGATCGGGTATTAAATCTGGTGTACGAGTATATGAAAAATAGTTGGCCATATTGTGTTCAGGAAGATTTAAGACCGTATTTTAACAAAAAAGGGTCATTAGCAACAGAGTCTGAGTGTCTGTTTTATGGGGAGAGAATCATCGTACCTAAAATTTTAAGGAATGAGGTCTTAGAGCTGATTCATCAGAGTCATATAGGCATTGTAAGAATGAAATCACTGGCAAGAACGTATGTCTGGTGGCCGAACATAGATAGAGATATTGAGAAATTTGTAGAAAAGTGTTTCGCTTGTCATACCAATCAAAATGCGAAGAAACCCGATTTAGGTACATGGCCAAGAACAACATATCCTTTTCAAAGAATTCACATTGACTTTTGTAAATTTGATAAAGTGGAGATACTAATCGTGTTCGATACTTTTTCGAAGTGGATTGAAACTGTAGTGATGAATAAGACAAACGCAACGTCGGTAATTGAGAAACTACGGGAAATTTTTAGTGTGTTTGGATTACCAGATATAATCGTAAGTGACAATGGTCCACCTTTTAGTTCAATGGAATTTATAAATTTTTGCATATCAAACGGTATCAAAGTACAGAAGTCACCAGCGTATCATCCACAATCAAACGGAAGCGCTGAACGGGCGGTTCAAACAGTTAAAACTGCATTAAAGAAACTGATGCTAGATACAAAATGGAAAAATAAAGTGATTAATCTTAAAATAAATAATTTTCTTACAAAATACAGGTGCACAAAACTATCCCCAGTAGATATGTTGTTTAAATTTAAACCAAAAACATTACTTGATTTTGTTAAATATGATTTACAATCATACTCTCATAGAAAAGAAGCACTAAGTCCAGACATGAGATTTTCAAAAACAAAATATGGCAGTAAAAGCAAAGTGACAGGCAAACCACACACAGAGCCAGCTAAAATTCCATTTAAGGTAGGAGAAATAGTATCTTACAGGAATATTTTTAGTAATAATGTTAAGTGGATACCAGCAAAAATTATTAAAAAATTAAGTCAATACAGATACATTATTCTTGTTAATGGTTTAGAAAAACAGGCTCATATTGATCAAATTAAAGTTAATTAAACAATTAAAAAGGTGCGTTTTTGTAAAATGCCCATTTTTAAAAATGCAAATTATAATCAAAATAAGAGAAGTAGAAGTGTAGATTTTGATAAGGAACAAGAACAAGAGTGTCATGTATTAACCAGAAGCAAAACCAAACAGTTAAATGAAATAAAGCAAAATTTATGAAATTGTAATTAAATAGTAAAATACTAATAACTAGCATATATCTATTGAAAAAGATAAACATAATATTATTCGGTTATCAGTATCGTAAGTACTTTATTAATATTGAATACGTAAAATATTTAGCATAAGGAAATTATTATTTAAGTAATTCGGAGTTGATTTTCTTTTCTTTTTTTTTTTAAATAAAATTTTGCATTTAAAAAGAGGGAGGTAATGATATGTATGAAATCTTGTATTATTCTTAATTACAAAGCTTGAAAAAAGCTTTATAAGCACTCTCTGTAAATAGTAGTTTGTAAGCTATGTATACTTTTAAATAAATATTAAAGTTAGTCTTAACTGCGAGCTCAACTAAATTGGATGTTTGATTTGAAAACATATTACAAGTTTAATTTAATTCTTTTCAAATTTTTATCACTTCAAATGAACAAATATCAGAGCAAAACAAACTTCGCACTCTGTGTTGACGTCATGAAAACAGCTGATTGAGCAATAGCTAACGGACCTGCGCAGTGTGCAATATATTTTTATTGAATCTATATTTTAATGAGTCCAATAATACCTTAAAATTTAGGTAAAAAATGCTTTTAGGTATCTGTCTTTGATGCCTTACATTTGACCACCAGAGGATGCACATGCCTAAAATTGACTTAGCTAAAACTATAATTGTTCAGAAAAATAATAAGACTTATATAATTTTTTTAACTACTAAGCTCAAATAAAATAGTTCTTTCTGAAATATGTTGAAGAAATCAGAGAGAAGTTAATGATATTGCTGTTTATTAATGACTTACAAACGACCTTCATTTTTACTCTACAGATATACTTGCTTCGTTATCTGTGTGTCGAAAAAAGTTCTAATTATATCGTCGCAGTAAAGCTGTGTTGACTTAAGTATTCTTGTTTTTCCAGAAAAACGCGTCCTCTTCCTGGAACTCTCCACTTATACACAGGAATAGTCATTGAGATATATTTGTTTCTTTAATTAAATTGGAATGTGCTAGCAAGGCGATAATTTTTGTGCTTAAATATGTACCAAGCTTGTTCCATTTAATACTCGAACGCATTGGTGCCTACGACGCACAGTGGGGTATTTTACCCTGAAAATGGATATCAATTCACCTAGAAGACTGAAAAAAAGTTATACTTTTGTTTTAGTTAGAATAAGTCCAAATAAGAAAAAAACCACAATCAGTTAATATCCTTTGGTGGATTTTTTTTTTTTTGTTTTTTGTTAAGAAAAGCACTTTTTTCATATAAGTTCCAAGGTAGCTATTTTTGGTCTTTTTTTATAATTTAAATATGAATTTAATCGATGTCATCTCTTTCACTACTCTCTTTTTCGTTATCTTCATCGGTTTCATCAGTGTCTTCACCGTTGCTTTCATTTGTTGGCACCAATGGTTCTACAATCAAATCTACAGCAGTTTTTTGGCAACCTTTGCAACTTCTTTTGAGGTAATTTCCTTTTGCTCGAAATAATAGGATCAGAAGTTATCAAAAACCTATTGAAAATATCCTCGAGCGATTTTTCTCGGCTGATTTTTCGTGAAAAATGCTCCCTGAATATTTTGAAGTCTTTGTTGTGAGCTTCTTGCGCCACCTCGGACAGTTGACCAATCGGCAATAAAGCATATTCAAAAATACATCCAGCGGTACTTCCATCAATTACCAAACCAATTTTTTTCTTGAACTCTATCTGAATTCTGGATTTATTTTCTAACACAGCCTGCTTTTCTGATTGCTCTCTTATTAGCCGTTATTTCACTGGCAGCTTAGCAGACAAATGAAGCAAACATTTGAAGAATCTTATCCAACCGTGTAAAGTCGATTATCAAAATTGAAGATTTTCGACTTTAACTTCTTTTTTAATCATTGCATCAATAGAATTGAACTCTTTTATAGTTGAAGCACATAGATAGCATCTTTGTGTAGATGAAGTTTCAGTAAGTGCATTGCACACCTTGCCATCTATCATGGTTAACATAAGCTTGTGGCTTACTTCTATCAATTTCTCTTCACATTATACAGCAGATTTTTGAAGGTCTCTTATTTCTGCTTGTACTCGTTCTTTTTCTTTTTTCGAAACCTATGCAGTTTCTTTAATAAATTTCATGCTAATTGGTCGACAAAATCTTGTTTTTTTTTGCCAAATAACTTTAGATCCGCAAAGTAATTTTATAGGAACAATAGAGGAAATGAATATCGATGAATCATTTGCATCCGGGCCTTGGAAAGATTTGCATCTTTTTTGGCTAACTGTACAGCGGTATAGCAAGGAAACTTTTCGGGTGTAGCTCTTTTGATAGCTTCTACAAGCACAGAAAGAGCGTCTTCATTACTTATCTTTATTTCTTTCTTATATTTTTCAAAGCCTAGCCTATACTTACTTGCTCTTTTGAGGTGATGAAGTTGTCACTTCATGCAACAACTTTGAGGCTTCTATATGACCTTCAGCTCGCAAACTAATTTTTGTGGCATACGCCAAAACTGATAATGAAGTAGACTCTCTTAATTCTTTACATTTTGCTATTTTCGTTTTTTCAGAAGAATCTTCAAAATAAATTTCCTTTCGCCCACGTTTGTTTATCGTGTGTTTATTAATTGTCGTAGAATTTTTTAAAAGTCACAACAAATTTTCATTTATTTAGAGTTATACGGTTGTGAACCTTACAGTAGGGAAAACGATTTCAGAAAACAAACGAATAAGGAAAAGTGTTTCTGTGACATTTCATCAAATAAACTCCCCAATAAACATTTAAGATTTTACCATAAAAATATTAAAGTCAAATATACAGACAGTAGGGTACACTGAGGGAAAAACTCATGTAATCAGTACATAGACATCTATGTAAAATCTATGTACTTCGTCTTCTATGAGAACGCAACGAGAGCTGCATGTACTGGGTAAAGTGAGCGTGTACTGGTTACATATAAATTTATTTACTTTATAAAATGAATAAAATATGTATTCAATACAGTGCATTATGTGTTGAATACATTGCAGACTTCGAGAAATCCAAGCAATGTGTACTCAATCAATATTTCTTGTAACATTTTACAAGAACTGTTCTAATTACATAAAATATGGACTCAGTACATGTCTCGCTTGCATACAATTTTGCTTGACAGCATACGATTTTGCTGTTTTATGTCATTCGCTTCTTCATTTGCAAACGTCTCGATCAACGATCAGATCAACCCATTTTTAATGCTGCTACATTATATATGCGGCGGATAACTTATAGATAAGACTTATAAATAACTTAACCCTTCGTTACATGATTTTTTCTCCCTTTGTATACAAATATTTTATGTCTTTATTTGTGATTAGGGAGGTTTAGAGAATGTAAGTTAACACCCTGTACGCCGAAAACCCCTTCGCCGCAATTCCAGCGAACGGCACGTTCTCAACCTAAACAATGGGAACATCCGTTCACACCAAAAATGCTGACCATGCGTCTAGCTTGCGCAAGCGGTCGTAAACCTCAGCAGCAGCAACAAGTGCAAGCAGCGCAGTCGTTGCACTCTAGAGATATAACAAAAACAACAACGGAAACCCAAGTTAATATTATTTTAAGAATTGAATTGTAAACTTAGTCTTAGATTATGCTTAATTAAAAGAAGTCGAATAAAGAGCGAAAGCTCCAAAAAATATTTTTTTTAGTTAAAATAATAAAAAGTATTTTAACTGGCGCCCAACGTCGTGGTATTCGGGAAAGAAGTCCTTAAGCAGTACTCATCATGGTTAAATTATAAAGAGTCCTCAAGAAGTTCCATAAAATAATCGTGTAGCCGGAATAGAAACCACAATTAATCAAGCGTTAGAATTCGTTGGAATAAAAACGCAACCGCGCGATTTGTGTTTCACCAGAGATCCCGAGTCACCGTATACCGGACAAAAAGGAAAAAATCATGGAGAACCTGTGCGGATTATTGTAAGAATAGTTCTTAAGTTGTATTTCTTTAAGCAAATTTTTAATAGAAAAGTGAAAATATCATTAAAAGTGGAGTTATATTAAAATCGAAAATTGAAGAAACGTAAAGTGAAACTAAGCAAGAATTTTCAATTCATTTACAGTAAAGAAATAAAGAAAACATACAAATAAAATTTTATTTTGAAATTAATAGTGAGATAAGTTAAACGAAAAATAAAGAAAAAATAATTGAATAATTTAATAAAAATTTATTTTTTAAAAAAACCAATATTTAGTTAAACAAAGTTTAATAAAAAGATAAACATAGAAAAATACAGAAAAAAAAAACTAAAATAAAGATTTTGAAAATATTTTAAGAAAAAATAATTATTGAATACCTATATAAAAACATGTCAAATCCAAACAATTTAATTAGATCCGCTACTATAGCACCACCGACACAACAACAAGCTACGCAAAACCAAGACAATAGGGATATAGATATAGACGACCATATTACAGAATTAGTAAATAGATTAGTACAGGAAAAACTAGCACATATTCAAAACAACACAATTGAGGTAGAATTTTTAGGATTCATTATATCTGACAAAGGACTTAAATCTAATCCGAAGAAAATAGAGGCAATAGTAAATTTCCCGACTCCTAAAAATCTCAAAGACCTACGTTCCTTTCTAGGACTTTCAGGGTATTATCGCCGCTTCATAAGGGACTACGCTAAATTAGCGAAACCCCTTACAGCTCTCTTAAGAGGGGAGGATGGACGCGTGTCCAAAAACCACTCAAAGAAAATAGAAATAAATCTTAACAAAGAAGCACTCGAAGCATTTTCAAAACTAAAAAAAATCTCTTACTACTGAAGAAGTTATGCTCTCATATCCAGACTATTCGAAAGAATTTCACTTAACTACGGACGCTTCCAATTACGCAATTGGAGCAGTCTTAGCTCAAAATGACAGGCCCATTACCTTTATATCCCGCACATTAAGTAGCGCTGAAGAGCACTACGCTACAAATGAAAAGGAGATGTTAGCAATTATTTGGTCTCTTAATAATCTGCGAAATTATCTCTATGGCTCAACAAAAATAAAAGTATTTACGGATCACCAACCCCTCACATACTCCTTAAGTAATAGAAATAATAATAACAAGATGAAAAGATGGAAGGCAATATTAGAAGAGTACAATTACGAACTCCTCTACAAGCCAGGGAAGTCAAATGTTGTCGCATAGAGTTAGATTTACACGTAACGTAATTACCGACCTTACCGATGAAATAGATCAAGACAATGAAATTCTCAAAGAACACAAACGAGCGCATAGAAACGGACGTGAAAACAAAGCGCAACTCCTAAAGAATTTCTACTTTCCAAAAATGCAAGCGAGAATTGACAGAATAGTTAAACAATGTAAAATATGTAAGGAACAGAAATACGAACGACACCCTCCAAAACCATTATTACAAGCTACACCAATCCCTCAGTACGCAGGACAAATAGTTCACTTAGACATCTACCACACTCACAAACAAAAAATTCTCACAGCGATAGACAAGTTTTCGAAATATGCACAAGTTAGAATAGTCAACTCACGATCTACACAAGATTTAATACAACCTTTAAAAGATATTCTAATGTGTTTCGGCATACTAGAGAAAATCGTAATAGATAACGAGAAATCACTAAGTTCAGCACCCATAATACATTTATTAGAAGACCAATATAATATAGAAATTTTTAAAGCTCCTCCTTATACAAGCACTGTAAATGGTCAAATCGAAAGATTTCACTCTACCTTTGGTGAAATAATGAGATGCAGTAAAGCAGAAAGAATTCACACATCATTTCAAGACTTACTAGATCAATCAGTCTATAAATATAATTATTCAATTCATTCTACAACCCAACAAAAATCAGTAGAAGCATTTTTTGGAAGACGAGTCACCACTAACCCTCAACAATTAGAACAAGCTAGGAACGACAATATACGGAAACTAACAGAAAAACAATAGAAGGACCTTAACTTTCATAATAAAAAAAGACATAGCTTTAAAGACTATAACGTAGGAGACACAGTATATGTCAAGACAAATAAAAGAGTGGGTAATAAACTCACAAACAGGTATTAAGAAGAAACAGTAGCCGAAAATAGAAATAGTACCATAATTACAAATTCAGGTAGATTAGTTCACAAAGGATTTATAAGAAAATAACAATTTTACAATCGAAACTAATTCTCTTTTAGGAACAATATGGGAAATTTGCCAGGCACAATAAGCTTAATTTACTTGATGATGACCGTATCGATAACTTTTGCGGATACTCAGATCTTAGACTATACAAATTCACAAATAATTACAATAGAAATGGGAACAGCTAGACTGCAGACTGGTACATTAAAGATGGTACATGTAATTGAACTTGAACAGTACAACGACGCCATCAAGGACATCGAAAAATCAATCAATGATTACATTTCTCCTAAAGATAGTAACTTCCTATTCTTAAAACACGACGTTGAACAGGTTAAGAATATAATGCAAGGACTGCAACCAAGACGACACAAAAGAGCTTTAAACATTCTAGGAACCACATGGAAATGGCTCGCTGGTTCACCAGACCACGACGATTTTAAATTAATAGAAGACAGGACTAATAACTTATTAAAAAACAACGACAAACAGATAGTAATTAATAAACTAACAATGCAAAGATTAGACGAAATTTCAAATATAACTAATAAATTACTTAATAGCATACAATCAAGCGAAATGTTAGAAAAACAAATTGTTAACAGTATAGAAAGAAAATTAAAAATCATAAAAGAAGAGTTAGTTCAAATAGACTATTCTATACAATGGTCAAAGACAAATGTCGTCAACTCTTTTATTTTTTCAAACCTAGAATTAAATATTACTAAGAAATTTTTTGATGAACAAAACATTCCATTTGTTAATTTATTAGATGCACTAGAATTTAGTGAAGTTAAGATTGCATCAAACCACTCCACATTACTTTATATTGTATCATTGCCGAAAACGAGCAACATAAATTGTCAAAAATATTTAATAAAATCAGTAAAAAGAGAAAATGTCTCTATAAGATTACCATTTAAGAATATAATTATGTGTAACGAACAAATCTTAGGAATTAAGAATGAATGTAAAACCATAAATAATATATCAATATTAAAATTGCGAATGTTGTTAATATCTCTGACTCAGACTGCATACCCAAACTAATCAAAAGCCTACCAGCGAAGTGCGTAACTACCAATATCCAGCATTTGCCATTAGTGGAAGAAATAAACCCAAATTTACTCTTACTCAACAATCACGACGGGGAAATACAAATAGATAACGGAACAATTTCACTAAAAGGAACTTTCCTGATAAACCACAAAAACTCGTCAATAACCATTCAAAATCATACTTATTGGAGCAAAGAATTATCATCAGCTAAACCACTACCAGCCATAGCTCAATCTCAAAATATTACAAACATTTTTCAAGAAATCCTATCATTAGAGATGCTTAAAGAACTACACACAACAAACACGGAAGAAATAACAGCAATCAAATACAGATATGGTACGAGCTTGATCACTAACTTCGTAGTTTGCATAATAGCCATAGGACTCATTTGCTACAGGACATATGCAACAAGAAATAAAAAGCTCAAAATTACAGTTGTTGGAAACAAGGATAAAACTCGAAACGCTCCTGCCCTACACAGCGAGGACGCAGTCGAATCAAAGGGGGGAAGAGTTAACACCCTGTACGCCGAAAACCCCTTCGCCGCAATTCCAGCGAACGGCACGTTCTCAACCTAAACAATGGGAACATCCGTTCACACCAAAAATGCTGACCATGCGTCTAGCTTGCGCAAGCGGTCGTAAACCTCAGCAGCAGCAACAAGTGCAAGCAGCGCAGTCGTTGCACTCTAGAGATATAACAAAAACAACAACGGAAACCCAAGTTAATATTATTTTAAGAATTGAATTGTAAACTTAGTCTTAGATTATGCTTAATTAAAAGAAGTCGAATAAAGAGCGAAAGCTCCAAAAAATATTTTTTTTAGTTAAAATAATAAAAAGTATTTTAACTTGTATAAACGAAATTTGGATGCTCTGCAATGTATAGGAGCGAAGTTACGCAACATTGCATATGTGCAATTTCATGCAGGCAAGCAATAAAAATTAGTATATGATGGTTTATATATTAATTTTTATTAATTTGTATACATTAATACATTTAATACATTTTTGAAATGGAATTATATGCTTTTAATAACTTAAACTAAGATATTTCCCAGTTTTTTATATAGTCAATTTAAATTGACAATTTTAAACAAAGGAAAATATAAAACACTGATTTGCAAGGTCACACGGATTTTGTTTATTAATTTGAAGCTCATTGTATAAGAATTCATTAAATAAGTACATAAAACATTATTCGTTACAAAAATGTTTAAAACAATTTCTATTTTGATTCTATTTTGATATATTATTAAAACATACTCTTGTCTAAACTATTGAGCAGCTAACATGAGTGTATTCATTACACCCTGGTAATTTACATGGTAAACGCTTGTTGTCCCATTGTAGCTAGAGATCAAAATGATCCAACAGAACTTCTGTTTGAAATAGTGGGAAACTTCTCGAATGTTCCGTAATTTTTTGCATCGGTTTTTGATAATTCGGAAGGTATTCCACTTTCTGTGGAGAGTTTTCCTACTTTGTAAAGACTTTCTAACACTTACAAATGAGAATTGACAATTATTATGTGTTCATGATTACTGCTTTATTGCTACGGACGCTTATACAATAGCAATGCATTTACTAATATTATCGTATAGCGTATTTTTATCTGACAGCTTCCAATAAATGAGTGGAACAAATTGACTTTCCCCATAAATGTATTGTATTGTGAACCAATATTCGGACACTCAATGGATATTTTTTTACACAACTTCTTATCAAATCGTTCAGCTAAGGTCTCAGGACTTTTACTACAATGGTTTGACATCAAATTAACAACTTTATTATCTCTCCATGAAATCAAATGTATGTAAACATCATCATGGTAAGCTACATATTCCACAGACTCTCCTCGAGATGTCTTCATTAATATGGGAACACTCAGTAGTTTTGAGTTCGGAACTCTGTTCCGACGGATTTTACACAATAAATACCCCTTTTGGCTAGTTCAATCATTAGTGGTAGTGTTCATATAATGATTATGATAAAAATAACTTTGTAATTCATATTAGAAGTACTTCCCGTAAAACTCTTTTATAACAATATTTACACAAGCCGAAGATAATTTTCTTCGTGGTGACGAAGATAGGGGCTGTTTTCTTGACCCAAGTTATTTATTTTAAAAATTAATTTATTTTTAATTTTAGCTTTAAATATAGTTAAGTACATAGAATTGCACATCTGCAACATAATCTCTTATCTGCAATGTAACTTCAAAATGTCTCAAATGCATGATATTGCATATTTGCAATTAAGCCATTTATTTTATTAAATTAAAGTTATAATGCACAAAAAAAATTAGTAAGCTTAAAGAAAATTAACTTATATTCTGGAATATAACTTACATTTTAACGTTTTTTTGATATTTCTTGTATAATTATTAAAAATATTCACTTATTTTTTCTACGTATAAGACAACCCTTGTTCAAATCAATATTTTGGACAAATTAAGTCCCCAATTTGACAAAAGAAGACAACAACTAATAAAAAAATGTCTAAATTTATTTTTAAATAAAATTCCGTTAGGTATATTCACAGGGTGTGTATGCTATATCTCTTAGAAGTCAACATTGCATATGTGCAATCCCATGCAACGAAGGGTTAAATCTTCGAAGAAAATCTTTGGTTAAGATTTAATCCAGTATGAATACCTTATCAAACTACACCGACGGAAAAGCGTATGCACTGACTACATAAATTTATATACTCATGACAGGAATTTCTACACAAAGGAATTTTGTGATTTTCTCTAAAATTCTAGTCAATAAAGAATTTTATGTACTCATCACAAAACTGCTGTCAACAATCTATGTACTACTACGCACATCGGAACTGTACTCATTACATAAAGTTATTTACAACAATTTTGTGATGAGTACATAAAAATCTTAAAAGCATTATGTACACTGAAAAAAAAAGTTAGCTTAAAATTAAACACAATGTGTTCACAAAATGTATTGTTAATTTGAGTTTTTTTTCATATGTTTTTCAAAATTTTTAAATACATTTGCTCTTACTTTGACGAAATTTGTTGCAAGCTATTTTTTAAACACAAATATCGTCAAATTAATAACAATTGTCGTCAATTTTAAAACATTTTTTTTTCAGTGTAGCCAATACAGATTTTAACATGTACTCAATACAGGGAAAATGTAAAGTTTCTGTATGCAGAAATTTCTGTCATGAGTACATAAATTTATGTACTCAGTCCATAGGTTTTTCCCTCTGTGTATAGCTACGAAATAAGGAAAGAAATTAAAACAAAACATAAACACATACAAAAAGTTGCAAATTTTAGTGCGAGTCAAACACCTTAGGAACGTACAAAATCGAATGAACGGATGTGTGTTAATATGGCACAATTGTGCAGGACGAAAACTAAGTAGGTACTATTGCGTTGCATCGGTCTGCTTTTCAATACGATCCCACAATCGCTTTCAAGGATTTTCCATGCCAAGATATTGGGCCATTGGATGTAGTGTGCGGCCATTGCAACGCTTTCAAATTTTAATTGGGAACGTCTGGATTGTGTAGCATGACAGGCTAAGGGAAGTTAACGGTCAAATGTCGCTTGATCTATCCACTGACCATATTTCGTTTAAAGTGTTTCCAAAGATCGGTCACAATTACTAAAATCTCGATTGGCTGAGTGAGCGAGCGATTTTAGATGTCAGCAACAAGGACATTGCAGATCTCAATTTCATTATTCAGAGCAAGATCGCTGCCAATTTACATTCGTTCAAACCGGTTGATTGTGTTACGAATGGAGACGGAACCTGACTAGATTTTTAAATTCATTGGATCTACCCGGTCTACCACCACACATCTTGCAACTGAAAGTTGACTCAATTATAACTAGATTGACAGTGAAGCACCTGAAGACCAATGTCATTCAAACGACGATTCTCAAAAGGCAAGTTCAAAGAGAGAAAGTACTCATTTCGAAAACTCCAATGATATCTACTGACCTGTATTTCGAGTTGAAGCGTGTTCAATACCCCGTTCAAGGACAATCGTTCCATTAACAAAGCTCAAGGACAATCGTTGCAAGTTGTTGCATCAATCTCGAATTACCATGCTACTTGCACGAACAATTGTTCGAATGCCAATTGTAAGTGGTATGTTTCGATTTCATTTCAATTTAATTCAATATATTCTTATTTTTATTTGAATCATTATTTTGAAAGAAAATGATTACGAGATAAAATGCAATTAACGCCATCTGTTATTGATCGCGAAATAATTCCTTTTAGAAACAAACTCCAGAGCAAAACAACGTTCATTATCCGATTTTGGGGCGATACGGAGATCGTCGGGTCAGCTAGTAAGATTACGGTTCTTTTTTTTTAATTCAAGCTTAAAAAGTTTTTTGTATGAATACAACATAGTACACTTAGTTTTTTTGTATTTGCTTATATCTTATCACACTCTAACTATAAAAGGGTCACAAATTGAAACATTGAAATTTATAGGATACTTTAAATTTATTTTTTATTTATATACTTCATATGACAATTTTATTTTTCAAAAGACTCAAAAAGTTGAAAATTTTTGGTTTGGAATTAAAATTGGTTACACAGCAAAATTTTTTTAATATATATATATGAAATATCTTTTATTTAAATTGTGCATTTGAAAAAAACAAATAATTGAAACTATTTAAATTAAATATTCAAAATTTAGTTTAAAAAAACTCTTTTGCGAAACAACTTTTTTATTCTAAAAAAAAAAATATTTATGAAAAACACGCATAGAAAAATCAACATTTTCACAATTTTTCCTTTAATTATTTTTTTCCTCACACTCTATGCTAAAAAAAGGTATTAATGATTCGTTCATTTTCTCTCAGAAACTTACAATCCGACATATTTTGGTGTTTATTCACCGATGCTGAACCACTGTGCGACACGTTTCTTATTTACCCTTCAACCATTAACCACCATTGCATATGTTTTGTGCTTTCTGTGATAGAAGTTTTTGATTTGATTACGTCGTTGTCGAGGTAATTTACCTCAAAATATTTCGTTTCCTTCTTTCTTAATATAATGATTGTATGAAACTGGAAAACGAGTATTTTTAACAGTGCGCGGCTTTAATTAAACCCTTCTCCCAGTCAAATTGGTTACCGTAAATCTTACATCGTGACATGTGTGTAATACGAGTAGCAGTGAGAAGAGTAGTGGTGGGAGTAGCAGCAGCCCTGATTTGACATACAGGCGCACAATTCGAATTTATAAACTCGTTGACTCCATCATAATTCAAGAGAGGAATACATTTCGTGACCGGAAAAACTTAAATTGAATATTTTTTCATGCCAAGCACTTGGCCAACAAGCCAACCGATCCATGTGAAAGGTTCAATGGTCGTAGGTCTCAACTCTGGCTTAAGCCAGCAAAACTTATTTAAAAGCCGGAAGAGCCCACATTGCACGGACGCTTTCGTCTGCCTCGTATTGTCAAATTGAAAAAGGTTTCAGTCGAATCGGATGTGGAGAGCATTAGTTGCGTGCGGAAATTTTCAAATGGGAAACGGATGAAGTAACAATAATTTGCTCAAACGGACACCACGTTGCCGAACGATTTCCACTCACATACACATTTACTCACACTTCCAACCTCCCCCATCCATACACATACACACACACATATATATACATATATACATACACTCACACCCAAACACCAATGACAACTTGTACTCCACCGAACTTGGATACGTGCTCACCTTATGAACACACATACGGTGCATGTGGGCACGTTTGTTTAACTTGTTTATTTGTGCCGTTATTTTACAGCGAGAAAAAAGCCTCGGATTCAGTCAATAATTTGGCTTATTCGCAGCGAAGAAGAAGGAGAAAAAAAATAATAATTCGTGAAATCTTATCGTTAAAAAATGATGCTCAAGCAAAGGAATATTGGTCCAATTTGTAAAATAAAAGCATGGAAACTGACAGAAAATCCAAAGCGTTGAAATTAATACTCATACGCCAACGCACGTGCCAACTGAAGATATTTATGACGGTTTATAGGGGTAAAGCTCTTGCAAGAAGCTTAGTGAAATCGTTCAACAATTTTATGGATAAAGGCATGTTTAAAAGCAATAAAAAGTCTACCTGCTAAGGGCAAAGTTTTAATTCGGCCTTAAAACTTTTAAAGAGCTTCAAAACTTTGATTCAATTGTTCTAAATTGATGGCATATTAAATATTCTAACTGAATACTACTTTTTTGCAAAACCGCCATTTTGGTATTGAACTTTGTTCTTTCAATTAAAAACATGTACTATAATATAAATGTGGCGTCCGTGGCGTAAATGGTTAAAGTGCGTGGCCGCTATGTCAACGAACTTGGAGACCCAGGTTCAAACCCCAGCAGCGACAGAAAATTATTTGAATTAAAATAATTTTTCTGTACGGCCGCCACCTCTCTGCAGACAATGGCAAATCTCAGAGAGTAATCAAAATGCCATGAAAAGCTTCTTGAGAATAAGAACAATTCTGTTCATCGCCGTTCGGAGTTGGCGTTAAGCCTGTAGGTCCATTTCTCGGTCAATTGCGTACAAACTTAATAACACGCACAACACAATTGATCATAAGAAGCTAGGTCAAAGTCCTTTCAAGGGCTGAAATGGCCAGTTATCTTTTTGTTTTTACTATAATATAAATAACCTCTTATATAACCTTGTAAAATAGCCTTTCACTAACTATTTTATTCCAATATGTATTCCTATGAAATCCAATTACTTTTAACTGCTGTAATAAAGCGAATTGCAGCTTTTGCAATAATAATAAAGATTCAAAATAGATTTACATATTATATTAAAATGAGTCGCATCTATAAGAATCAACCAAAAAAATATTTTTTTTTTAATAGGTACTCTTTTCTTCATTTACGTTCATATTGGACAAGAGATTGAAGCGAAATTTTCGTGAAGTTTAAATATTTATATTCTGAACCGTTAAATAGTCCAGAATGCTTAAGGTTAGCTTCCATAATTCCAATTTCAGCAAAATAAAATATTATATTCAAAGATGTGACCTTGGCGGCCGTGGAAGAGTGTGTGAAGCGCTTCATGTCAATTTGAGACCAGGTTCGAACCCTAGATGACACAGAAAATTTTTCCAATTGAAATTAATTTTTCCGATCGGCCGTCACCTCTCTGCAGACAATCACAAACATCAGAGAGTAACGGCGATGTTATGTTTTTACTCTTTTCCGTTTGATGAATATCGTGCCAAAAGTATGTTATGCGGGCGGTCATTTGATCCCTGAACACTAGTACACTTTTTGCTACTTTCAATACTTTATGCAAAAAAGTATCACGAAAATGAGTATGGTGAGTGTTGCTATTAAGCAAGTTTTATTACTGCTTTCATACAACTTTCAATACTAAAAGACAAATGTTGTGAATAATTGCACAGCGCAACACTGCTTTGATCTCGTGATTCCATATTATTTTCGAATCATTTGTTGACCATTCTGGGCAAAATAAATTCCCTTGCTCACTCTCTCAAATTTCCCTTTTACATTGAAGCAACAACAATGCGTGACCGTGATGAGCCCGTGAGCGTCTGTATAACAACGGCCTTAGTCTCGCATAGTTTAGCAGAGCAATGGATGAACAAGTGTCACATGGAAACCTACCCAGTTGGCTGTTTCCTTAAGGATTCATGGAGGATTAATGCACGAAAATTCCCCATCGCCGACGAAACTAACGGAGTCGCCCATACAATTCATGCAGGAAAATTTCATACAAGTGTCCAGAATTTCGTGGACGAAACTGTAAAAGAAAAAAAAAGTTGGCTGTGCCGTGGACACACCCGTAGGTTTTGACGTGACGAAGTTTCTTGTTGTTGTTGTTAATGTTGATGTTGATGTTGATGTTGGTGTTGATGTTGATGTTGGTGTTGGTGTTGATGTTGATGTTGATGTTGATGTTGATGTTGATGTTGATGTTGATGTTGATGTTGATGTTGATGTTGATGTTGATGTTGATGTTGATGTTGATGTTGATGTTGATGTTGATGTTGATGTTAATGTTGATGTTGATGCTGATGTTGATGCTGATGTTGATGTTGATGTTGATGTTGATGTTGATGTTAATGTTGATGTTGATGTTGATGTTGATGTTGATGCTGATGTTGATGTTGATGTTGATGTTGATGTTGATGTTGATGTTGATGTTGATGTTGATGTTAATGTTGATGTTGATGTTGATGCTGATGGTGATGTCGATGTTGATGTTGATGTTGATGTTGATGTTGATGTTAATGTTGATGTTGATGCTGATGTTGATGTTGATGTTGATGTTGATGTTGATGTTGATGTTGATGTTGATGTTGATGTTGATGTTGATGTTGATGTTGATGTTGATGTTGATGTTGATGTTGATGTTGATGTTGATGTTGATGTTGATGTTGATGTTGATGTTGATGTTGATGTTGATGTTGATGTTGATGTTGATGTTGATGTTGATGTTGATGTTGATGTTGATGTTGATGTTGATGTTGATGTTGATGTTGATGTTGATGTTGATGTTGATGTTGATGTTGATGTTGATGTTGATGTTGATGTTGATGTTGATGTTGATGTTGGTGTTGATGTTGATGTTGATGTTGATGTTGATGTTGATGTTGATGTTGATGTTGATGTTGATGTTGATGTTGATGTTGATGTTGATATTTAATTAAAAAAGTATTTAAATAAATTTTAAATATTTGCGTAGTCGATTTAAGTAAATGCGTTATTGGTGCAAAAATGACTCGCTTTTTGGATAAATTAAAAAAGTTTTTGGATAAATTTAATATTTTTATCCCTTAGTGCACTAAGTTATTATTACAAACGGAAATATAGCTTGCAAGTTTGGCCAAGAAATGAAATTATGTAGTGTGGAGTGACAACTTGATATTTACTCACAAATATCTTGTACCGGTTGTCATTTACCTACATATTTTGCTTATAATTTTTTATAATACTTTTTCTTCTTCTAATTTATACTATTTTTGACACTTGGTGCCCTAATATTGTACCAACTGTCAAAAATAGTATAAATTAGAGAACGAAAAAAGTGAAACAGGGAATAAATAATACAGGCAAATAGCATTTGATTGACGCAATATGAAGAAAATAATGTTATAAATAAATATTCAATTTAAATATGTTGTTATTTAATTCAATATTTTTATATAAATTTTATTTAAATGCGATAGTTTTATTTTCAAATAATAAATTTTTAAAAGATATTTTAAAAAATTCGTGCATAATTTTAATATATTTTTTATTAGTTCTGTTTAAATATTTAAATATATTATTTAATTAAAAGAGTATTCAAATAAATTTTAAATATATACGTAGTCGATTTATGCAAATGCGTTATTGGTGCAAAAATGACTCGCTTTTTGGATAAATTAAAACATTTTTTGGATAAATTTAATATTTTTTTTTCTTAGTGTACCAGACCAACATAGCCAACAACATTTAATTTAAAAAGACTACTATATGGTAGTTATGATGAACGATTTTTGGCAAGGAAAGATATATTATGTGATGTATTGGAGTTTATATGTAGTGAAAAAACTAGATAATGTTTGTATTCATGCTTAAAGCCCAATTCAAACTAACATGAATTTGCACTAAAAAGAATATAATTGACGTTAAATTTTGTCTCTGTGTAGAATCTTCTTCAGCGTGAAAGTTTCTTACTTAGACAAACGATAGATACTTGCAAAACCTTTGAATCTTTCATATTTATAAAGATATTTTCCAGCTTAATGCATTTTTGTCTTCAAATAGCGCGGTATTTTTAGAAATTGTTTTTAGTTATTAAAAAAAAAAAATATTAAAGAGAAAGCAAATAAATTATGTCGATGTATATAACGTGCACAAAGCCGCGGAGGGTTGCTAATAATAGTTTTTTAAAATTGTTCATACTGTCCCGTTGGCATCATGTGTTACAATCTTCTTGCAGTTCCTCTTTCTAAAAATATACCGATAACTTATTTACATGTCACAAAAATATTTGCATTATATAAGATTATTAATAAAAAATCAATCTTTAAATTGATTTTTGTTGCCATCTCGGTGGCTTCCTCTCTTTATGAGGAAACTTTAAATTCATCGATATACTTCAGGCAAAAAATAAAACAGACTTGATTTCATACCTTAAAATGTGGGAGACAATTTGGTTCATACGGCAGGAAAATAAATCCATATGATATCAATTTTATCTCTTGCCGATAGAAAATGGAATATCCTTCTTTATGCAAATATGAAAGTGTGGAAAAAATTGTGGCCCTAGGAATGTTAGGAAATTATGTTACATCATTCCTGTATGCAAAGCTGCTCAATCCATATGGGAATGTTTCGATGTCTTTTCTGTCGAAGCAAAGGAATGAGTGCTGAACTCATTCTTACACCTATCTACGAGTATACAAAAATGTATGTATTTCTGTGTGTGGCGAAGCAGCTTGTTGTGATGTGCCATTCAAATATGATTTCCTTTTATCCGAGCTCAGTCAAATTCATATTCAGAAATTAATGCACGATTGTGTTTCGCACCCGTTGAGATAGAATATTTTAAAATATATATTAAAGGTGGAAAAAACACAATCTGGGAAATAGTTGAACTGTGTTGTAGGATGTAAGTCAAATGTTGGTCCAAGGATTGACTGTAGCACAAATTATTTCATTTGAATATCACATTCGATATATTTACAATTTAGGCACAATAACGAAATACTTACTTTCGTGTTATGTGTATATACCTCAAATAGAATGCCTGTCAAAAATAAGGATTTAAAATACTTTGACACAATAAATAATCTCTAAACCTGCTGCTTGCTCATAGTAAACTGTCGGTTCTATGTTTTGATATTATTTAATATTAGGTATGTTTCCGTACTCACTTCAAGTAACTCGAAAGTGTTTCTTAACACATTTTTCCGGCACGAGAGAGAATAAGAGCAAGCAAAATGTCACTCTCTGTTACTTGAACCTTACTTGCAAAATTTCTTCAAGCACCTGTCGCAAGCTTCAAACACCTGATTGTCAATGTGACAAAACTAAATTCTTGTGTTGTGTTGTTATTATTTTATTTTTTATTTATTATTAAAAACTGAGGTGTACAATAAGACTTTGTCTTTTTTAGTACTACGAGAGTAATTATAACTAGTTGACTTTGAATTTACTTAAGAATATTTTTAAAATTAAATAAAATTAAACAGTTTAAGATCCACTTAATATTAAAGAAATAAAACATTTACAAGCATAACAATTTAAATTCAGAATTATTTTGTTTTTAAACTAAGGAAAATAAAGACTAGATCTAACAGAGAGGTAAGATAAAGAAACATAGATATGTTACAGAAAAATAGAAAAGAGTTGAGAAAAGCAAAGGATTATTGATTTAAAGTGCTATAATATTTAAATATGACATGTTTAAAGTTAGTTCGTGAGGTTATCCGTTTTAGAGAGTTGGGTAAAGCATTCCACAGTCTAATGGTGCTGATGAAGAAGAACCTGCTGCTGTTAAGATAATTGAACCTAGGAACGATAAAGCTAGTTGTGTTGGGAAAAAATATAAGAAATTGGTTAGCAAATTAAGGGCCTACTAAAATTTTTCGGCGACCAAAAATCAATTTTTCGAATGTATAACATCTTAAAAATATTCTCAGAAAGTTTTAAGTTATTTAAATAAAAATTTTTGCAGTAATAAGTCCGAAGAGAAGCCAAAAAATATATGTACTTGCCTTACTCACACCAGCTGCTACAAAAACTCTGTACTCTCTGTACTCAAAAACTCTCACTTCTCTGTAATATGTCTTTTATTTTTTCAGTGCACTCTTTTAACTGTCTAGTATTTTTTAATTCAATCTTTACATTAGTATGCGTAAGCATAGGTAACAGGGGGAAGAAAGAGGGGTAAGGCCCCCTGGTCTTCAGAAAATTAAAAAAACTTATATTATTGTAAAAAAATAAAAACTACAGTAATAATGAGAACTTCTCCCCCTGGCATAAAATTCTTTGAACACAATGTGGAAATTGGCATCAGTTGTGCCAAAAACTATCATGCATTTATAAAACGTTGATTCCACGCGTATTATTCTCACAAGCAAAAATGCACAGGAAGCCACGCGAGTTATGTGTAAACATGATCATGATAAAACTATAGATCAGTTTATGTTAACATTAAAAAGAGAGCAGAAAGTCAAGCAGACGCAAAAAAACACTGCTATTCCGCTGAATTAATGTCGCAACAGAAAAGGTAAAACAATGTCAAGAAAATTCGAAGAATTTCCATAATAAAATAATTTATTGATTCACACAACTGGAACATCAATTGTAAAACTGCAAACTAGGCTTTTTGTTAAACTAAGTTACTTTTGTTATTTTTAGACTTAAGAATATTTAGAAAGAAAATAAATTTAGTTTGGTTTTGTTCACATAAGTGACAAGTCGAAAAAAATAAATTGTCCTTTCTTTTTTTAAAAAACCGTTTGTTGGAACTAAAAACGTAAGTCGCGCGAGGAAATAATCCTGAGAAGACAGATCAAGTTGAAATTTTAGACTCAACAATTGATGATGAGGGTATCTATGTAAGTTGAAAAAAATTAATGTATACCTAAATAAATTACTTTTAAAACTTTAAACGCATTTTTCTCGAAAAGGCTGTTTAAAACGGGTGGACAGCATTACTCGAAAACTAGTTATACTAAGGATCGCTACCAAATTTATTTCACTTGTTAAGGAAACTCGTGGCGTCCGTGGCGTAGTTAGTTAAAGTGCGTGGCCGCTATGTCAACGAACTTTGGAAACCCAGGTTCGAACCCCAGCAGCGACAGAAAAAATTATTAAAATAATTTTTCTGTACGGCCGCCACCTCTCTGATCTATATCTATATCTATATCTATATCTATATCTATATCTATATCTATATCTATATCTATATCTATATCTATATCTATATCTATATCTATATCTATATCTATATCTATATCTATATCTATATCTATATCTATATCTATATCTATATCTATATCTATATCTATATCTATATCTATATCTATATCTATATCTATATCTATATCTATATCTATATCTATATCTATATCTATATCTATATCTATATCTATATCTATATCTATATCTATATCTATATCTATATCTATATCTATATCTATATCTATATCTATA